>CM067359.1:120922579-121480079 GCA_034401795.1 Chaetoderma sp. LZ-2023a
GCATGACACGTGTGTTTGATTCCACGTTTACAACGCCACGATGAGTGATATTTGGTTTAAAATATATGGCACAATATATAGCCAGTAATACACTATATACATGTGCTGTTAGGTCCTATGACCTGATAGCAGCTGTTATGGTCATACACCGCCCTCAGACTTTAGCGCAGAAATCAAACACATTATTCGCACATCCGGGCATCTTGAGATCGGCCGCCATTAAGTTGGGGCAAACTTACTACATGCTAAAGAGGACTGCCCATACAAACGCATTGTTTACATTTTCCATGAAGTTCAAACCATTAAATCCTGTGTCTGAGAATCTGTAATAACTCCATCAGGTATCAGAAAACATGAAATCATGAGTGAATTTCGCAATATATTAAAGAAAATGTAATTAAGGTTTAACGGCCCATTGCTCGTAATGTTAAATTAGCCCCTCTGAAAATGGCGTATCTGCCAGGGTATTATGGGAAATTTGATTGTGATGACGTCATCGTGATTCTATGAATATAATACAGGGTGGGAATATCGCCTCCAACAAGGGAGTACTTCTACTATTGCATTAACAATTTCAACCGACAAGAGAAAATAATAAATTTGTTACGAATGTGTCAAAATTCTGGTGAATATTTTGAAACTAATTTGACTGAAAGCCAGCTTCCAGTCAAATTGCTTTCAAAATATTCAACATCATACTTATATAACGACTGTAAAAGTGGAATTCTGGATTTCAGGTTCAAATGGGTAAAATGTGATAATTCATTGGTTTAGATTTGAGGCCCACTTCGCTGATAATGCAGGTTACTAGGCCAATATTGGCCCAGTAACCTGCATTATCATTCTTGTTTTAGTAAATGTGATGTCACCGATAATGAGAAAGTTATTGATTGTCGCAAGAGAGCCACAGACACAAAATATATATGTGTTATATATATATATATATACACCTGTGAAAAAGTTAAGCACCAGCAAAAACAATAGAACGTAGAAACATGATGGTACAACTAGGCTGCCATACTTTTTGTCCCCGCGTTAGCTGACATAATTCCAAGTACGAAATGCACATGCATGCATGACTTCACGCCGCTTGATGTCCGTGCGTGGCGGGAAACAGCACACGTGTTCAGTTATGTAAAAGTCCAGTTTGAGGTGTAGAACATTACATACAGATTTAGGCGACAAGATTAGGAATTTTGTGTTTATGACCGTGGTTTATTTGTACAGAGAGAATTAGCTCTTGATTGTGAACCGCTATGGCAAGACGAAGGTTAAGTGATCGTGTGAAATGGCAAATCATAGGCATGCATACCACTGGTATGTCATGCAGAGAGATTGGCAGACAGCTGAACATTAACCATACTGTAATCAGTCGTTTGATTGCAAAACATGGGCAAACTAACGAGGTGAAGGACAGGCCTAGATCTGGAAGACCGAAGAAGACTACTGCCCGTGATGATCGAGCCCTAGTACGCCTTGTTAGGAGATCTCCATTCACCAACAGCAGAGTGTCAGCCAGCAGTGGGAAACGCGCAATAGAGTGTCAATGTCTACCGTCAAAAGGAGACTGTACGCTGCTGGCATGAAAGCTAGGAGACCTGTCAGACGTCCTCTCCTCACTGCACACCACAAAGAGGAGCGTCTGAGGTGGTGCAACGAAAGAAGACACTGGAACATGAGATCCTGGAGACGGGTACACTGGTCCGATGAAAGTCGGTTCCTGCTTCATGCCACAGATGGTCTAACTCGTGTATGGAGGTCCAGACGCACGGCGTACGACCAACGTAACATCATGGAAGAAGTTCCATTTGGTGGAGGTTCCGTTATGATATGGGGGTGCATCTCATTTGATTGTAAGCTGGATCTGTTGACTGTACCTGGAACACTAAATGGACAAAGATATCAAGATTCCATACTGGATAGAGTTGTGGTCCCTCATTTTGTAAATCATGCACCTGGAACCCACCCTATATTCATGGATGACAACGCCCGACCACATCGTGCTAGAGCTGTGCATGAATACCTCCGCCAGAATGCCATCGAAACCCTACCATGGCCAGCAAGGAGCCCTGACATGAACCCTATTGAGCATATCTGGGACATTCTGGGAAACATGGTGAGAAGGAGGGATCCTCCTGTGCAGAACCTACAGGAATTAACAGACGCACTCCATCTTGAATGGCAACGAATACCACAATGGCGTATCAGTCGGTTGGTGACCAGCATGAGACGTCGTGTCCAGGCTGTCATCCAGGCACAAGGTGGATATACCCGGTATTAATAATGACAGTCTCAAACTCGTGCACAGATGTTAAACTTCGTTTTCAGACACCATTAATAACAATCTAGCCACGTGTGTCAACTGTAGGGCAATAGTTGTCAGTTGTGTCAACGTAACCATATTCAGGCCTCGTTTTCAAGTTCAAACAAAAACATACAGTGTTTCCCCACCATCATAATCAGCATTCCTCTAGTTGCATTATTACCTCTTCCACTAAGATGGATGGGTACATAAATGTTTATGCTATTGCTTTCTTCATAGCACATGAATATACCCTCGCATGTGCGTAAAAATAGGGTGGTGCTTAACTTTTGCACAGGTGTATATATATATATATTTTGACTCAAAATATATATATATATATATATATATATATATAATATCCATTTCGTTTAACCCCAGGTCGCGAAAATCTGTTGAAGATAAACAATCCCATAAACTCGATCATCGATGCGTGTCTTTGTTTACAATTTTCAAGATAACTAACTTCAAGCACTGTCAGTAATAAGCCTGAGTTAAGATGCCGAAGCGGTCAAATATATAGGCATCACACTTTCTGATTGGCAGTTTCATTATTCCGTGTTATCTGTCTACTTTTTAGTCTGTGGCGTACACGAAATGTGCGTAGATTGATGAATTGCACACACAAAAATATGTTATTTTCTAAACAGTTGACGCCATCTTTGCTAAATCTCATTAAATATGCATGTATTCTCGACCAATCAGACGGTGATACCCGTTGCCGAAAATGGGTAATAACATTACGTACTCGGATACTCCTGAAGTGAGTTCAGGAAGGCGAATGTTCGGCGAATGTTCGCGTTCTACTCGGTACAGTGTTCAGTTAATAACGGAAAACGTTTTTTGCGGTCCTGAACACCCCCCCAGGCACGGGTAAAACAACTATGTACGCATGCACATGTCTATTCAAAAGCGGAGATTTTCGGTTACATATTATGTATGAAATAGCGAAATCGAAAACAACCGAATGTCAGGTTTGCGGATTTTGTAAATCGCTTCCCTTTCCGTTATAAGACAAATTTGGCATAACACTAGCCACAACTGGTGCATATATGGTTCTAAAAAGTTATGCCTATTACATCGGCTCAAATTATTGTAATATACCCATTTCAGAGAATATCTTGGTTTATTCATCCAGATTTCAAAAGAAATCGCACAGTCATCAAACTAGCTTCATACGCAGTAAAGAATAAACGAAATCTAGGATTTCTTTTTTCACGAGAGAGTTGATACTTACCTCCCTAATACTTTTGATATTGCTAAATATCGGCTTTCACTCAATAAAACACTCAGATTAAAAACAGTTAGGTGCCCCTACTGGGCAGGGAGTCAGAGGTAGTCCGGCGGATGCTCGCCCCACCACCGCGCATGCGCCGACTACTACTTCCTCTGGCTCATTTATTGGCTAACACATGCAACTACCAAGAGCCTGAAGACCGAGCCTCTGTGGGGCGGAGAGGCCGGGTCAGTATCTAGGGAGGTAAGTATCAACTCTCTCGTGAAAAAAGAAATCCTAGATTTCGTTTATTTCACATCAAGAGTATACTTACCTCCCTAATACTTTTGATATTGCCAGAATTCGAAAGTGAATCTGGCGGGAGGGAGGCGAGGTCAAAAGACCAGCTCTTCCCTATACGCTTTCAAGCGTTTAAGGCACTTATGACGTCTGAAACTGTGTGAAAACACAGTCAGGATTTGATAAACCATCGGATAACACAACCGATGCCTGAGAGATGACCGATTTGTCATATGCGCTCCCCCCCCTCCCTTGGGAGGAAGATTAAATGACCTCAATGTCCTATACGCTCTCTTCGTACTAGTGCTAAGTACTATAGGACAGAGACGAAAAGGCTCCATTTTCGTATACTCTCTCTAAAGAACCACAACCCACATAAACCATCACCATATTAATAACACTGGGTAACGTGACAATACAAAACAATGAACAACACATGAACAAGACTGACCTTGTTGTACTAGGAAGCTGTCATCATGAATCCAGTAGAGAAGGATGATACAGTCCCGACAAGTGGTTGTCACCGTCGCTGAATGGCGAAGTATATAAGCAATGCGGAGGCACTCTTCACAAACATAAAGCGGTTATTGTTTCAAAATCGACAAGGCGAGAGGGTTAGAGGTGTCACGGAGGTAATGGTCTGTAAAACTTGACTCACAGTGCCACTGAGCCACTGACATAATATCATCCACAGGGACCCCATTAAACAGGGCAGTGGATGTCACGACACCGCGGACACTGTGAGCCTTGGCCACGTCAACCTGTCGCCCGGTGGCGGATTTGTGACAAAATTGAATACATTCCACAATCCACCTAGAAATGGTGTCCTTAGACGCCCTACCATGGGGTTCAATATATGACAACCATAACGCTGACTGGTCGGTACGCCACTCCGAAGTACGGGGCACCATACTTTAGAATTAGGATCATATCTAGTTAAAGATGGCAAAAAATAAACGAAATCTAGGATTTCTTTTTTCACGAGAGAGTTGATACTTACCTCCCTAATACTTTTGATATTGCTAAATATTGGCTTTCACTCAATAAACACTCAGATTTAAAACAGTTAGGTGCCCCTACTGGGCAGGGAGTCAGAGCGTAGTCCGGCGGATGCCAGCCCCACCACCGCGCATGCGCAGACTAGCACTTCCTCTGACTAGATTATTGGCTGACACACATGCAACTATTAAGAGCCTGAAGACCGAGCCTCTGTGGGGTGGAGAGGCCGGGTCCGTATCTAGGGAGGTAAGTATCAACTCTCTCGTGAAAAAAGAAATCCTAGATTTCGTTTATTTCACTTCAAGAGTATACTTACCTCCCTAATACTTTTGATATTGCCAGAATTCGAAAGTGAATCTGGCGGGAGGGAGGCGAGGTCAAAAGACCAGCTCATCCCTATACGCTTTTCTGCGTTTAAGGCACTTAAACTTCTGAAACTGTAAGAAAAAACAGTCAGGATTTGACTAACCATCGGATAACACCACCGATGTATGAGAGATGACCGAATGTCATATGCGCTCCCCCCCCCTCCTTCCTGGGAGGAAGAGTCGACTGACCTCAATGTCCTATACGCTCTCTACGTACAAGTGCCATGTACTACAGGACAGAGACGAAAAAGCTCCATTTTCGTAACTCTCAACAATGAACCACACAAATACACAAACCATCACCATATTAATAACGGGTAATCGTGACAATACAATCAACAACGGACAACACATGAACAAGACTGACCTTGTTGAAAATGGCTGCTGACATCATCTTCCCATTGGTAAAGACTGATGCAGGCCCAAAAAAGTGGGTGTTTCCATAAATTAATTGTGATATATATAAGTAATGAGGAAATCACCTCAAAAAATATAAACCGATTTATTTTTTCAAAACCGACAAGGCGAGAGGATTAGAGGTGTCACGGAGATAATGGTCTGTAAAACTTGACTCACAGTGCCACTGAGCCACCGACATAATATCATCCACAGGGACCCCATTAAATAGGGCCGTGGATGTCACTACGCCGCGGACACTGTGAGCCTTGGCCACGTCAACCTGCTTCCCGGTGGCGGATTTATGGCAAAACTGAATGCATTCCACAATCCACCTGGAAATGGTGTCCTTAGAAGCCCTCCCATGGGGTTCAATATATGACAACCATAACGCTGACTGGTCGGTGCGCCATGCCGCCGTACGTTGTTTGTACCGGCGCAGCGCCCGGACGGGACACCATGCTTTAGAATTAGGATCATATCTAGTTAAAGCAGGCAAAATAATAGGTTGACCTGGATATTTCAACGACTGATTTTTAGCCAAGAAATTAATCCTAGGTAGCAGCTTAAGGCCTTCCCCTGAAACCACAAAACGGTCATCCTCGGCTGATAAGGCATGAATCTCACTCCTACGCCTAGCCGAGGCCGCAGCAATTAAAAACACAGTCTTCAGTGTTAATAGTTTCATAGAAATGGAACTAAGTGGTTCAAAAGGCTTATCACCTAGTACTTGAAGCACTAGCGATAAACTCCAAGACGGAATCACAGGTGGATTCCTTGGTCTTAGATTGCCCATGCCTTTAATTAATACATTCAATGTATTTACTTCATCACTTCCCCTCTTAGCCAAGCAAGGAATAACAGACATTAATGCTGACTTATAACCAGCAATAGAGTTAGGCTTGAGGCTATAGGCATCATAGAGGTGACAGAGGAAATCAGCTACTACTTGAATAGATGAATCCATTGGATCAATACATCTTTTTGAGCACCATTCTGCAAATCTGTTGATTTTATAATTATATGCTCTGGAGGTTGACCCCCTCCTGGCTTTGGCCATAAACATGGCTGCTTGCTCAGAAAAGCCCTCCTTAATTCTAGATTCCTTGACAACATCCACGCAGTCAATCTGAACATTGACGGATTGTTGTGAAGGGCCTTGCCCTGGAAGATAATATCGTCCATCAGAGGCAGAGGAACCGGATTGCAGACCAGAAGGTCCAGCAGATCCGTATACCATGATCGGCTTGGCCAATCCGGGGCGATCAGAAGCACTTGGCATTCCTCTTGTCTGATTTTCTGAAGAATTTTTGGAATCAGGATTGCTGGAGGGAATGCGTATGCATACATTCTCCCCCAGCTGATAGCTAACGCATCTGTTGCGAAAGCGCTTGGATCCGGAATCGGAGAGACGTACGTCGTCATCTTCGCATTCTTCTTCGTTGCGAACAAATCGATGTTGGGTTTCCCCCAATGGTCGAACAGACGATCCGCCACACATTGATTTAGTTGCCATTCCGTGGGTAAAACACTCATCCTTCGGCTCAATGAGTCTGCTAGCAGGTTTAACCTTCCCGGAATATGAACTGCTTTCAAGGTAATCTGGTGATCCAGACACCAACAAAGCAGTTTCCATGTCATCATACAGAGACTGGGCGACTTCGTTCCGCCCTGGCGGTTTATGTAAGTCACAACTGTTGAGTTGTCTGAACGAATAAGAACAATCTTGCCCTGAACTTTCTGTAAGAAATGTTCCAGGCCCAGGACTACTGCTCTTAGCTCCAGTAGATTTATATGTTCCTGTGACTGTTCCAGATTCCAAAGCCCTGATATCGTGGATTCTTCCAGGCAAGCTCCCCAGCCCTCCATCGATGCATCTGTATACACAGTCACCTGAGGGTGGGGAGGGGTTAGCAAAACCCCCGGCAAGAGATTCTCTGTATTCAACCACCATTGCAGGTGGTGAATCAGAGGCGCCAACACTGACACATTCGAGTCCAGCGAACCTGTACTCTGGGTCCATTGTGTCATGAGAAACAACTGGATCGGCCGCCTGCGTAAGGCGGCCTGAGGAATGACTGGTTCCAACGAAACCATCAACCCCAGCATTCTCAAGTAAACCCGTGCCAGGACATGACGACTGTCGCACACTGACTGAATCAACGAGATGAGTATTTGAACTCTCTCCTGAGTAGGATAAACATATCCTGTCTCTAGATCGAAGAACATCCCCAGGTAAACAAACTTCTGGGATGGAGTCAGCTCTGATTTTGGGAAATTGATCATCCAGCCCAAGTCTGTGAGAATTTTCAAAACAATCTCCAGATTGGCGGACAAACTTTCCCGGGTGTGCGCTTTCAACAGCCAGTCGTCTATGTACGTGTGGACTGCTATGCTTCTCCTGCGGAGGTATGCTGTGATCGCAAGAACCACACGGGTGAAAACCCGAGGAGCCGTGGAAATTCCGAAGGGCAACACCCTGAATTCCCACTGTCTGCCCTGGAATGCAAATCTCAGGAAGCGACAGAAACTCCCGTGGATGGGGATGTGGAAATAAGCGTCCTTCAAATCTATCGACGCCGTCCACATCCCCCTCTCCAACCCCGCCAACACCGAGCGCACCGTTTCCATCTTGAAACTGGGCGTCTCGATGAACTTGTTCAATGGCTTGAGGTTGAGAATCGGTCTCCACCCACCGGTGCGTTTTGTTACTAAGAACAGGGTTGAATAGAAGCCCGGACACCTTTGTGCCGGCTGAATAGCTCCTTTTTGTATGAGGGAATTTATCTCCTCCTCGATACACAACCTTTGCTCTGGATCTCTCGGAATGGGAGTCCAGATTGGCACCAGAGACAGTCGCGACGGCGGGCCTGTCACCCACTCTGGATGATACCCGACGGAAAGCCATCGCAAGACTAAACGGTCCTGAGTTAACCGTTCCCACTCTTGCATGTGGCCGGCTAGCCGGCCTCCCACCGGCCCACCTAGGGACCGCGGTGGACACGAGGCATGCAAGAGCGGCACTGTCTCCGCCGCCATACACACCGGAGTGGTTCTTACCGCGGTAAGCGTCCTGTCAGGACCGATAACCACGCCCAGATCCTCGCGCGCCCCGCCCCGCCCCGCGCGCACCTCGGTGCGCGGGCGGCTGCCTGGCTGACGGCGGCTGAGGAACCTGCGCCCCCCTCGCTGCTGGCCGAATCGCACGCGGCCGAGGCCGACGCTGCGACGGTGGCTGGCCACTGACCTGGCCAGCACCACCTCGAGCCTGCAGGGGACGATACGCCGGGGCCGCGGCGCGAGCGTTAGCACGACGCAGCACATCAAACTGCTCGCGCAGCGCCCTCTGGTTATTCACCAGGGTGACCGTCTCCTGGAGGTGGCGACATCCCTCACCTCCAAAAAGACCAGGGCCCGTCATAGGCGTACGCAGTAGCCTATTGTACAGGTCCTGAGACGGGCACAGATTGTCCAGGGCAAACGTGCGTCTTGCCCTGACACTCCTGGTCACCGCCCGAGTCACACAGTCCAGCGCCAGGTTAATACCATCCTGGATGGTTCGCTGGACAGTGACCGGACTTGGCTGGCGCGATGCGGATGCCGTTACTACCCCCTGTAACAGCTGGGAGACGTGGGACAGAGCGGCAATCGAAGCCCTCCCACTCTCCTCCGCATCACGCAACGCGGTATTCGCCGAACGCAACGCGTTCGCGCACAAGACACCCGTGTCAGAACGGGTGCCTGGCCGCGCATCCTCACCCAAAGCCGCGCGGTCATCCACGCCGGGCTTGGGTACCACACCGTAGCGCTGGTAATCCAGGGGCACGATGCGACAACGCCTGGCCACCTCGCGAGGGGCCTTCGCGAGACGTCCACTCGACTTAATGGACGCCTCCGCCGCCTTGAACATGTCAACGACATGCTCCGCCAGCGGCAGAGAAGGCATAGCGTTAGCAGTCGGTTTCCCAGCTAACCACGGCGTGTGAACACGCTGGCTAGCCGACTGCTCCACGGGCAGATCAGGCCTAACGCTCACCAACCACTGGCAAGCGTCATACCAATCCTCCTCCGTGGCTAACTGCGAGCGCTCTACAAGACGGGGTCCTTCGTCTTCCTCCTGAGCGCAAGCAGTAGAGCTTGACGGCGGGTATGCTGATACACCTGGCAAGCCAGGGAAAACACGCGGGCCTGACAGCACCGGCATGAGAATATCACTGGTTTGACCAGGAGCAGGCACCGTGGCAGAGCGCGGGGTATATATAGGCTCACCACGGGCCCGGCCAGCACCAGCAACACCCTCGGCAAGCCGAGGTATGCGGTACCGCTGGCCATCAGCAGCGCCCTGGGCCACCACCTGAGCCGCGGACTTTACTCCAGGGTGAGTAAAACCGTGGAACAAGGCGCCTGTATTCCCCGCGAGGGGTGCACAAACGTCTTCATCCATGTCCACGTCGTCAGACGGCGACCCTAGCAGGTAATCCTCATTACCCTGGTCAGAAAGATTAGACCCCGGGTTAGCAAAGAGAGCTAACCCGGGCTGACCAGGAACGGTGCCATAGGAGGTACTGGCCACCGCGGCGTGCGGATACCCCTGGACTGATAAGCAGCCCACGGGTTCCAGCGACAACCGTCCACGGTCCCCTATCGGCGCGGCAATAAGCCTGCTGCCAGGGCCGTGGAACGCCCCCTCTAATGGGGCCACCTCTGAATCGTCGGACAACGGAAGCGGACTAAGGAAAATCGATCCAGAGGCGGGGATTACCTGCTCCGAAGCCGATGATGAGGACAGTAAAGGATTTGGTCCAGGAAGCATGCCACGAAGCAACCCTGGAACCAAATCCTTTATTGTCCTCTTCATCTCTCCCAACATCTCGGTCCGGAAGGCCTCCATATCCACCGCGGACGAGACCTTCCCCTTACCCTTCCTACTTACAACCTCTCGTTTCCGCTTCTTCTTCTTCTCCTCCTCTACCACCTTGTCCGTCGCCTGTAAACAGCACAAGAATTCGGACATTAACTCGCCCCCCCAGTGCTTACATATGTCACAATTAACCAATGGACCACAAGGGCTACATTGACAGCACAGATGCGGCCAGAACTTATCCGGCAGAAAACGACCACAGGACGCGCAACCCGGTCCCTGAAACAGGGCAAAGGACAAGGAGTATGAGCAACTAGTTAAGCTTAGAAACTCAATCCAACTCAAAGAGAAGGAAAACGATCATAAAGATCAAAATACATCAGAAACCAGCATAGCGCTTGAATTGCTTGATAAACACATAGCCAGGCTGATTATGACGTCATTAATCCCGTGACAGGAAAAATTCGATCCCAACAAAACATCCAAGTGCAAGGACGAATTGTATGCTGAATGGATAAGTTGACTACACAACCATCAGATACATATAGATAACTCTTTTCTGGCAAAAATGTTAATTATCTCCCTTTGTTTGTTTACAATAATTAACATCACCACATTATCAATAACTAGATACCTGACACTTTGTATAGACAAACCATCCAACGTGACGAACCGGAGAACTCCACCATCTGCACGCCTCTTAACTCTCTCCACCTCATGGGGAAGGAATTGGATCAAGAGGGCAAAGTGAGAAGACCTTTATACTAGGCCTCCAACTCACTGGACATATTTTTCATTTGGTTAGATAACCTAACAGTGTTAGTAGGAAATGGAACCATGGTGGAGAGAAAACTAACTCTCAGCAACTGTGATTGTCTCCACCTAGCGTCATACAGACCTGTGGACATAAACAGAAAGAGAAATTAGTCCTAGGAAGCACCGAGTTGACCTAACCCAACTAACTAAGGCGCTTATCACGGTAAACGCGAGTCCCGGAAACACAATACACCGGGAAGAAAACTCGCTAATTTTACTAGAAGTCACCTGATTTAAAGGTCCTAAGTCCTTCTGTGGCGAATTGAAACCTCCCGCCATCCAAAAAAGTGACTATCACACCAAAAGATACACGAAATAACAGTTTAAGAGCAAAAAAGCTTAGACTAAAAAAAAACATGTGTGTTCTCTTTGCCAATAATCTAGCAAAGAGGAAGTGCTAGTCTGCGCATGCGCGGTGGTGGGGCTGGCATCCGCCGGACTACGCTCTGACTCCCTGCCCAGTAGGGGCACCTAACTGTTTTAAATCTGAGTGTTTATTGAGTGAAAGCCAATATTTAGCAATATCAAAAGTATTAGGGAGGTAAGTATACTCTTGAAGTGAAAATAGGTTGACCTGGATATTTCAATGACTGATTTTTAGACAAGAAATTAATCCTAGGTAGAAGCTTAAGGCCTTCCCCTGTAACCACAAAACGGTCAACCTCGGCTGATAAGGCGTGAATTTCACTCCTACGCCTCGCCGAGGCCGCAGCAATTAAAAATACAGTTTTAAGAGTTAACATTTTCATAGAAATGGAACTAAGTGGTTCAAAAGGCTTATCACCTAGTACCTGGAGCACCAGTGATAAACTCCAAGACGGAATCAGTGGAGGATTCCTTGGTCTTAGATTGCCCGTGCCTTTAATTAATACATTTAATGTACTTACTTCATCACTCCCCCTATTAGCCAAGCAAGGAATAACAGTCATTAAAGCTGACTTATAACCAGCAATAGAGTTAGGCTTGAGGCTATAGGCATCATATAGGTGACAGAGGAAATCAGCCACTACCTGAATAGATGATTCCATTGGATCAATACATCTTTTTGAGCACCACTCTGCAAATCTGTTGATTTTATAATTATATGCTCTGGAGGTTGACCCCCTCCTGGCTTTGGCCATAAACATGGCCGCTTGCTCAGAAAAGCCCTCCTTAATTCTAGATTCCTTGACAACATCCACGCAGTCAATCGGAACATTGACGGATTGTCGTGAAGGGCCTTGCCCTGGAAGATAAGGTTGTCCATCAGAGGCAGCGGAACCGGATTGCAGACCAGAAGGTCCAGCAGATCCGTATACCACGATCGGCTTGGCCAATCCGGGGCGATCAGAAGCACTTGGCACTCCTGCTGCCTGATTTTCTGAAGCACCTTTGGAATCAGGATTGCTGGGGGGAATGCGTATGCATACATTCCCTCCCAGCTGATAGCTAACGCATCTGTTGCGAAAGCGCTTGGGTCTGGAATCGGAGAGACGTACGTCGTCATCTTCGCATTCTTCTTCATTGCGAACAAATCTATGTTGGGTTTCCCCCAATGGTCGAACAGACGATCCGCCACACATTGATTTAGTTGCCATTCCGTGGGTAAAACACTCATCCTTCGGCTCAATGAGTCTGCTAGCAGATTTAACCTCCCCGGAATATGAACTGCTTTCAAGGTGATCCCATGATCCAGGCACCAACAAAGCAGTTTCCATGTCATCATACAGAGACTGGGCGACTTCGTTCCGCCCTGGCGGTTTATGTAAGTCACTACTGTCGAGTTGTCTGAACGAATGAGAACAATCTTGCCCTGAACATTCTTTAAGAAATGTTCCAGGCCCAGGACTACTGCTCTTAGCTCTAGTAGATTGATATGTTCCTTGGACTGATCCAGATCCCAAAGCCCTGATACTGTGGACTCTTCCAGACAAGCTCCCCACCCCTCCATCGATGCATCTGTATACACAGTCACCTGAGGGTGGGGAGGGGTTAGCAAAACCCCCGGCAAGAGATTCTCTGTATTCAACCACCATTGCAGGTGGTGAATCAGAGGCGCCAACACCGACACGTTCGAGTCCAGCGAACCTGAACTCTGGGTCCACTGTGTCATGAGAAACAACTGGATCGGGCGCCTGCGCAAGGCGGCCTGTGGAATGACTGGTTCCAAAGAAACCATCAAGCCCAGCATTCTCAAGTAAACCCGTGCCAGGACATGACGACTGTCGCACACCGACTGAATTACCGAGATGAGTATTTGAACCCTCTCCTGAGTGGGGTACACATACCCCGTCTCCAGATCGAAGAACATGCCCAGGTAAACAAACTTCTGGGATGGAGTTAGCTCTGATTTCGGGAAATTGATCACCCAGCCCAAGTCCGAGAGAGTTTTCAAAACAATCTCCAGATTGGCTGATAACGATTCCCGGGTGTGTGCTTTCAACAGCCAGTCGTCTATGTACGTGTGGACTGCTATGCTTCTCCTGCGGAGGTATGCAGTGATCGCGAGAACCACACGGGTGAAGACCCGAGGAGCCGTGGAAATTCCGAAGGGTAACACCCTGAATTCCCACCGCCGGCCCTGAAATGCAAATCTCAGGAAGCGACGGAAACTCCTCTCTATGGGAATGTGGAAATAAGCATCCTTCAAATCTATCGACGCTGTCCACATTCCTCGCTCTAACCCCGCCAACACCGAGCGCACAGTCTCCATCTTGAAACTGGGCGTCTCGATGAACTTGTTCAATGGCTTGAGGTTGAGAATCGGCCTCCACCCTCCGGTGTTTTTTGTTACTAAGAACAGGGTTGAATAGAAGCCCGGGCACCTCTGTGCCGGCTGAATGGCTTCTTTTAGTATAAGGGAATTTATTTCCTCCTCTATACACAACCTCTGATCCGGATCCCGTGGAATGGGAGTCCAGATCGGCGCGAGAGACAGTCGCGATGGCGGGCCTGTCACCCAGTCGGGACGATACCCGACCGAAAGCCATCGCAAGACTAAACGGTCCTGAGTCAACCGCTTCCACTCTGGCAAGCGGGCGGCCAAACGGCCGCCCACCGGTCCACCTAGGGATAGAGGTGGACATAAGGAGGGCCAGAGTGGCACTGTTCTCTCGGCGTGAAACACCGGAGTGGTTCCCACCGCGGTAACCAGGCCATCAGGCCCGATTACTGCGACCAGATCCCCGCGCGCCCCGCCCAGCGCCGCGCGCACCACGGTGCGCGGGCGGCTGTCTGGCTGGGTGCGGCTGGGGAGCCTGCGCCCCCCTCGCTGCTGGCCGAATCGCCCGTGGCCTAGGCCTACGTTGCGACGGTGGCTGGCCTCTGACCTGGCCAGCACCACCTCGAGCCTGCAGAGGACGATACGCAGGGGGTGCCGCGCGAACACGCTCCCGCCGGAGCACCTCAAATTGTTCCTGCAGCGCCCTCTGGTTATTAACCAGAGTGACCGTCTCCTGGAGGTGCCTGCATCCCTCACCTCCACAGAGACCAGGACCTGTCATAGGCGTCCGCAGCAGCCTATTATACAGGTCCTGGGACGGGCACAGATTGTCAAGCGCAAACGTGCGCCTCGCCCGGACACTTCTGGTCACCGCCCGCGTCAAACAGTCCAAAGCCAGGTTGATACCATCCTGGATGGCTCTCTGGACTGTTACCGGGCTTGGTTGGGGTGATGCGGAGGCCGCTACCACCCCCTGTAGCAGCTGGGAGACGTGGGACAGAGCGGCAATCGACGCCCTCCCACTCTCCTCCGCATCACGCAGCGCGGCATTCGCCGAACGCAACGCGTTCGAGCACAAGACTCCCGTGTCAGAACGGGAGCCCGGCCGCGCATCTTCGCCCAAAGCCGCGCGATCATCAACGCTTGGCTTCGGCACCACACCGTACCGCTGGTAATCCAGGGGCACGATGCGGCACCGCTTCGCCACCTCGCGAGGGGCCTTCGCGAGACGTCCATTCACCTTAATGGACGCCTCCGCCGCTTCGAACATGTCCACGACATGCTCAGCCAGCGGCAGAGATGGCATAGCGGTAGCCGCCGGCCTACCAGCTAACCACGGCCTATGGTCACGCTGGCTAGCCGGCAGCTCCACGGGTAGATCGGGCCGAACGCTTACCAGCCACTGGCAAGCGTCCGACCAATCCTCCTCCGTGGCTAACTGCGAGCGCTCTACTAGACGAGGGCCTTCGTCTTCCTCCAGAGCACTCGCAGTTGACGTCGACGGCGGGAAAGCTGATACCCCTGGCAAGCCTGGAAAAGCATGCGGGCCCGAGAGAGCAGGCATGCTAAATTCCGCGGCTTGACCAGGAGCAGGCGCCGTGGCAGAGCGTGGGGTAAACACCGCTCTACCACGGGTCTGACCAGCACCAGCAACACCATCGGCAAGCCGAGGTATGCGGTATCCGTGGTCAACAGCACCGCCCGGGGACACCCTCTGGACCGTGAAATCTACTCCTGCGTGAGTAGAACCATGGAACACGTCGCCTGCATTCCCCCGCGAGGGGTGCACAAACGTCGTATTCCATGGCCACGTCCTCAGAAGGCGACCCCAGCAGGAGATCCTCTTCTTCCTGGCCAGAAAGATTAGACTCCGGGTCAGCAAAGAGAGCTAACCCGGACTGGCCAGGAAAGGTGCCATAGGAGGCTTTGACACCTTCGGCGCGCGGATACCCGGGGTCTGATGAGCAGACCGCGGGTCCCAGCAACAACCGTTGTCCACGGCCCCTCGGCGCGGCGCCATGCCTGCTGCCAGGGCCTTGGACTGCCCCCAACAAAGGGGCCACCTCTGAATCCACAACCGGACCGGACCTAAAGAGACCGGATTCAGAGGCGGGGATCACCTGCTCGTAAGCAGATGCCGAGGACAACAAAGGAGCTGGCCCAGGGAGCATGCCGCGAAGCAACTCTGGGACCAGATCCTTTATTGTCCTCTGCATCTCTTGCAACATTTCGGACCTGAAGGCCTCCATATCCACCGCGGATGAGGCCTTCTTCTTACCCTTCTTACAAACTTTCTCCTTCTTCTTCCTCTCTTCCTCCATCACTTTCTCCCTTGCCTGCAATGCTAGAAAATCAGACATTAATTCGCCCCCCCACTGCTTACATACGTCGCACTTCAGCAACGGTCCACAGGGACTGCAGCTGAAGCACAAGTGCGGAACGAAGCGGCTTTTAAGAAACCTCCCGCAGGACGGGCAACCAGGTCTCTGAAACAGGACAAAGGACAGGGACAATGAGCAAGATAGTTAAGGTTAGCGAACTCAAAACCAACTAAAAAGAGAAGGACAGGATCATCAAGATCGGAAATCAAGAAGAACCAGCCATGGACAAAACGTTAATTGTTAATAAAAGGCCAAGGCCGATTATGACGTCATCACTCTCGTGACCAAATTAATCGATCCGCAACAAGCACCAAGTGCAAGAACGAATTGTATAAGTAACCGGAACATTCCCGTTGAATTGGCATTTCGAGTACACAACAATCAGATATACAGAGATAACTCCTTCCAATTCTAGCATTGGCAAAAAAGGAAATTATCTCCCCTTTTGTTTACTTTTTTCTTCAATAATTAGATACCTGACCCTTGTATAGACAAACCATCCAACGTGATGAACCGGAGAACTCCACCATAGTACGCCTCTACATTCTCTCCACCTAAGGGGAAGGAATTGGAGCAAGAGGGCAAAGTGAGAAGACCTTTATAACAGGCCTCCAACTCACTGAACATAGATTTTTTGGTTAGATAACCTAACAGTATTAGTAGGAAATGGAACCGTGGTGGAGAGAAACATATCCTCTTGTGCCGAGAAGTCCATCAAAGCTTCTATGTGATACCTGTGGACAAAACACAAAGAGAAATGAGACTTATGAAGCACCATGTTGTAAAAAACCAACATAAACAGGCGCTAATCACGGTAAGCGCGAGTCCCGGAAATACATTAAACCGGGACAAAACACGCTAGCATATCAAAGAATTCACCTGATAAAGAGATCCCGCTCCTTCTAAAGGCGAATCCTCCCTTTCCGACATGCTTCCAACGTACAAGAATCGTCAAATGTGAGTAAAAAACAAGGTAACGCGCAGAAAAGTATAGAGAACACAAAACCGCATGTAACCCTTTGCCAATAAATGAGCAAAGAGGAAGTAGTAGTCGGCGCATGCGCGGTGGTGGGGCGAGCATCCGCCGGACTACCTCTGACTCCCTGCCCAGTAGGGGCACCTAACTGTTTTTAATCTGAGTGTTTTATTGAGTGAAAGCCGATATTTAGCAATATCAAAAGTATTAGGGAGGTAAGTATACTCTTGATGTGAAATACCCAGGTGCGGAGCTCACACACATCCATTTTATACAAAATTACGATTGACGATTACAATGATGACATTTCGACAATTATCATTTACAGCCACAAAAAAGCTAAAGGCGATACATGTACTTAACACATATACGGCTCCAATTGCAATTTAAATTTACATGTACTGGTCCTTGACAGACTATAGACCAATTCCACTTTATGTTTAATGACGCGTAGTAAGAATCTTTGTAGCGTAACTGAATACATTGGATTGCGCGTTTGGCTTTTTCCATGACGGGTTTAAAATATTTCATGATACGTTTAACATATTGTAGGACGGGGTAGACTTTCCATTAGACGCGCCTATAAAATAAATGAAATGTGTTTGGTGTTTGGCCACGCCTGGAAATGCTACGAGGTTTTGATGCGAAAAAGACGCATTTTTGTTTCGTTTTTGCTTCGTCAAACAGTAAAGCTAACTAAGATCTGTACTGTATGTCTAAAAAGAATCCCGGAAACACATAACAATGCGAAACACTGAAGAAATTTAGACAAAATATTAATTAAAAACACCTGATAGCTTGGTCCCAACACTGCATCTAGTGTTCTAGCATGACCAGACATGATTAATAACCAAAATTATTCAGATATTGAGTCACGAAAACCAAAACTAGCTTGGCAACTAGAAAGACATGTGTTTATAAAGTCAATAAATTAGAAGGAAGCATCAGTTGGTGCATGCTCAGAGGTGGGGCCGGCATCCAACCGGTTCTCATCTTTCTCCATGCCCAGTAGGGGCACCTTACTTTTTAAAATCTGGGGGATTATTGAGTGTAAGTGGATATTTTGGGAATATCATAGTGTTTAGGAGGTAAGCATCTCTTGAAGTGAAATGGCCATTTGCAGGCCAAGAGAAGATGATTTGTGAAAATCTACCACTGGAATGACTGGTTCGACTATTGAGCCAGTCATTCGTGACAGACATTTTTCATGACTACTGCAGAGACCATTTTTTATCAGCCTGGGCGTTAACCCTTACAACTCTGATGTCAATATTCTATCTTTTACTGTAGTAATAGCAAAGAAACTGGTGTACATTTTTCAACAATTTTAGTAGA
This sequence comes from Chaetoderma sp. LZ-2023a, assembly GCA_034401795.1. Classification (NCBI taxonomy): domain Eukaryota; kingdom Metazoa; phylum Mollusca; class Caudofoveata; order Chaetodermatida; family Chaetodermatidae; genus Chaetoderma; species Chaetoderma sp. LZ-2023a. Next base: position 120,941,231 of record CM067359.1, read on the forward strand.
TGATGTTACTGACTTCGACAGCACCATCTCTACCAAATTTGTTGAAAAATGGAGTTCATCCTTTAATTTTATTTGATAATTTAAAATTCTGACATCAGAGTGGTAAGGGTTAAAACATTAAGCTAAGATGCTGTGAGATAAAATTGAACTACAACATACTTGAACGTTGAGAGGAGATATTCAGATAGATTCTTCAGTATTGGCTGAGTGTGTAGAGCGACAAACTGCTCACGGCAAATCTGGAAATCAAACACAAACAACATGTAATAGACATATAACATAAATACAACAGGAGAAATGATACATTGCAAATACTCAAACATCACGTTTTTCTAACACTGAAAATATTTTTTTGATTTTTCACATTTTTTAGATTTTCCCGATCATGATCAAAGCAATAAGCCCCCAGTCAAATTAATTTCAAAATATTCAGTTCAGAATGTTTAGTAACCCTCTAATGGTCAAGCCAGCCAAAATTGGCCTCTATAGTGGTCTTGAGGAATGTCAATTTGCAGGCCAAGAGAACTGTTTTTTAAAATTTACTACTGGAATGCCTGGCTAGATAACTTGAGCCAGTCATTCCAGCAGTAAATTTTCCAAAATAGTCTTGTAAATGGCAAATATTTTGATATTCTTGATCAAATTTGGCCAGTAAAGGGTTAAATTGCAAATTCATCAAAGACATACAATACATAAAAGTGACAAACTTTTTGGTTTTCATGCAGCGTACGACATTTTGAGCGTGACATGAGCTAATTAGTAATTATGTCCTCAGCTACTCGAGTGACAGATTGGATCCCTCCATTCTGAATCACGTTATCAGAAACATTAGCATAGTTCTCGAGTGTGTTGTTACCTTGTTCATGGTGGCGACGTCTGCAGGATGTGTCCAGTAACAATCATGTACAGAGACATATGTGATTCCAGCCCTGAAAGTTTAGCACACATGGCCAGGAAATTGAGAAAATCTAAAGATAGGTCATCTAGGGTCAAGTTAGACTCACTAACTATAGTCAGTTTCATGGTTTACTGAACATGCGCAGTCGCTATGTCAAGCCGAACACTGAATAGTTAACCACAGTTCGTTGGTACCCGGTTCCCCATTGAATTACTATTGCCAAAAATTTGGTCAAAAATGGCTTCTGCAGTAGTCTTGAGAAATGTCAATTTGCAGACCAAGAGAAAAAGATTTTTGAAAAATTACCACGAATGACTGGCTCAATAACTGAACCAGTCATTCCAGTGGTAGATTTTCACAAATCATCTTCTCTTGGCCTGAAAATGGCTATGAGAATATTTAAATTTTAAATGTTTATCCCTTTTAACATTACAGACCAAAAACTACAAATTCTTTACAAATTCTAACAATGCTGGTTTTAATGTTATTGTACTGTTTGTAATTGATTAATTTTAATGACACGCTCAGAGGTTTAAAGAGATAAACTGAAAACAATTTCAAATATGAAATAATAAATTGTTGCATTTTTCACTAGATGTTGTTGCTCATTTGTGTTAAACCTCAGTAGTAAAGTGTGATAAGAATATATAATGTACGACATTAAGAAACACACCAAAATCTATCTGAAAATTAGAAATAATTATGGCTTAATTTTGATAAATATACACCGTTGCAAAAGTTAAGCACCACCCTATTTTTACGCACATGCGAGGGTATATTCATGTGCTATGAAGAAAGCAATAGCATAAACATTTATGTACCCATCCATCTTTGTGCAAGAGGTAATAATGCAACTAGAGGAATGTTGATTATGATGGTGGGGAAACACTGTATGTTTTTGTTTGAACTTGAAAACGAGGCCTGAATATGGTTACGTTGACACAACTGACAACTATTGCCCTACAGTTGACACACGTGGCTAGATTGTCATTAATGGTGTCTGAAAACGAAGTTTAACATCTGTGCACGAGTTTGAGACTGTCATTATTAATACCGGGTATATCCACCTTGTGCCTGGACACGACGTCTCATGCTGGTCACCAACCGACTGATACGCCATTGTGGTATTCGTTGCCATTCAAGATGGAGTGCGTCTGTTAATTCCTGTAGGTTCTGCACAGGAGGATCCCTCCTTCTCACCATGTTTCCCAGAATGTCCCAGATATGCTCAATAGGGTTCATGTCAGGGCTCCTTGCTGGCCATGGTAGGGTTTCGATGGCATTCTGGTGGAGGTATTCATGCACAGCTCTAGCACGATGTGGTCGGGCGTTGTCATCCATGAATATAGGGTGGGTTCCAGGTGCATGATTTAACAAAATGAGGGACCACAACTCTATCCAGTATGGAATCTTGATATCTTTGTCCATTTAGTGTTCCAGGTACAGTCAACAGATCCAGCTTACAATCAAATGAGATGCACCCCCATATCATAACGGAACCTCCACCAAATGGAACTTCTTCCATGATGTTACGTTGGTCGTACGCCGTGCGTCTGGACCTCCATACACGAGTTCGACCATCTGTGGCATGAAGCAGGAACCGACTTTCATCGGACCAGTGTACCCGTCTCCAGGATCTCATGTTCCAGTGTCTTCTTTCGTTGCACCACCTCAGACGCTCCTCTTTGTGGTGTGCAGTGAGGAGAGGACGTCTGACAGGTCTCCTAGCTTTCATGCCAGCAGCATACAGTCTCCTTTTGACGGTAGACATTGACACTCTATTGCGCATTTCCCATTGCTGGCTGAGCACTCTGCTGTTGGTGAATGGAGATCTCCTAACAAGGCGTACTAGGGCTCGATCATCACGGGCAGTAGTCTTCTTCGGTCTTCCAGATCTAGGCCTGTCGTTCACCTCGTTAGTTTGCCCATGTTTTGCAATCAAACGACTGATTACAGTATGGTTAATGTTCAGCTGTCTGCCAATCTCTCTGCATGACATACCAGTGGTATGCATGCCTATGATTTGCCATTTCACACGATCACTTAACCTTCGTCTTGCCATAGCGGTTCACAATCAAGAGCTAATTCTCTCTGTACAAATAAACCACGGTCATGAACACAAAATTCCTAATCTTGTCGCCTAAATCTGTATGTAATGTTCTACACCTCAAACTGGACTTTTACATAACTGAACACGTGTGCTGTTTCCCGCCATGCACGGACATCAAGCGGCGTGAAGTCATGCATGCATGTGCATTTCGTACTTGGAATTATGTCAGCTAACGCGGGGACAAAAAGTATGGCAGCCTAGTTGTACCATCATGTTTCTACGTTCTATTGTTTTTGCTGGTGCTTAACTTTTGCACAGGTGTATAGAATCTCAAAATCACTGTCATTTCATATCAAACCTATCAAATGAGCTAAAGTAAGATCTTATTTGAAATTGAAAGTGTACTATTCTCCGGCGATATTCTGGATCTGAAATTGCAACTCGTTTCAGATCTATTTTTAGTCAGGACTTGCAACTACTATTTGTCTGTCCGTCTTGCTGTTTGTCTGTCTTGCTGTCTCTGGTAACTTTAAAAAAATATTATCTAGGCTTCCTTTGGCCTGCAAAATGGAAAAGTTTAACCTAAAGTCTTCCTTCTGTACGGCAAGCTCACCCTTTGGCATACTCATAGCATATACATTATAGCTCATAAACAAGCCGAGATGACTCCAAATAAAACAAAAGCTCCGCAAACCGCGCATAATATCCTGCCATGATGACAAACCAATGAATGAGAGCTCTCAGAAAATATTTAATATCTTCCTCTGACCCAGACTAGTCATCCTATGAAGTGTCAAAGCGATACTTTAAATGGTCAAGGAGTTATCGTCCGGAAACCAATTTTCAACAATATTGGATTTCGGATTATCGTAAACTTCGATAAGTTTCTTCACCAGACGTAGTCCAACCACCCTATGAAGTGATCCGATAAATGGTAACAGACATATCATTCAGAAACCAATTTTCAAGACGGCAGCCAGTGGCTGGCAGCCATCTTGGAGTTTGGATCATTGTCAATTTCGCTAGGTTTCTTCCGCAGAACTAGTCCAACTACCCTATGAAGTTTCAAAGCGATCCGATAAAGGGGCACAGAGTTATCATCCGCAAACCAATTTTCAGGATGGACGCCGGTGGCGGGTGGCCATCTTGGATTTCACACCATCGTCACTTTCAACAGGTTTCTTCCCCAGACCTAGTCCAACCACCCTTTGAAGTTTCAAAGCAATCTAATAAATCGTAACGGAGTTACCCTCCGGAAACTACTCAGCCGCCCGTCCGGGCAGTGCCATCACATAATACCCCCTCCAACCCACCCTCTCCAATCTTTTGGCTGGGTCTAAAAAATGTTCTGGTGTGTGTGGGTGTGCGTGCGTGCATGGGTGGGTGTGTGTGCGTGAGCATGACATATCATCGACTATCGTGTTGTTATCTCAGATGTCAATAATACTTACTCATTGTGGAATCGGTCAGTGTGCGTGTGCATGCATGCGCGAGTGAGTGCGAGCATGCATGGGCAATAGTACTTACTGCATGCAAAATAGCGCCGTCAGCATCATATGTGTAGAATCCAGAGAGTGAATGAAGTTTGGTGGAAATGCATTCTTCTGTTTCATTGTGTTTGGCATCCTAAAAAAAAAATTGTCATATATTGTAAGCTTAACCCTTTCACCGATGAATTAAACGAAATCACGGATTTCTTTTTTCACGAGAGAGTTGTTACTTACCTCCCTAATACTCTTTGATATTGCTAAATATCGGCTTTCACTCAATAAACACTCAGAATAAAAACAGTTAGGTGCCCCTACTGGGCAGGGAGTCAGAGTGCAGTCCGGCGGATGCCAGCCCCACAACCGCGCATGCGCAGACTAGCACTTCCTCTGACTAATTTATTGGCTGACACACATGCAACTATTAAGAGCCTGAAGACCGAGCCTCTGTGGGGTGGAGAGGCCGGGTTCGTATTAGGGAGGTAAGTATCAACTCTCTCGTGAAAAAAGAAATCCGTGATTTCATTTATTTCACTTCAAGAGTATACTTACCTCCCTAATCCTCTTTGATATTGCCAGAATTCGACAGGGAATTCGGCGGGAGGGAGGCGAGGTCAAAAGACCAGCTCTTCCCTATACGCTTTTTATAGCGTTTAAGGCACTTAAACTTCTGAAACTGTGTGAAAACACAGTCAGGATTGAGAAAACATCGGCCTAACACAAACCGATGGATGAGAGATGACCGAATGTCATATGCGCGCACCCCCCCCCCCTTCTTGGGAGGAAGACTCGAATGACCTCAATGTCCCATACACTCTCTACGTACAAGTGCCATGTACTATAGGACAGAGAGGAAAAAACTCCATTTTCATATATTCTCGATGATGAACCACATAAAAACACGTACCATTACCATATTAATAATGAAGGGTCACGTGACATTACAAAAAACCATGGACAACACACCCAAGACTCACCTTGTGGAAGATTAGTGCTGTCATCATCACCCCATTGGTGAAGACTGATGCAGCCCATAAAGTAGATTCCATTGATTAAATGTGAAATATATAAAAAAAATGAGGATACCTCATCAAAATATGTACACCTAGATTAGCTTTTCAAAATCGATAAGGCGAGAGGATTCGAGGTGTCACGGAGACAATGGTCGGTAAAACTTGACTCAGAGTGCCACTGAGTTACTGACATAATGTCATCCACAGGTACCCCATTAAATAGGGCAGTGGAAGCCACTACACCTCGGACACTGTGAGCTCTGGCCATGTCAACTTGTTTACTTGTGGCAGATTTATGGCAAAACTGAATACACTCTACAATCCACCTGGAAATGGTGTCCTTTGATGCCCTGCCATGGGGCTCAATATATGACAACCATAATGCTGTTGGGTCCGTCCGCCAATCTTGAGTACGTTGTTTGTACCGAATTAATGCTCGGACTGGACACCATAGTTTTGAATTAGGATCAAACCTAGTCAAAGTTGGTAAAATTATTGGTTGACCCGGATATTTCAGACTGGTTTTTCGCCATGAAATTTATCCTGGGTAGAAGCCTAAGGCCTTCACCTGTAACCACAAAACGTTCTGCCTCAGCTGACAAGGCATGAATCTCACTCCTACGCCTAGCCGAGGCCGCAGCAATTAAACATACAGTTTTAAGCATCAACATTTTCATAGAAATGGAGCTTAGTGGTTCAAACGGCCTATCAGCTAGCACCTGAAGCACGAGTGATAAACTCCCGGCCTATCAGCTAGCACCTGAAGCACGAGTGATAAACTCCAAGACGGAATCCCAGTGATTCCTTGGTCTTAGATTGCCCATGCCTTTGATTAAAGTATTTAATGTATTTACTTCATCACTTCCCCTATTAGCCAAGCAAGGAATAACTGACATTAAAGTTGACTTATAGCCAGCAATACAGTTAGGCTTGAGGCTATAGGCATCATACAGGTGACAGAGGAAATCGGCTACTACCTGAATAGATGAATCCATTGGATTAATACATCTTTTTGAGCACCATTCTGCAAATCTGTTGATTTTATAATTATATGCTCTGGAGGTTGACCCCCTCCTGGCTTTTGCCATGAACATGGCTGCTTGCTCAGAAAAGCCCTCCTTAATTCTAGATTCCTTGACAACATCCACGCAGTCAATTGGAACATTGACGGATTGTTGTGAAGGTTCTTGCCCTGGAAGATAATATTGTCCATCAGAGGCAGAGGAACCGGATTGCAGACCAGAAGGTCCAGCAGATCCGTATACCATGATCGGCTTGGCCAATTTGGGGCGATCAGAAGCACTTGGCACTCCTGTCTGATTTTCTGAAGAATTTTTGGAATCAGGATTGCTGGAGGGAATGCGTATGCATACATTCCCACCCAGCTGATAGCTAACGCATCTGTTGCGAAAGCGCTTGGATCTGGAATCGGAGAGACGTACGTCGTCATCTTCACATTCTTCTTCGTTGCGAATAAATCTATGTTGGGTTTCCCCCAGTGGTCGAACAGACGATCCGCCACACATTGATTTAGTTGCCATTCCGTAGGTAAAACACTCATCCTTCGGCTCAATGAGTCTGCTAACAGATTTAACCTTCGCGGAATATGAACTGCCTTCAAGGTAATTCTGTGATCCAGGCACCAACAAAGCAGTTTCCAAGTCATCATACAGAGACTGGGCGACTTCGTTCCGCCCTGGCGGTTTATGTAAGTCACTACTGTTGAGTTGTCTGAGCGAATTAGAACACTCTTGCCCTGAACTTTCTGTAAGAAATGTTCCAGGCCCAGGACTACTGCTCTTAATTCCAGTAGATTGATATGTTCCTTTGACTGTTCCAGATTCCAAAGCCCTGATATCGTGGAATCTTCCAGGCAAGCTCCCCACCCCTCCATCGATGCATCTATATACATCGTTAACTGAGGGTGAGGAGGGGTTAACATTACCCCCACCAGGAGATTCTCTGTCTTCAACCACCATTGAAGGTGATGAATTAGAGGCTCCAACACTGACACGCTTGATTGAGTCCAGTGAACCTGTACTCTGGGTCCATTGAGTCATGAGAAATAACTGTATCGGCCGCCTGCGTAAGGCTGCCTGAGGAATGACTGGTTCCAGAGAAACCATCAATCCCAGCATTCTCAGGTAAACCCGTGCCAGGACATGACGACTGCTGCACACTGACTGTATTACTGAGATGAGTATCTGTACCCTCTCCTGAGTAGGATAAACATATCCTATCTCCAGATCGAAGAACATTCCCAGGTAAACAAACTTCTGGGATGGAGTCAGCTCTGGTTTTTGAAAATTTATTATCCAGCCTAAATCTTTGAGAGTTTTCAAAACTATCTCCAGATTTGCTGATAAACTTTCCTGGTTGTGTGCTTTTAACAGCCAGTCGTCTATGTACGTGTGGACTGCTATGTTTCTCCTGCGGAGGTATGCTGTCATCGCAAGAACCACCCCGGTGAAGACCCGAGGAGCCGTAGAAATTCCGAAGGGTAACACCCTGAATTCCCACTGTCTGCCCTGGAATGCAAATCTCAGGAAGCGACGGAAACTCCTCGCTATTGGAATGTGGAAATAGGCATCCTTCAAATCTATTGAAGCTGTCCACATTCCCCTCTCCAACCCTGCCAACACCGATCTCACAGTTTCTATCTTGAAACTGGGTGTGTCTATGAACTTGTTCAATGGCTTGAGGTTGAGAATTGGTCTCCACCCTCCAGTGCTTTTCGTTACCAAGAACACGGTTGAATAGAAGCCCGGGCAATTTTGCGCCGGTTGAATTGCTTCCTTGTGTATGAGGGAATTTATTTCCTCCTCTACACACAACAGCTGATCTGGATCTCTTGGAATTTGAGTCCAGACCGGCACCAGAGACAGTCGTGATGGTGGACCTGTTATCCAGTCGGGATGATACCCGACTGAAAGCCATCGCAAGACTAAACGGTCCTGAGTCAACCGTTCCCACTCTTGCATGTGGTCCACCTAGGTTGAGAGGTGGACATAAGAAGCGCAAGAGTGGCACTGTCTCCTGGTGCAGATGCACTGGAGTAGCTCTTACTGTGGTAATCACCTTGTCAGGTACGATTACCACGACCAGATCCTCGCGCACCACGGCCCACCTCCTCGAGCCTGCAGGGGATGACACGCAGGGGGAGCTGCGCGAACGCGCTCTCTACTGAGCACTTGCAATGCCTTCTGGTTATTGACCAGGGTAACCGTCTCCTGGAGATGCCTACATCCCTCACCTCCAAAGACACCAGGACCTGTCATAGTCGTACGCAGCAGCCTATTATACAAATCCTGGGACGGGCACAAGTTATCAAGAGCAAACGTGCGCCTCGCCCGGACACTCCTGGTTACAGTCCAAAGCCAAGTTAATTCCATCTTGGATGGCTCTCTGGACAGTCACCGGACTACGCTGACGTAATGCGGATGCCGTTACTACCCCTTGTAACAACTGTGAGACATGCGAAAGCGCTGCAATCGACGCCCTCGAACTCTCTTCCGCATCATGTAATGCGGTGTTAGCCGAACGCAACACATTCGAACACAGTGCTCCCAAGTCAGACCGGGAACCTGGCCGCGTATCTTCACCCAGCGCTGCACGGTCATCCGTGCTTGGCTTCGGTACTACAAAATATAGCTGATATTGATCAGCTGTAATACGGCACCGCTTTGCCACTTCGCGGGGGGCCTTCGCTAAACGTCCATGTGCACTAATAGACATCTCCGCCGCAGTGAACATATCAACAATATGATCAGCTAACAGCAAAGATGGCATAGCGGTAACAGTCGGTTTACCTGCCAGCCACGGGCGCTGGTCCCGTTGACTGGCCGACTGAACCACGGCAAGATCTGGTCTGACGTTAATTAGCCACTGACAAGCGTCAGACCAGTCTTCCTCCGTGGCCACCTGTGAATGCTCTACAAGACGAGGGCCTTCGTCATCCTCCTGAGCAATCACAGGTGTGTACGTGGCTGGAGGAACTGATACGCCTGGCAAGCCAGAGAAAGCATGCGGGCCTGAAAGAACAGGCATGCTAAACTGACTGGCTTGACCAGGAGCAGGCGCCGTGGCATTGCGTGGGGAAAATTTCGCCACACCACGGCCCTGGCCAGCACCTGCTACACCATTGGCAAGCCGAGGTATGCAGTAAAACTGGCAATCAGATCCAGCCCGGGCTACCTTCTGCGCCATGAACACTACTTCTGCGTGAGTAGTACCGTGGACAATGTCGCCCGTGTTCCCCGCGAGGGGTGCACGCACGGCAATGTCCATGGCCACGGCGCCAGAAGGAGAACCCAGCAGATAACCCTCTATTTCCTGGCCAGAAAGATTAGACTCCAGGTTAGCAAAGAATGCTAACCCGGACTGGCCAGGAGAGGTACCATAGGAGGAACTGGTACCTGCAGGGTGCGGATAATCCTGGCCTGATAAGCAGGCAGGTTCCGCGACACCTGACCATGAACAACCGGCGCGGCAAGCCTGCTGCCAGTGTTTTTACCGTGGATTTCACCCTCTATTAGGGCCACCTCTGAATCATGGTCGAAAACTGATAGGTCCCTAAATAGCACCGATTCAGAGGCGGGGATTATCTGCTCCGGAGCAGATGAAGAGGACAACGAAAGATTTGGACCAGGAAGCATGCCACGAAGCAATTCTGGGACCAAATCTTTAATTGTCCTCTTCATCTCTCCCATCATCTCAATACGGAAGGCCTCCATATCCATAGCAGACGAGGCCTTCCTTTTACCCTTACCAGAAGCCTCTTTCTTACTCTTCCTCTCCTCCTCTGGAGCCTTCTCCCTGGTCTGTAATGAGAGAAATTCAGACATTAGCTCCCTCCCCCATCTTTTACAGATCTCACATTTAAGCAATGGCCCACATGGGCTGCACTGGGAGCATAAATGGGGGAAGAACTTGAAGGACAACCAGGCCTCTGAAACACAGCAGAGGACGAAGACAATGAGTATTACAGATATTGAATTAGAACACAACACGAAATAAACAAGGAGGAAGGGGCCATAAGACACAAGCTAATAATGATAATAAATCAGCGTTGGACAAAACTTATAACTGATAGTAAGGCGCAAGGCTGATTATGACGTCATAACTTCAAAAATAAGAAGTTAAATCGATCCGAAACAAAACCTCCAGGTGTAAGGACGAATTGTAATCATATCCAGAACATTCTAACTAGACCGGATAGTTTATACAGACTATACAAACATCAGATAAACAATGATAAATGGCAGTAAGATTTTATAAATATTGTCAAATATAATTGAAATGCCTCATATCATAACTAGAGTACCTTCTACGGCTCCTCGGGTCTTCACCGGGGTGGTCTTTAGCATAGACAAACCATCTGATCTCCACCAACCTTATGACCTCTTAACTGTCTCCCCACCTTAGGGGGAAGGAAGTGGATCAAGATGGGTGGGGGGGGGGGGGGGGGTGATAACTACGTCATGTCAGGTGGGCCCACATGGTGGTGGGTGTCTAGACATTCAAACGACCCTATACTGTCATTGATTGCCTTGCGGTTCCATACAATGTAGTAGGTGTATACTATATGCTTACTGCACGCGATACAGGTAGATTTGTTCACCTCAGAGGCCAACAGTACAATGACTATCATTAGCGTTATGGGAATGGTTTTATACTGGGCGTGGCACGACAGCAAGAACAATAGGATCCCAAATAATGGTGGCTACAAAAATCAAAGTAAAATGGCGGCTCAGAAGACAATCGTCACTGAAATTTTCAAATATTTTCCTAGTCTTATTGCTTCAGGATAACTAAGAAACAGGACATAACCAGAGGCTGTAGACACGAAAGAACAAGCCAGCCTGTGGTCTTGATCTGCATGCCAAGACCACTATTATTTTAAATTAATGATCCAGTGGAATGACTGACTTGCTTATCGAGCCAGCCATTCCAGTGGTAAAATAATAAAACAATCTCTTAGCCAGCAAAGAAAATCATTCTAAGAATGCAACCCCCCCCTCCCTTCTGTTGACATTTTGAAATCTGAATTCATTCAGATGACATCTCCTGCATCTGCTTCTTGTCAAGGGAATAAAAAATTTTTATAACATAACTTTTATATCACAGTAGTATTTTTTCTGATTTTTCATTGCTTTTCTATGACCTATATGAAGAAGTACTGTTTTCTAGGTTTGTCAGGTTTGGAATTTTAATTCTTTAATTCTATGACTTTCCAGGTTTTCTATGACACATCCAAGCCCTGGTTCATTATTTCCTGGGAGAATTCCTATACGTACTGTGTGATATTATACATGTCTGTGAAAGGAATACCCTGATATCTCCCGCTGAAGGATTTGTGATATGGCTGGACAACAAAGAAGCCGAGCGGTGTACACCATTCCACCGGCCGCTGACACGTACTTGAAATCAGCTGAGCGCTCGTCGTGAGCCAGTCCTGAAAAATAGACAAGGAGCAAACCATTTAATCCTTTAACACTCATAGAAAATGTCCATTTGCAGACCAAGAGAAGAGTATTTTTGAAAATTTACCACTGGAATGACTGGCTCGAAAACCGAGCTAGCCATTCCACTGATAAATTTTCAAAAATACTCTTCCTTTGGTTTTCAAATTAACATTTTCTCATTATTACCTGAATTTCCTTTGTTGCTGTGAACATTTCTTGAAGACAGTAGAACGTTTTCTCAGTGAGATAGCTACTAGCTGACCACATGCTCTGCTGTGGAAAGTTTGGCAGATCTTTCAGCTGTTTTAAAATCTGGTATTTTGCACCATACCGTGTGACACCATACACTGTTGTCATAACAGTCTGTTTTATAACCTACAAGTACAGAGAGGATGCATTAATAAAATACACGTCTTATAATGCTCTCCAAAAGTTACAGCAGATTTAAACAAAAATTGCACTCAAGAGAATTTTATTATTTTTGCATGCAACTTCAATCTTATAACTAAAGGGAACAACAGAGGATCGATTTCTACCAATGCCCCACCCATTTCAAACTAAGCTCCGCCAACTATGTCTGCACGAAAATTACACGTTCCTGCGATCGGGGGAAACGACTTAACTGCTGGGCAACCAACACATTGGTTGCCTTGGGGGCTAACCTAGATAATGTGTTATTTTCAGGGCCTGTATATGTACTCATGGTGAGTATTTATTTTATTTAGTCTTAACCCTTTCACACTCAAATTTGTTCAAGAAAATTAAAATTTTCTCATAAGAAATGTCTGTTTGCAGATCAAGAGAATGTTTTTCAAAATTTACCACTGGAATGACTGGCTATGTTACCGAGCCAGTCATTCCACTGGTAAATCTTCAAAAATAGTCTTCTCTTGGTCTGCAAATGGACATTTCTCAAGATGAGGGATAAAGGCTTACTATAATGCTTGAGTTGGTATTTACAAGGATTCTGTAGTTTGTATAGCTTACAACAATAGATTTTCAACAGAATTTACAGAAATAGTGCAACCTGGGAATACAGTCAATTCAAATTGCATACTAGCCCCTGGGCCAACAAAGTACTTTTCTAATTTTCGAGCCCTGTTGCATATTTGAATTGATTTATATACACTTTGATGCTTGAATTTCAAGAAGTGCATTTCAAGGTAATTAAATACAGGGAAGCTGTTGAATATTTAAAAACTAATTCAACTTGGGGAGCTCTTGTTTCGTATGGCTGCAACAGCTCATAGTTAAATTTGTTTCAAAATATTCAACAGAATGTTTATTAAATTGTAAATTCATCGGACTCAAAAAAGCATCCGCTTTTGTTTCTATGAGAATGATTGATACTTACCAAATATACTATAATTATGATAATGTCTATTATCAAGTCTAGCTCAAAATAAACAATTAAAACTCCGCACTCTCCATGGTCCTGCCCATACTGTTTCCGGGAATTACCATAAGCCTCCTGGTACCGAGACAATTCCCGAGTACAGTCAGATTTGTCTTGTTGGTCTTGATAAAACAGTGAAAGCAGCTCAGCCTCACCTCAGCAAGGCGGCCGAGGCCGGCCATAGTACATCTGGTAAGTATTAATAATTCTCGTAGAAACAAAAGCGCATGCTTTTTTGATTCTACATCGAATAATACTTACCAGATGTACTATTATGATAAACTCCGGATTTCGCCAGCCAGGAATTCCGGTGGGCGGAGGTTAGGCTCAAAACAGCTCTCATCTACCAGCCAAAGAGAAAGCTTGTGAAGAGACTGAGAACCCCATCATACACTTGTGTTCCGCCATTCGACTCATAGAGTGCAAACCTTCCATGGTTAGACCATGCTGCCCACCCCCTCATTTGTTTGCACAAATCAGGAATGCTGTCAAAGGGAGGTGACACCCACCAGACCCGTGTCAGCTCTACGTCTCGGCTAGGGTAGTCCAGGAGTGCAAAGAAGCTACCACAACCTTTAATTTACAATAATGCTATCAATAATCTGATTAGTTTTTCATCTTGGAATGAGTCTATTGTCTGTTCATAATGAATACGTATACTCAAGAATCAGACCTCTCGCTTAGAAGTCTGGTAATTCGACTATAAGTGAAAGAAGCATAATATTAGTCACTTAAACTAGGAAACACCCACCATTCTGAGTGCTTGTCCTCTGAATTTGTCCCAGGAGCTCGCCCATCCATGGTTGTTCACTGGCCATAATCATCTCCTGCGTCAGTGCCTTGTTGATGCCCTTGCGATGTATATGTTAAGTGTGGTCAGATGTGACTTAATTAAGATTCAAGAAATTAGCGACGGCGACTGGATTACGCGCTAGAGATATCGCGAAGTTACAAATCAGTAAATGACGACTCGACATGCCATTGCGCTACAGATATCACCTCCTCTAATGAGACACCCTTTCAAAGGGCTGATGCTGCTGCTAGTGCTCGGACTTGATGGGCGTTTGCGCGATCAATTTGCTTCCACCTTTCGATTTTATGTGACATCTGAATAGCATGGACTATCCACTGAGAAATAGTATCCTTCGAGGCACGAAGATGAGGAGCCTTGATACACAGCCAAAGGAAATTTGGATCGTCTCTCCACTCCTCTGTACATTTCTTGTACATCTCCAGACATCTGACAGGACACCAAGCAGAAGAGCTTCGATAATATTTCCGAAAAAGTTGGTCCAGATCCCAGGATGATTCATAATAAGGAAAAATTAGTTACCTCTCCGGGATGTAGAAATTGTTTGAGTGTAGCTTTCGTGACCATCATGGGTCACTTCTTCAGCACTAACTGACGGTCGCTGGCAACGTCACTCTGGTCAGTTCTTGTGAAGTCACGTGACAGCATGGACTGGTAGACTGCTGGTATACGGTAGCCCTTGTCTCTGTTCATGGTTGGTTGATGCTTGTAGATTTCTATGGCCTCTTTAACCTTCCATTTGAATAAGTTGGTCTCAATGTTGATGACCGAGGTACTGCTGGCGGGGATGACGTGGCCAGTGGATTCTGTATGTTCTGCCACAGCTGAGTTGGAATTGATTTTAAGATGTTCTTTGACTCTGGTGCTGAGAGGCCTTTTGGTTTCACCTATGTATGTCCCCTCACATTGGTCACTTTCGATCTTGTAGATGACTCCAGAGCGTTCATCTGTGGTCAGTTTATCTTTGGGTCTTACTAGTTGTGATCTTAAGGTGTTGACGGGCTTGTGGTAGGTTTTGATGTGGTGTTCTCTGAAGAGTCTGCCAAGGTGTTCTGATAGGCCTTGGATGTACGGAAGTCCGACTAGTGGAAGTTTTTCGACATCTGGTCAAAGAAATTATTGCCTGCACTCAGAGCGCTTGTCAACATCTTGTTAACTCACAGGCAGACAGCCTTAGAAGCGAGGTGGCTAAAACCATCACCAAATTCAACAAAAGACCAAATAGGAGAAGCAACATTACAATTGAAGAATGTAGGGCTCTACAACATCTGAAACACAATGACTCCATCCAAATTTTGCCAGCCGACAAGGGGAAATGCACAGTGATAATGAATAAAGATGACTACCAAGACAAAATCAGTGCCCTTCTTTCAGAACACCACACATACTCCAAATTATCTGCTGACCCAACCAACCAGTACAAAAACCGCCTGCTAAAACTTCTCAAAGAATGGAAAAACCAGAACATCATCGACCAATCCCTATACTTCAAACTCTACCCCGGAACTGCCATTGTCCCAAGATTCTATGGACTCCCCAAAATCCACAAGACCAACATTCCTCTTAGACCCATCATTGCCAGCATTGGATGCATCACATCTCAAGCCTCGAAATATCTCACACAGATCCTGAAATCACTAGTTGGCCACTCAGAGCACCACATTAAAAACAGCAAGGATTTTGCCACCAAAATCCAGTCTCTTGAAGTCCCGCCCACACACAAATTAGTTTCCTTCGATGTATCTTCACTCTTCACCAGCATCCCAGTGGACAAGGCTCTTCCAGTCATCCAGAGAGTTTTGGGCCTAGACCCCCCCATTGAAAGACCGGACCAGCCTCACTCCAACCCAGATTACCAGCCTCTTGAAGATCGTGTTAGACACCATCTATTTCATTCAGAATGGCTACTTCTACCACCAAATTCATGGAGTAGCTATGGACTCCTCAGTGTCGCCAGTGATCGCAAACCTTTATATGGAATCCTTCGAGCAACAAGCACTTAGCACAGCCACAGACCCCCCAAATTTATGGTACCGATATGCGGATGACACTTTCACATGCCTGCACTTCTACAAAATCCAACCTTTCACTGATCACCTCAACAGCATCGACCAATGCATTCAATTCACCAGCGAAGTCAAAGAAGATGGCCAGATTGCCTTCCTGGACGTCTTGGTGCATGTCAGTGATTCCGGAACCACCATGTACATGTACAGAAAACCCACAAACACAGATCAATATCTAAATTTTCACTCTAATCACCATTTGGAACACAAAAGGTCAGTCGTCAGAACTCTATTTCACCGCGCAGACTCCATCATCACAGAAACATCAGACAAAAAAGGAGAACATCATCACACCCAACAGTCTCTCCTAGCTAAGGGTTACACTTCGTGGATGAGAAAACCACCTCCCCCACCTCGTAATAAACCACCAGATGTTGAAAAACCTCCACTAGTCGGACTTCCGTACATTCAAGGCCTATCAGAACACCTTGGCAGACTCTTCAGAGAACACCACTCAAAACCTACCACAAGCCCGTCAACACCATAAGATCACAACTAGTAAGACCCAAAAATAAACTAACCACAGATGAACGCTCTGGAGTCATCTACAAGATCGAATGTGACCAATGTGAGGGGACATACATAGGCGAAACCAAAAGGCCTTTCAGCACCAGAGTCAAAGAACATCTTACAATCAATTCCAACTCAGCTGTGGCAGAACATACAGAATCCACTGGCCATGTCATCCCCGCGAGCAGTGCCTCGGTCATCAACATTGAGACCAACTTATTCAAACGGAAGGTTTGAGGCCATAGAAATCTACAAGCATCAACCAAACATGAACAGAGACGAGGGCTACTGTATACCAGCAGTCTACCAGTCCATCCTGTCACGTGACTCCACAAGAACTGACCAGAGTGACGTTGCCAGCGACCGTCAGTTAGTGCTGAAAAAGTGACTGAGATGGTCACGAAAGCTACACTCAAACAATTTCTACATCCCGGAGAGGTAACTAATTTTTCCTTATTAAGCTTCGATCATGTCTGATAACACTAGGCAAATTGATCAGTTGTCCTGGACATTTAAACGACTGATTCTTTGATGAAAAACAAAGACGCAGTAGTAGTCTTTAAACTTCAGCCATTATAACAAAATGGTCTTGTTCGGCAAAAAGCGCATGAATTTTAATTCTCCTCGCCGACTCTGCTGCAACCACGAAAACTAACTCAAGTGTTAAGAGTTTAATATCTATAGATTTAATAGGCTTAAAGGGAGCATGCCCTTGAACCTGAAGGACAAGAGATAGGTTCCATGCAGGAATAGGTATAGGCTGTCTAGGTCGCACATTGCTCATTCCTTTTATAAATTCATTTAATGTGTCATTCTCCACTCCTGCAATGGCCAGACTGGGAACGACTGAAGTTAATGCAGACTTATACACTGATGGGTTGAAGGTACAAGTTTGTCAACCTCGTATAAATGACAGATAAAATCTGCTACGCGTTGAACAGTTGCAAAAAAGGGATTAATACTTGTTCCCTTGCACCACTCTACAAATTTATTGATTCGATGATTATATGTTCTGGTGGTTGACCCTCTTCTGGCTGAAGAGACAAATTTCGCTGCTTGCTCAGAAAAGCCTCTCTCAATTGCTCTCTGCTTGACAACATCCATGCAGTCAATTTGAACATTTCCGTCTGTCGTGGTGATACAGACCCCTGTTCTGAGTAATCAAGTCCTTTCAGTCTGGAAGAGGGAATGGATTGCAGACCAGACGGTCCAGCAGATCCGTAAACCATGATTGGCCTGACCAATGAGGAGCGATCAGTAGTACTTGGCATGTGCCCTCTTATCTTTGTCAGAACTTTTGGGATTAGAATTGCTGGAGGGTACATATATGCATACATTCCTCCCCAACTTATCACCAGTGAGTCTACTGCTAGAGCTAGCGTATCTGGGATCGGAGACACGTATGTGACCATCTTTGCGTTTCCTTTCATCGCAAACAGGTCCATATTTGGTTTGCCCCAAATAGAACCTTTGCTACTGACTGGTGGAGCTGTCATTCCATCGGACGGCAAACCATCCTTCGACTGAACGCATTTTGTAGGATATTCAGCCTGCCCGTAATGTGTGCTGCCCGAAGAACTACATTCCTCTCTTGGTACCACAGCAGAAGGTTCCAAATCATCATGCACCTCTCTGGCGACCTCGTCCCACATTGGCGGTTCAAGTAAGACACCATTGTGGAGTTGTCTGTCCTTATTAGGACAATCTTGTCTCGGATTAAGTTCTCAAACTTTCAAAGTGCTAATGCCGCCGCTAATAGTTCGAGAACGTTTATGTGTTTCTGCGCATTTGTCCAATCCCATTCCCCTGACACTGACAGATTGTCCATTGCTGCTCCCCAAACCGTCGAAGATACGTCCATGAAAATGGACATCTGCGGCTGAGGAGGCTGTAGTGGAACACCTCGCAGGAGATTCTGTTCTGACAACCACCATTGAAGGTGGAATGTCAATGGTTCCTCTACTGGAATTCTCAGGGATCCGTTCTCCGAGACCAGAATGACATTAAATATATCTGAATCGGCCTGCGTCTGAGTGCCGCATAAGGCACCACCTTCTCCAGGGATACTAGTAAACCCAGTATTCTGAGAAACTGACGCGCCATCAGATAGGCTCCTAGAAAAATTGACCCCAAAACTACTTGAACACTCTTGACTCTGCTCTCCGCCGGAAAAGCCATACTGTTCCTGAGATTGAACAGAATTCCCAGATAAACAAATTCCTGGGATGGAGTCAGCTTTGATTTCTCTAGATTGACAATCCATCCTAGATCCTTTAATAAGACTAGGACAATCTTTTGTTGCGCAGAATGACTGGATTCCTCGCCTTCAGCATCCAGTCATCTATGTAGGTATGAACAACTATGTTTCTCCTGCGAAGATAAAAAGTCATGGCGAGAACCAGGTTGGTGAAGACTCTGTGAGCTGTGGTCAGGCCGAACGGCAATGCATTGAGTTCCAAGACATTTCTTGGAATGCAAAGCGTAGATACTTCTGAAAAGGAATTGACATTGGAATATAAAAATAAGCTTTCTTCAGATCTATCGACACTGCCCATATGCCCTTTCTCAAACCTGTCATCACCGCTGCTAGTTTCCATCTGAAATTTTGGCGAATGAATAAACTTGTTCAGCGGCTTGAGGTTGAGAATTGGTATCCAACCTCCGGTGCGCTTCGGGGAGAGAAAGATCATCGAGTAGAAGCCCTTGGAGAATTGATCGCGGATGAAATGAATTGCATTCTTCCGCTGAAGATCTTTTGATTTCTGTGCGAATGACCTCTATGATCAGACTCCCTAGGAACAGGAGTCCAGACAGGATGCATAGTTCACAGAACCAACGATTCTCGGATGAGCTAGTCCAGTTCATAACCCTTTCTTAACCAATGACAGACAAAAGAGTCATGCATGACCTGTTCTCAATGTTTTGAGAACAGCTGAAGTCTGGCTTCGACGGTAGGAATCTGCACACAAATCAGCGTCGATGTTGCCCGACAAAATGTTAATTCACTTTGGTGAAGATTCATGACTCCCGATGTCCCTGGTGCCTCCAGTATGGGTCCCGCCAGAAAGCCGTTAGGATCGCCCCTCCCAATACACCCCCACCCCCCATGCGGCTTCTTGGCATACGATGGCCAAGAACCAGGACCTCTGTTATCTTTATGGTAACCGGATCGTCCCAAGCCGACACATTTCCTGTAATCGTCATACAGCCTCTTATTTCAAGTTTTAAATGATGACGACCGGCCAGGTCCGTGATCCGGATGCCCGATGGGTATTACGGCCAGAAGGATGGAAAGGCAATCGCTGCCATTGTCGCTGCTGATCCTGACGATACTGTCTATAGGACTGCCTGGGGCTGTGTCCTTTTCGTCGACTTCTACGACTTGCCAACTACTTGCTCAGCAACCATTGATGCTACATTGGAGAGAGCTTGCCATGTCGAGCTGCCAAAAAAGCCAGGACCAATATGGCCCTCATTTCTGGTCCTGCTTCTACGCAATCGAGAACCATGCTCCTACGTTCAGCCAATGTTCTGGTGATTACCATGGCCAGGCAATCTTGGGATATGCGCATGGTGTCCCGGACAATTCCAGGAGCAGCCTCTGGCACCTCCCCAACTTCAGCCGCGCAGATCAGCATCCCCTGCAGGACAGTACAGCCATGCGACAAGGCGGCCATGGCCGCTCTTGATGCATCGTTAATGAGCGAAAGCTCATTGAATGCATTTTTATTAGCTTGGGAGACCAAAGGACGCGAACGACCGTTGAATTTCCCAGCTAACAGTCAATTAAAAGCCTCACATTCCTTCATTGACAGGCGAGGAACGCGAGCATATTGATTGTAGGCCAGCTCTGGAATGCAGACCCGACTCCTGATACCCTTCGGGGCCTTTAGTAGAGACTACTCTGGCTGAACCAGACAGTACGCCGTGACTTCCAACATATTGAAAGTCTGAGTATCTAAAGGTAGTGTAGGTATGACTGAAGAGCCGGATCGCGACGAGACCCCTGCTCTGAAACCAAACCGAGGTTGGACATCCAGGAAAGAACCTGCACCCACTCAGCCTCCGAGCAGAATGAGAATTCATCCATTAAAGGACTACCATTCTCGTCCTCCTTTTCACCCTTGGATGAAAAGGCTGCCAATGATCCCTGCTGAGAACCCTGAACCCTGCTTCCAATTTGAAGGGGTTCCGTGATTTGGCTACATGCGGCACCAGTGTCCAGGGAAGCCATGGACATGGCTTCAACACAATCAAACGGATCCCTGACGGGAACCTAGATTGTATCCACTATTATCACGGGATGGCCAGCTCCGATGAGCTGATGAACGCACATCCGGAACCCCGACAGGAGCCGTAAAATACAGTCCCAACGGCGGTCCGGATACCATAAAGTCTGGGTGAAAAATGCCTGATGGAACGTCGACATCTCCACCAGACTGACAAACCCGACTGTGGGACCGTATGGAATCCGTCTCCATACTGGCATGATGGTATCTCCCAACAACAACAAATCTTCCTCATACGCCGTCGGCTCGTAAGCGACCGCGGGAGAAGGGGTGGGTGCCTATTTCTCCGCAAGCCTAGCTGGACCACTGATTGGTTGTTAAAAATTAATGCCTTCGAAATTTTTAAATGACAAATCGAATACTAATAATATTAATAAATCAAAGAATAATAACACAGATCGCTACAAACACAATAAATTGAGAGCTTAAAAATCGGCTACAACTGAGTGCATAGATAAGCCAAACCAAAACAAACGCTCAATATGGGTGCCGCCATCTTGATTAAGGGCGCATCCATCTTGGAAGGAACCGAGTCACAAGAGAAATTAACCGAGTACCCGGATAAGATTAAAAATTTTACGGGTAATGGAGCAACTCCTATAATGTCTACCAATTTAACCCATACCACTCTGATGTCAAAATTTTAAATTTAAAAGATGAAGTGGCATTTATTTTTCAATAAATTTGGTGGAAGATGGTGCTGTCATAGACAGCAACATCTTCCATCAAAATTGTTGGAAAATGTACACTCGTTTCTTTGATAGAATATTGACAACAGTGTGCTAAGGGTTAAAACAATGAGACAATTTAAGGAAAATTCAAACAGTCATTACGTCACAGATGTATAGCTTGATACAACTGGCCCTGAGATGATTTCCCTTTGCCTTCCATGGAGACGTGAATCCAATCCACAAAAAGCACACTCAAACGCGAAAAATTTATGAAATTTAGACCGCTATAAAAGCACGCCTAAAATAGACTTGCAAAATAGACGACTCTGACTGTATTCAGGAATTGACTCGGTATCTGGGGCTTATGTTAATTCCTGGACGCAGTATGGAAAGGACCATAGAGAGTGTGGTTTAAATTGTTTATTTTGAGCTAGACCAGATAATAGACATTATCATATTACATCTAACAAGCATTATTCGATGAAGAAACACAATTCATACCCTTTTGTAACAGATCTTTAAATTTTCGTGATGGAGCTACGACATTATGATTGTGACATCAGCTAACATGTGACATAGTTATTATGGCATTAGACAGTTGAGTGACTAGGGTTGGGCGATTTTTCGATATTATCGTCAATATCGTGATATACCGAATACCGATACCGAAATCGTCATAATTTCGAAAAATCGTAAATATCGTCAATACCGACAGGACGATATTGCACTTTTAACTGTGAGCATAATATAAATAACTAAGTTAGAAATGTCATACTCTTACCTCTATTCGGTCCAGTAATAGTCTTTAAGTAATAATCCAGTCTTTGTATAAGGTAATAAAAACTTAATAAACTCCAAAATAATCTGTGTTCATTTAATTCATGGTTTGTTTGCGCTAATAAAATGATTTAAAGTACAAAATAAACGAAATCAAGGATTTCTTTTTTCACGAGAGAGTTGATACTTACCTCCCTAATACTTTTGATATTGCTAAATATTGGCTTTCACTCAATAAACACTCAGATTAAAACAGTTAGGTGCCCCTACTGGGCAGGGAGTCAGAGCGTAGTCTGGCGGATGCCAGCCCCACCACCGCGCATGCGCAGACTAGCACTTCCTCTGACTAATTTATTGGCTGATACACATGCAACTATAGAGCCTGAAGACCGAGCCTCTGTGGGGTGGAGAGGCCGGGTCCGTATCTAGGGAGGTAAGTATCAACTCTCTCGTGAAAAATGAAATCCTTGATTTCGTTTATTTCACATCAAGAGTATACTTACCTCCCTAATACTTTTGATATTGCCAGAATTCGACAGTGAATTCGGCGGGAGGGAGGCGAGGTCAAAAGACCAGCTCATCCCTATACGCTTTTCTGCATTTAAGGCACTTAAACTTCTGAAACTGTATGAAAAAACAGTCAGGATTTGACTAACCATCGGATAACACCCCCGATGTATGAGAGATGACCGAATGTCATATGCGCTCCCCCCCCCCCCCTCCTTCCTGGGAGGAAGAGTCGAATGACCTCAATGTCCTATACGCTCTCTACGTACAAGTGCCATGTACTACAGGACAGAGACGAAAAAACTCCATTTTCGTATACTCTCAACAATGAACCACATAAATACACAAAACCATCATCATATTAATAACGGGTAACGTGACAAGACAATCAACAATGGACAACACATACACAAGACTGACCTTGTTGAAAATGGCTGCTGACATCCTCTTCCCATTGGTGAAGAACGATGCAGTCCCAAATTAGTGGTTGTTTCCATAAATTAATTGTGAAATATATAAGCAATGAGGAAACCCCATCAAAAATATATGCCTAGTTATTTTTTCAAAATCGACAAGGCGAGAGGATTAGGATTAGAGGTGTCACGGAGATAATGGTCTGTAAAACTTGACTCACAGTGCCACTGAGCCACCGACATACTATCATCCACAGGGACCCCATTAAATAGGGCAGTGGATGTCACTACGCCGCGGACACTGTGAGCCTGCTTCCCGGTGGCGGATTTATGGCAAAACTGAATGCATTCTACAATCCACCTGGAAATGGTGTCCTTAGAAGCCCTGCCATGGGGTTCAATATATGACAACCATAACGCCGACTGGTCGGTGCCAGCGACAGCACCAGCGACACTCTCGGCAAGCCAAGGTATGCGGTACCGCTGGCCTTCAGCGCCCAGGGCCAGTCTGAACCGTGGATTCTACCCCTGGGAGAGTAGAACCGTGGAAAAAGGCGCCTGTATTCCCCGCGAGGGGTGCACAGACGTCATAATCCATGGCCACGTCTTCAGACGGCGACCCCAACAGGTAATCCTCATCCTCCTGGCCAGACAGATTAGACTCCGGGTCAGCAAAGAGAGCTAACCCGGACTGGCCAGGGAAGGTGCCATACGAGGTACTGGCACCCGCGGTGTGCGGATACCCCTGGACTGATAAGCAGCCCGCGGGTTCCAGCGACGACCGTCCACGGTCCCTATTGGGCGCGGCAATAAGCCTGCTGCCAGGGCCGTGGAACGCCCCCTCTAATGGGGCCACCTCTGAATCTTCAAACAACGGAAGCGTACTAAGGAACGTTGATTCAGAGGTGGGGATTACCTGCTCCGAAGCAGATGATGAGGCCAATAAAGGATTTGGTCCAGGAAGCATGCCACGAAGCAACTCTGGAACCAAATCCTTTATTGTCCTCCTCATCTCTCCCAACATCTCGGTCCGGAAGGCCTCCATGTCCACCGCGGACGAGGCCTTCCTCTTACCCTTCTTACTTACAACCTCTTTTTTCAGCTTCTTCTTCTCCTCCTCCACCTTGTCCTTCGCCTGCAAAAATCGTCCACAGGACGCACAACCAGGTCTCTGAAAAAGGCCAAAGGACGAGGAGTATGAGCAATCTAGTTAAGCTTAGAAACTCACCAACTCAAGAGAAGGAAATGATCATAAAGATCATAATTTATCAGAAAACCAGCTTCGGACAACTTTAATTGTTAATAAAGAGCAAGGCTGATTATGACGTCATTAATCCTATGACAGGAAAAAATCGATCCCCAACAAACATCCCAGTGCAAGGATGAATTGTATCTCTAACCAGAACATGTACAGAATGGACATTTCGACTACACAACCATCAGATATATACTGATAACAATGGCAAATACTGTTAATTATCTCCCTTTCCTCTAAATAATTAACATCACCTCATATCAATAATTAGATACCTGACACCTTGTCTAGACAAACCATCCAACCTGATGAACTGGAACACTCCACCAACTGAACGCCTCTTAACTCTCTCCACCTCTAGGGGAAGGAATTGGATCAAGCGGGCAAAGTGAGAAGACCTTTATAATAGGCCTCCAACTCACTGGACATAGAATTTTTGGTTAGATAACCTAACAGTATTAGTAGGAAATGGAACCATGGTGGAGAGACACAAACCCTCTGCTGATGTGATGTCCATTATATTTCTTCACACAGACCTGTGGACATAAACACAAAGAGAGATTAGTCTTATATAGCACCTAGTTGAAATAAACCAACTAAACAAGGCGCTTATCACGTTTAGCGCGAGTCCCGGAAACACATTACAACGGGACAAAACTCGCTAATTTTACTAGAAGTCACCTGATTTAAAGGTCCTGGGCCCTCCTCTGGCGAAGTCACTCTTCCTGCCATCTTTATCAGGTATCAACAGTTCTGAATTTTGCCAAAAACACTTATAATTGAGTCACGAAAAGCACGATCACAAAAGCATGTGTTGTCTCTCAGCCAATAAATTAGCAAAGAGGAAGTGCTAGTCTGCGCATGCGCGGTGGTGGGGCTGGCATCCGCCAGACTACGCTCTGACTCCCTGCCCAGTAGGGGCACCTAACTGTTTTAATCTGAGTGTTTATTGAGTGAAAGCCAATATTTAGCAATATCAAAAGTATTAGGGAGGTAAGTATACTCTTGATGTGAAATAATCCTTTGTAGTTCACTTTTCATAATTACATAAATAGACGATGCCATGTTTTTTCTTGCCTCATTCTGAGTGTTAGTCAGTGGGGAATACCATTTGCACTACCCACATTCCAATCTGATGACGTCATTACCACAGGTCAAGCTATTTATCCATTAGTCATTGATCTGCATGGTTAAACATTCTTCTGACCGTGAAAGATTTAAACTTTAAAACGTTTTAGGTCGATAGGAAACCACACACACTTAATCCCTTATCAATACCACAGCTTGGAACGGTGGGTGAGGGGGAAGTTAATCTCTTGCTTTACCGTTATACGTTTTTATGTAACTTTATACAATATATTTAGCATTTTTAAACGAATCAGATTAAAATTCATTCCACATATAACATTACAGATTTATTCTAAGTGAGAAACAGCCTTAAAATAAATAATTTAGGCCTAATTATTTCCAGTCTTCGATTTGTTGTGGCAGTTTTGGTTGCAGTGTTAACTGGGTTAATTTCACACATCCCGGCTACGCCTTGAGATCAATGGATAGGACCGCTAAATAGTGAGCGAATATGAATAGGTCTACAATGGGGCAAATTAGTATTTAATGTTACAGACCAAATAAAATCTGACATAATTGTTTCCAGTCTTCACGCGGGTTCTCGTTCAAAATCATGCAGTGTTATTTTATTAATTTGCATCGTCTACCCTAGCGGTGGGCGTGATAACAGCTGTCGGAATTCTGCAGTGTGAATTCTGATTGGCTCAAGCATGATACGGCGGCCAATCAGATTTTGCTCTGCGGAATTCCTTTCAGCGCAATGAAGTTAATGCGTGTTCCTTGCTCAATCTTTTGACAGTTGTCGTGAGGTAAAGATAACACAAAATACAACACAAGAACAAAAGAAAGTCCTTTATTTTTCTTATTTGTGATGAATACGGTTAGTTGCATTACATTCGTTGCTTTAAGCTGTATATTGAAGGGTGTCAAAGTGTGGAATTTTGTGTATTAAATATGCGGAAATGGCAATCATGGCGATCTCAATTTACGGTTTCAAGGCAACAAATTTAATGAAAATAACTTGTAGACACCACCAATTTGAAATACATGTTATTCTATGTTTACACCCTAGCTCTACACCCCACCCAAATGACGATATATCGTGATACCGCGGTATTTTAATGAGATACCGATATCGTCATGCCTTGAGCAATATCGCCCAACCCTATGAGTGACATATTGAATAGATCTCTCCATTCCTTCAAAGACCAGTTATAATAATTCTTACCTTTCTTTGTATATATCCCTGAAGAGCTTTCGCGACAGCTAACCCATCCTGTGCATCTTTAGCGCGGTGACTCTCAACCTGAAGAGCAGAATTAAAGCCATAATACAACAATACAGCAAACCATTTAAACCTTTAGTGACTAAATTTGGTCAAGAATATCAAAATATTTGTTTACTGAATGTCCATTTTCCAGCCAAAATAAAACTATTTTTGAAAATTTACCACTGGAATGACTGGCTCGATAACATTTTCTCAGTGAGAGTCGATTTGCAAGCCAAGAAATCTATTTTTTGAAAATTTAACACTAGAATGACTGGCTCAAGTATCGAGCCAGGCATTCCAGTGGTAAATTTTCAAAAACAGTTTTCTCTTGGTCTGGAAATCGACTCTCACTGAGAAAATGTTTTGGATTTTCTTGATCAATCTTGACAATTAATACAATGAAAGGATAAATACCATAATAGCTTAAAACCCTTGAGCTGAAATTGCTCATTATTTTTTTTTTTTTCCCCCATCTCTGACCTTGTGTTTTGGGTGGGAATTTTCGTAAAATAAAAGATTAAATTGGTTTGCCATTATATTCCATTGTATGCCATTTTTATTCGAGGAAAGGACGCTTGTGTTGGACGAAGGCAAAATTTTGGCCCAAACCCTCCCCAAAAATCCTTATACTCATAGAAAGGATGCTTAGAGAAATTAAAATCCATTCTCTAAAATGGGTAAAACTCATATAGAACATACCACGAAAATTGGAATGCAATTTCCGCACACTTGCTTACCGCCGTACCACTATGTTTAATGTACGCCTAAAAATTATCAACATGGAAGTAAAATTATTAATGGGACCACCTAAATATTGCATATCTTCAATAAAGATCGTTTATTACATCAAAATCAATGCTAATTCTGACATAAAATGTCGCCCTAAAAATATAGAATCATGTGACATTAGGAATGCGGTAAGATCACCAGTTGTGTTTACTAAATTTCTTCTAATATCTACCATTCTCTATTTTCATTGGCTTGTATGGAAGAATTTATCCAATCAGAACAAAGAAATAATATTTCTCTTAAAAAAAAATTAATAATGGAACAGTGTTTTCTCTCGTATTGCGCATTAATTTTGTAATGCCTACCAATGATCCAAAACGGAATCAAGATGTACGACAAAAATTGCTTGAAAGTCCGAGAATTAAAATGAGATACAGAGCTTCTTGTGTTGGCGAACCTGTGGCTCTTTTGCGATTGGAGGCGCGTGTTCTCACGAGATCTTATATGCTAACGGGAGTTTGTTATCAAACGGGTATGGATCAGACCTAAAGTACAATACTTAGTTCCTATCGTGCAATGATAATATATAGTATTCAGAGTTCCAAGTCCAGATTATTTTATCCGAGTACTCGCTCTAATTAAAAATAATCTTTTGCGATTGGAGGCGAATCACGTAATTTATATCTTTTCTCGATGCCATGTTGTCAAATTCAGGATTAATTTTGCTGTAATAAAAGATCTTTATTAATGGATACGCAATATTTAAGCGCTCAAATTTAATAATTTCACTTCCGCGGTGATGTTTTGAGGTATGCATTAAACATAGTTCTAAGGCGGAGAGAATTTGTACCATGCAAAAATGAGTTCAATTTTTGTGGTATCATTTTAAGGTTTTTTTAACGAAACTTGACAAAAAATGTGCTCAAAGAATATACTCGATTATAGGATGCACCACCCTTCCTAGAATATTTAACATGACAAAACAAGAGGCCCAAGGGACCTGTGTCGCTCACCTGGACCACCATCAATTTTTGTCAAAATTGTTGGTGGGTGGTTTAGCAGTCTTTTAAATGAGTTTGTGGACATTTTTGCAAGTGCAATATGCCCGCCAAACACACTACATTTTGACTGCCCCATGGCGCCCATGTTTTTTTGATGGATCAACTTCCCTTGAACAAATTTTAATGGCCCAAATTTCGGCCCGATCCCTTCAGCGGTTCTGGAGGAGTCATTTTCGTGAAAACCAGGTCATCCAAGATGGTCGCTGAACCATTTGGTCAATCAAGTCCTCTTGAACAAACTTGGCTTACCTCTTGGCCTAGATGAAGATTCCCCAAGTGGTTTCGGAGAAGATTTTTAAAGACATTTCCTGAAATCGGCCGAAATCCAAAATGGCCGCTGGGCAAATTGGCTGATCGGGTTCATTTGAACAAATTGGATCCTTATGCCCTAAGGATTCTTCCTGCCAAATATAATTGAAATCGGCCTGGTAGTTCTCAAGAAGATATTTTTAATTTCCCATTGCTTTAGCATGGGAGCTTTTGACGAGAAAATTATCCAAGATGGCCACCAAACCGTTTATCCGACAGTTTCGAAAATTGCAAATTTGAGCTCAGAATACCCAAAAACATATATAGAACCAATTTTGGCCTCAAAATCCATCAAATAAAAAAATCCAATATGTCTGCCAAACGCGCTACATTTTGATTGGCCCACGGCGGCCATGTATTTTGACGCACCAACTTCCCTTGAATAAACTTTAATGGCCCTTAGTCCCTAATCATATCTCCCAAATTTTGGCCTGATCCATTCAGCGGTTCTGGAGAAGTCATTTTCAGAAAAACTAGGTCATCTAAGATGGCTGCTGAACGATTCGGTCAATCAAGTCGTCTTAAACAAGCTTGGCTTACCTCTTTGCCTAGATGAGGTTTCATAAGTTTTGAATCGATTCCCCAAGCCGTTTCGGAGAACGAGATTTTTAGACATTTCTAAAAATCGGCCGAAATCCAAGATGGCCACCGACCAAATTGGCCAATCGGCTTCGTTTGAACAAAATGAAATCTCTATGCCATAAGGATGCTTCCTCTCAAATATAATTCAAATCGGCCCAGCAGTTCTCGAGAAGACATTTTAAATTTCCCATTGCTTTAGTATGGGAGCTTTTGGCGGGAAAATGATCCAGGATGGCTGCCAAACAATTTATCTGACAGTTTCGAAAGTTGCAAATTTGAGATCAGAATATCCAAAAACCTATATAAAACGAATTTCGGCCTCAAAATCCATTGAATAAAAAAATCCAATATGGCTGCCAAACACACTATATTTTGATTGGTCCACCGCGGGCATGATTTTTGACGAATCAACTTCTCTTGAACAAACATTAATCGCCCTTAGTTGCTAATTATATATCACAAATTTTGGCATGATCGCTTCAGGGGTTCTGGGGAAGAAGTCGTTTTTGTGAAAACCAGGTCTTCCAAGATGGCCGCTGAACCATTTAGTCAATCAAGTTCCCTTGAATAAACTTGATTCAGCGCTTACCCTAGATCATATTTCGTGAGTTTTGAATCGATCCCTCAAATGGTTTGGGAGGAGATTTTTAAAAACATTTCTAAAATTTGGCCGAAATCCAAGATGGTCGCTGGCCAAATTGGCCGATCGGGTTCGTTTGAGCAAACTTGAATCTCTATGCCTTAAGGATGCTTCATGTCAAATATAATTGAAACCTGCCCAGTAGTTCTCGAGAAGATATTTTAAATTTCCCATTGCTTTAGTATGCGGCCATGTTTTTTGACGGATCAACTTCTCTTGAACAAACTTTACTGGCCCTTAGTCCCTAATCATATCTGCCAAATTTTGGCCTAATCCCTTCAGCGGTTCTAGAGAAGAAGTTATTTTCGCTAAAACTAGTTCAACCAACATGGCTGCCGAACTATTTGACCAATTAAGTTCCCTTGAACAAATTTGGTTGAGCTCGTGCCCTAGATCATATTTCATGAGGTTTCCTTCAATCCCTCAAGCGGTTTCGGAGAAGATTTTTAAAGACGTTACTAAAAATCGGCCAAAATCCAAGATGGCCACCGGCCTAATTGGCCGATCGGCATCATTTGAACAAACTTGGATCGCTATGCCCTAAGGATGCTTCCTGCCAAATATAATTGAAATTGGCCCAGCGGTTCTTGAGAAGAAGTCGTTTAAAGGAAAAGTTGACGGACGGACGGATGGACGGACTGATGGATGACGGACAGTCGCCACGACATAAGCTCACTTGGCCTTTCAGGCCAGGTGAGCTAAAAACTGCATCCTTTAGTCAAGATTTAATGGTAAGTTTGTGTAGCCAGTCTTCCTAAACTGCAGCCATTTTTGTCGTGGTTGCTTCAGCTTGTGAATGTTTCAATCCTTATATTTTCATATTTATTCCGACTAGGCTTGCGTGATTACGTGATTTAATTGAAAATCATGATTATTTTTTAAATCGTGAAATTCTAAGATTAAGAATTAAATTATCGAATATCGCGCATAATTTCTACTGCATGACATATTTCAAAACCTACTTTTTAATTACTCTTTAATGCAATCGGTCACGAGGATCAACATTTTGCTCATCGAATGTATGGCCATTTGGAGACCAAGAAGCCTATTTTTGAAATTGTATCACTGGGATGACTGGCTCGAACATTGAGACAGGCATTCCAGTGATACATTTTAAACATGAGGCCCAAGGGCCTGTGACGCTCACCTGGACCAATAGCATTTGAACCATTTGCATTTAAAGACATAAGGGATAATTTTCGGAAAATCCAAGATGGCCACTAAAAGAGGCGACCATTCAAAATTCTATATAAATATTCTGAAGCCTACCCACCTAGGGTTCTTCCAGCTGAGATTGATTGGAATCTGCCAAGCGGTTAATGAGGTGTAAGCTTTTATCTGATTTACCAAAACTTTTGGGAAATCCAAGATGGCCACCAAAAAATTGACCAATCAAAATTCTGCATACTAGATTTGAAGCTGCCACCATAGCGTCCTTCCATTCAAGTCTGGTTCAAATCGCCCACGCAATTAATGAGGAGTAGCATTTTAAGCGATATTCGGTAAATTTTCATTAAATTCAAGATTTTTACACAAAGATTTACGAATCAAAATTCTGTATACAAGGTCTGAAACCTACACCCAACAGGGTCCTTCCAGTCAAACCAGGTTGAAATCTGCCAAGCAGTTAATGAGGAGCAGCGTTTTGAAAATTTCCAATAATTTTTTTTAACAAAATCTAAGATTTTCACCATAAGAATTAATCAATTAAAATTCTGAATGTTTTAGAGACTATAGAATCCATCTAGTTAAATTTGGTTGAAATATATCAAGCAGCTAAGGAGGTGTAGCATTTTGACCATTTCCAGTAGATTTTTTCATAAAATCTAAGATTTTCACCCAAAAAATTAATCAATCAAAATTCTGAATAGAGCTTCTAGAGCCTACAATCATAGAATCCAACTAGTCAAATTTGGTTGAAATATGTCAAGCAGCTATGGTGGAGTAGCATTTTGACCATTTCTGATAGATTTTTCATAAAATCTAAGATTTTCATCCAGAAAATTCATCAATAAAAATTCTGAATAGAAGTTCTAGAGCCTACCACCATAGAATCCATCTAGTCAAATTTGGTTGAAATATGTCAAGCAGCTTTGGAGGAGTAGCATTTTGACCATTTCCGGTAGATTTTTCATAAAATCTAAGGCTTTCACCCAAAAAAATTGACCAATCAAAATTTGGAAAAAATGACTGGAGGGTACCAGCATAGGATCCTTCTAGCAAAATTTGGTTGAAATCGGTCAAACCGTTAAGTAAAAGCAATTGGACAACGGATAACGGACGACGGACGGATGCCATGGCATAAGCTCAGGCCAGGTGAGCTAAAAATGGTCTTCTCTTGGCATGCAAATTATTGATATGCCTTTGTTGTTTTGTCTGAGTATTTGCATCCAGGCTGATTAATCGACTAATCATGATTATTCTTAAACAAGAGCCCAAAGGAAGCTGTGTCGCTGAAGAAAGATTAGCCAAGTTTTATTAAAATTGGCCCAGTGGTCTTTTTATGTTTTTCTCAGAAATTTGCAGAAAATTCAAGATGTCCGCCAAAAACCTTATATTTTGATTGATTCATGGCGGACATGGTTTTTTTGACATATCAAGTGTCCATGGACAAATTTTAGCCCAATTCGTTCACCAGTCTTGGAGAAGTCGTTTTCGCGAAACCTAGGTCATCCAAGATGGCCGCCGAACCACTTGGCAAATTTCCCTCGAATAAACTTGGTTCAGCTCTTGCCCTAGATCATATTTCATGAGGGCTGCATCGATCCCCAAGCAGTTTCCGATTCTAAAAGTTGGCCAAAATCCAAGATGGCCAAGGTCCAAATTGGATGATCATCTTCCTTTGAACAAATTTGTATCCCTATTCCCTAAGGATGCCTCCTGTCAAATATGCTTGAAATCAGCCTAGTAGTTCTCAAGAAGACATTTTAAATTTCCCATTGCTTTAGTATGGTGGTTTTTGGTAGGAAAAAAAAGATACAAGATGGCTGACAAACTGCTTATCTGACACTTTCGAAAATTGCAAATTTGAAATCAGAATACCTAAAAACCTATATAAAACCAATTTCGGCAGCAAAATCCATCAAATAAAAATATCAAATACCAAACACTACATTTTGATTGGTCGATGGCGGTCATGTTTTTTATGTTTTTAATGTATCAACTTACCTTGAACAAACTTTAATGGCCCTTAGTCCCTAATCATATCTGCCAAATTTCAGATCAGCGGTTTTGGAGAAGTTGTTTTCGGGAAAATTAGGTCATCCAAGATGGCCGCCTAAATATTCGGCCAATCAAGTTCCCTTGAACAAATTTGGTTCAGCTCATACCCGAGATCAAATTTCATGAGTTTTAAATCGATCCCTCAAGTAGTTTCGAAGAAGATTTTTAGACGTTTCCAAAAATCGACCAAAATCCAAGATGGCCGCCAGTCAAATTGGCTGATCGGCTTCATTTGAACAAACATAGATCTCTATGCCCTAAGGAGGTTTCTTGCCAAATATAATCGAAATCGGCCCAGTGGTTCTTGAGAAGTCGTTTAAAGGAAAAGTTGACGGACGACGGATGGTCGGCATGGCATAAGCTCACTTGGCCTTTCAGGCCAGTGAGCTAATAATCGATCGTGCTCACTCAAAGCAATAATCGCACAAGCCTAATTCTGACTAAATTCTCTGTCCATGGGGTTCGTTAGGGGAATGAATGCGTTAGCTCCTTTTTGTGCAGCTGATGTTGGAACTTCAGCTCCTGTGTTGTGTTGACCACTTCAGCTCCTATGTTGTGTTGACCGCTTCAGCCCAGTCAGGCCTCACTTACATTACTGTAGACATTGACACTCATTTATCCCTTTCATGGTCAGATTTGTTCAAGAAAATAACAATATTTGCTTATTGAATGTCAATTAGCAAGCCAAGAAAACTATTTTTTGAAAATTTACCACTAGAATGACTGACTCGGTTATCGAGCCAGGCATTCCACTGGTAAATTTTCAAAAATAGTCTTCTCTTGGCCTGCAAATGGACATTCCTCAAAAGTACTGTAGAGGCCATTTTTGGCGAGCTTGACCATTCAAGAATAAATGCTAGTTCTTATTACCGTCCACACATGTTGATAAGTATGTTTTGTTAGAGTATCGAGGACGGTAAGCCTGATAGGAGGAATAATTTCAAAGCATTCATGAGGGTTAGGTGTGTAGACAATAACAGCCTCCAGTACAAAATTATTTTTTAAAATTTAACATCTTACCTACAACGAAGCGTTGGATAAGACAGACTAGGATTCCCAACGTGGTAGTGTTAACCCTTACCACTCTGATGTCAATATTGTGTTTTTTACTGTGTCAATAGCAAAAAAAGTGGTGTTCATTATTCAACAATTTTGGTGGACGATGTTGCTGTCTACGACAGCACCATCTTCCACCAAATTTGTTGAAAAATTAACACCGGTTCATCCTTTAATTTAATTTGAAAATTTTAAATTTCGACATCAGAGTCATAAGGGTTAAGGCATATAAAACAACAGTCTGATAAAATAAGTTTCAACAAAATAGAGTTGTAGTAAATCAGTGTTAGTAAATTCAAGAGGCATTGCCAGAGGCTACTGTATAGCTGTTTTTATCCAGCCAGTCATTCCAGTGGTAACATTTCAAAAAGTTTTATCTTGGCCTACATTTGACTAGCGCTGTTGCTGCCTTAGGCAGCAACAACATTAAGGCAGCAACAGCACCCAGTCAAATTAGTTTCAAAATATTCAACAGCTTACCCGTGTAATTATTTTGGAAATTGATAATCAGGGTGTTCAGAGATTGATCGATCTCAACGCGAGCGAGGTGTGGGTGGAGCTTAGCTAGAGATGGGCGGGGCATAGCTAAAAATGGAAAGGTTCATTAAAGTGTTAATTTCATATCCTGGAAATGATTGAAAGCTTAACAGCAATAATACAATGAAAATTATCTTTGTGATACAAGCCATTAATTGTGTGCCTGCTGAATTTCTGCAGACTACATTTTCCATGGAGTTTAATTCTGGATATGCGGAATATTTTGAAAACAATTTGACTAAAAGTTGTTGGTTACTAAGCCACCAACAACTCTCAGTCAAATTGTTTTCGAAAATATTCAACAGGTCCAGAGTTATTGCCCATTGAAATTCTTGTCTGGTGACATACCATTTGCGCGACATCACTGTACACATCCTGTGGATGGCTGAATGGGAAGAGATTGACGGCTTCAGCTCCAGCCTGATCTCGGCCGAGTGCCGCATAGTGCTGCAGACCATTGCATGAACCATCCTACAAACATATCTATCACATGAGACATCTTTCAGCATGACAAGACAACAGCGCTTGACGATGGAGCACAGTAGTTTACGCATTCATTAACAATTTCAATGGCTTGGAATGATGAAACTCGGGCAGGGATGAATGGATCTGATCTGTTACTAAGGTATCTGACTTCATAATCAATGGATGAATCCAGTCTTAGCTATGTCCTGCCCATCTTTAGCTAAGATCCATCCACTCTTCGTTCGTGTTGGGATCGATTGATCCCTAAACACCCTGACTATCAATTTCCACAAAACTATAGAGGTAAGCTAGTCAATTTTCACAAAATTATAGAGGTAAGCTGTTGAATATTTTGAAACTAATTTGACTGGGTGTGTTAAATTAGTTTCAAAGTATTCAACAGCATGTTTTATTAAATAGCAGACATACAATTCGTACACCAACGCATAGTCCGTCATCAATTAACATTAAGTAAGACGTAGAGTGGGAGACTCTTTTGTGGCATTCTCACCCTGCCTTATTGATGTCAAGGGGTGTCACACAATGGATGTTGTGTCTAGTGGCTTTCTTCTGCTTGTCTCCAAGACATGGAGATCTGGTCATCGGGGTCTGATGACAGACGAAAAATCCTAAATTGCACATTGCTCTTAGTATGGCCTTCTGATGTGAAGTATCCCAATATAGGGGTATCATAGCATATGTGTTTGCGGAAACTAGTGATTTAGCATAAATGCTCTTAAATTCTGATCTGAACATTCTTTTCATTTCTCCCACATGTTGTTTTTGCAGTGTCTACATGTGATCATATATATCACGTTTATAGTTTGATAGTTACCCACGATTTTGGGTATGTATGGAAGCTTTGTGTGGTGGTTTTTGAACCACCTCCTTGGGTCCAGGACCTGATGGAAATATTTCTTGTGTTTTCTACATCATCCTGGAGGGCTGTATCCAGTTCTAGAGCCGTTTTTGTGGGCGGTTCTAGAGCTTATTGACAGCCGCTTTCTGTTAGTGGCATCATGAGTTTCTGTGGAACCACTGTAGATACGATCGTGATGGCGGTTTCCAGTATGCCGGTACCGGTTCCTGTTGCCTAATTGCGGCGGTTCGTTGCTGCTAAACCTTGTGGTTCATCTGATATACTGAAAGTCATCAATTACGCGTTTGTGATGAACTTATCTACATCATTCATGACATCATTGACTATGACATCATCTTACACGTCATGTAATAGATTATGATGTCATATGATTGATGGATAAACTGGAAGGGTACATTACATCATCCGACATCACAATGAAAATGACATAGTCGTCACGAAAATTGAGTCTCATGAAAGTGTATGAATTGCATGTCTTTGATGATTTTACAATTTAATAAACATTCTATTGAATATTTTGAAATTAATTTGACTGGGAGCTATTAGTTGCAAAGTATTCAACAGCATACTTGTATAGTTACCTAGATATTTAGATTCTGGGAATTCAAGATTCAAATCGATACTAATAAACCGAACAAAGTTGGCGGAGCTTAGCTAGGAATGGGGTGGGGTGGTGGGTGGCATGGCGGGGGACATAGGTAGAACTGGATCCATCTATTGCACACTAACTCTCTGCAGCTGAATTTCTCCAGACTACATTTTTAATGGCGTTTAACTCTGGGCCTGCTCAATATTTTGAAAACAGTTTGACTGAAAGTTGTTGGTGGCTAAGCCACCAACAACTTTCAATCTAAACGAAATCACGGATTTCTTTTTTCACGAGAGAGTTGATACTTACCTCTCTAATACTCTTTGATATTGCTAAATATCGGCTTTCACTCAATAAAACGCTCAGATTAAAAAAGTTAGGTGCCCCTACTGGGCAGGTAGTCAGAAGACAGTCTGGCGGATGCTAGCCCCACCACCGCGCATGCGCAGACTAGTACTTCCTCTGACTAATTTATTGGCTGACACTATGCAACTTTACAAGAGCCTGAAGACCGAGCCTCTGTGGGGCGGAGAGGCCGGGTCCGTATTAGGGAGGTATCAACTCTCGTGAAAAAAGAAATCCGTGATTTCGTTTATTTCACTTCAAGAGTATACTTACCTCCCTAATACTCTTTGATATTGCCAGAATTTGTCAGGGAATTCGGCGGGAGGGAGGCGAGGTTAAAAGACCAGCTCTTCCCAATGCGCCTTTTTTTTTTAAAGGCACTTAAACTTCTGAAATTGTGTGGAAACACAATCAGGAAAAGATTGAAAACATCGGCTAACACAAACCGATGCCTGAGAGATGACCAAAAGTCATATGCGCTCCCCCCTCCTCTTGGGAGGAAGACTGAATGACCTCAATGTCCCATACGCTCTCTACGTACAAGTGCCATGTACTATAGGACATTAAACGAAAAGGCTTCATTTTCGTATACTCTTAACAATGAACCACATAAAACACGTACCATCACCATATTAATAACGAAGGGTCACGTGACATTACAATTTACATTTGGTGAAGACTGATGCAGCCCATAAAGTAGATGTTTCCATTGAGTAAATGTGAAATATATAAAAAATGAGGATACCTCATCAAAATATGTACACCTAGATTAGCTTTTCAAAATCGATAAGGCGAGAGGATTCGAGGTGTCATGGAGATAATGGTCGGTAAAACTTGACTCACAGTGCCACTGAGATACTGACATAATGTCATCCACAGGTACCCCATTAATTAGGGCAGTGGAAGCCACTACAACTCGGACACTGTGAGCCTTGGCCATGTTAACTTGTTTACCTGTGGTGGATTTATGGCAAAATTGAATACACTCTACAATCCACCTGGAAATGGTGCCCTTTGACGCCCTGCCATGGGGCTCAATATATGACAACCATAACGCTGTTGGGTCCGTCCGCCATTCCTGAGTACGTTGTTTGTACGGATTAATGCTCGGACTGGACACCATAGTTTTGAATTAGGATCATACCTAGTCAAAGCTGGTAAAATTATAGGTTGACCCGGATATTTCAAAGACTGGTTTTTTGCCATGAAATTTATCCTGGGTAGAAGCCTAAGGCCTTCCCCTGTAACCACAAAACGGTCTGCCTCGGCTGATAAGGCATGAATCTCACTTCTACGCCTAGCCGAGGCCGCAGCAATTAAAAATACAGTTTTAAGCGTCAACATTTTCATAGAAATGGAGCTTAGTGGTTCAAATAGCCTATCAGCTAGCACCTGAAGCAATAGTGATAAACTCCAAGACGGAATCACTGGGTGATTCCTTGGTCTTAGATTGCCCATGCCTTGACTAAAGTATTTAATGTATTTACTTCATCACTTCCCCTATTAGCCAAGCAAGGCATAACTGTCATTAAAGCTGACTTATAGCCAGCAATAGAGCTAGGCTCGAGGCTATAGGCATCATACAGGTGACAGAGGAAATCGGCTACTACCTGAATAGATGAATCCATTGGATTAATACATCTTTTTGAGCACCATTCTCCAAATCTGTTGATTTTATAATTATATGCTCTGGAGGTTGACCCACTCCTGGCTTTTGCCATGAACATGGCTGCTAGCTCAGAAAAGCCCTCCTTAATTCTAGATTCCTCGACAACATCCACGCAGTCAATTGGAACATTGACGGATTATTGTGAAGATTCTTGCCCTGGAAGATAATATTGTCCATCAGAGGCAGAGGAACCGGATTGCAGACCAGAAGGTCCAGCAGATCCGTATACCATGATCGGCGTGGCCAATTTGGGGCGATCAGAAGCACTTGGCATTCCTGTTGTCTGATTTTCTGAAGAATCTTTGGCATCAGGATTGCTGGAGGGAATGAGTATGCATACATTCCCGCCCAACTGATAGCTAACGCATCTGTTGCGATAGCGCTCAGATCTGGAATCGGAGAGACGTACGTCGTCATCTTCGCATTGTTCTTTGTTGCGAATAAATCTATGTTGGGTTTCCCCCAGTGGTTCAACAGACGATCTGCCACACATTGATTTAGTTGCCATTCCGTAGGTAAAACACTCATCCTTCGGCTCAATGAGTCTGCTAGCAGATTTAACCTTCCCGGAATATGAACTGCTTTCAAGGTAATCCTGTGATCCAGGCACCAACAAAGCAGTTTCCAAGTCATCATACAGAGACTGGGCGACTTCGTTCCGCCCTGGCGGTTTATGTAAGTCTCTACTGTTGAGTTGTCTGATCGAATTAGAACACTCTTGCCCTGAATTTTCTGTAAGAAATGTTCCAGGCCCAGAACTACTGCTCGTAATTCCAGTAGATTGATATGTTCCTTTGACTGTTCCAGATTCCAAAGCCCTGATATCGTGGATTCTTCCAGGCAAGCTCCCCACCCCTCCATCGATGCATCTGTATACATCGTTAACTGAGGGTGAGGAAGGGTTAACATTACTCCCGCCAGGAGATTCTCTGTCTTCAACCACCATTGAAGGTGATGAATTAGAGTCTCCAACACAGACACGCTTGAGTCCAGTGAACCTGTACTCTGGGTCCAATGAGTCATGAGAAATAACTGGATCGGCCGCCTGCGTAAGGCCGCCTGAGGAATGACTGGTTCCAGAGAAACCATCAATCCCAGCATTCTCAGATAAACCCGTGTCAGGACATGACGACTGTTGCACACTGACTGTATTACTGACATGAGTATCTGTATAAACATATCCTATCTCCGGACCGAAGAACATTCCCAGGTAAACAAACTTCTGGGATGGAGTCGGCTCTGATTTTTGAAAATTTATTATCCAGCCTAAATCTGTGAGAGTTTTCAAAACTATCTCCAGATTTGCTGATAAACTTTCCTGGTTGTGTGCTTTTAACAGCCAGTCGTCTATGTACGTGTGGACTGCTATGCTTCTCCTGCGGAGGTATGCTGTTATTGCAAGAACCACCCTGGTGAAGACCCGAGGAGCCGTAGAAATTCTGAAGGGTAACACCCTGAATTCTCTGCCTGGAATGCAAATCTCAGGAAGCGACGGAAACTCCTCGCTATTGGAATGTGGAAATAAGCATCCTTCAAATCTATTGAAGCTGTCCACATTCCCCTCTCCAACCATGCCAACACCGATTTCATAGTTTCCATTTTGAAACTGGGTGTGTCTATGAACTTGTTCAATGGCTTGAGGTTGAGAATTGGTCTCCACCCTCCAGTGCTTTTCGTTACCAAGAACACGGTTGAATAGAAGCCCGGGCAATTTTGTGCCGGTTGAATTGCTTCCTTGAGTACGAGGGAATTTACTTCCTCCTCTATACACAACCGCTGATCTGGATCTTTTGGAATTTGAGTCCAGACCGGCACCAGAGACAGTCGTGATGGTGGACCTGTTATCCAGTCGGGATGATACCCGACTGAAAGCCATCGCAAGACTAAACGGTCCTGAGTCAACCGTTCCCACTCTTGCATGTAGTTGGCCAATCAGCCTCCCACTGGTCCAGCTAGGGAGAGGTGGACATAAGGAGCGCAAGAGTGGCACTGTCTCCTGGTGCAGATGCACTGGGGTAGCTCTTACTGTGGTAATCACCCTGTCAGGTACGATTACCACGACCAGATCCTCGCGCACCACGGCGGGCGGCTGCCTTGCTGGCTGCGCCGGAGGAGCCTGTGCCCCCTCGCTGCTGGCCGAAGCGCACGCGGCCATTGCTGACGCTGCGCTGGTGGCTTGCCTCTGACCTGGCCACCGCCACCTCGAGCCAGCAGGGGATGATACGCAGGGGGAGATGCGCGAACGCGCTCTCTACGGAGCACTTCAAATTGCTCATGTAATGCCCTCTGGTTATTGATCAGGGTAACCGTCTCCTGGAGATGCTTACATCGCTCACCTCCAGAGACCAGGACCTGTCATAGGCGTACGCAGCAGCCTATTATGCAAATCCTGGGGCGGGCACAAGTTATCAAGAGCAAACGTGCGCCTCGCCCGGACACTCCTGGTCACAGACCGGGTTAAACAGTCCAAAGCCAAGTTAATACCATCTTGGATGGCTTTCTGAACAGTCACCGGACTAGGCTGACGTAATGCGGATGCCGTTACTACCCCCTGTAACAACTGTGAGACATGCGAAAGCGCTGAGATAGACGCCCTCGAACTCTCTTCCGCATCACGTAATGCGGTGTTAGCCGAACGCAAAACGTTCGAACACAGTGCTCCCGTGTCAGACCGGGAACCTGGCCGCATATCTTCACCCAGCGCAGCACGGTCATCCGTGCTTGGCTTAGGTACTACACCGTATAGCCGATATTGATCAGCTGTAATACGGCACCGCTTTGCCACTTCGCGGGGGGGCCTTCGCTAAACGTCCATGTGCCTTAATGGACGTCTCCGCCGCAGTGAACATATCAACAATATGATCAGCTAACGGCAAAGATGGCATAGCGGTAACAGTCGGTTTTCCTGCCAGCCACGGGCGCTGGTCCCGTTGACTGGCCGACTGAACCACGGCAAGATCTGGTCTGACGTTTATTAGCCACTGACAAGTGTCAGACCAGTCTTCCTCTGTGGCCACCTGCGAATGCTCTACAAGACGAGGGCCTTCGTCATCCTCCTGAGCAATCACAGGTGTGTATGTGGCTGGAGGAACTGATACGCCTGGCAAGCCAGAGAAAACATGCAGGCCTGAAAGAACAGGCATGCCAAACTGACTGGCTTGACCAGGAGCAGGCGCCGTGGTATTGCGTGGGGAAAATTTTTGTTACACCACGGCCCTGGCCAGCACCTGCCACACCATCGGCAAGCCGAGGTATGCGGTAAAACTGGCCATCAGATCCAGCCCAGGCTACCTTCTGCGCCGTGAATGCTACTCCTGCGTGAGTAGTACCGTGGACAATGTCGCCCGTGTTCCCCGTGAGGGGTGCACGTACGTCAATGTCCATGGGCACGGCGCCAGAAGAACCCAGCAGATAATCCTCTTCTTCCTGGCTAGAAAGATTAGACTCCAGGTCAGCAAAGAATGCTAACCCGGACTGGCCAAGAGAGGTACCATAGGAGGAACTGGTACCTGCAGGGTGTGGATAATCCTGGCCTGATAAGCAGGCAGGTTCCAGCGACACCTGACCACGAACAACCGACGCGGCAAGCCTGCTGCCAGTGTTCTTACCGTGCATTTCACCCTCTATTAGGGCCACCTCTGAATCATGGTCGAAAACTGATAGGTCCCTAAATAGTACCGATTCAGAGGCGGGGATTACCTGCTCCGGAGAAGATGAAGAGGACAACGGAAGATTTGGACCAGGAAGCATGCCACGAAGCAACTCTGGTACCAAATCTTTAATTGTGCTCTTCATCTCTCCCATCATCTCAATACGGAAGGCCTCCATACCCATAGCGGACGAGGCCTTCCTCTTACCCTTCTTACCAGAAGCCTCTTTCTTACTCTTCCTCTCCTCCTCTGGAGCCTTCTCCCTGGTCTGTAATGAGAGAAATTCAGACATTAGCTCCCTCCCCCATCTTTTACAGATCTCACATTTAAGCAATGGCCCACATGGGCTGCACTGGGAGCATAAATGGGGGAAGAATCTATCCATGATAAACCTTCCACATGAAGGACAACCAGGCCTCTGAAACACACCAGAGGACGAAGACAATGAGTATTACAGATATTGAATTAGAACTCAACACGAAATAAACAAGGAGGAAGGGGCCATAAAGACCCACGCTAATAATAATAAATCAGCCTTGGACAAAACTTATAACTGATAGAAAGGCGCAAGGCTGATTATGAAGTCATAACTTCAAAAATAAGAAGTTAAATCGATCCGAAACAAAACCTCCAGGTGTAAGGACGAATTGTAATCATATCCAGAACATCCTAACTAGACAGGATAGTTTATACAGACTATACAAACATCAGATAAACAATGTTAAATGGCAGTAAGATTTTATAAATATTGTCAAATATAATTGAAATGCCTTATATCATAACTAGAGTAAATGAGTCTTTAGCATAGACAAACCATCTGATCTGATGAACCGGATGCTCCACCAACATTATGACCTCTTAACTCTCTCCACCTTAAAGGGGAAGGAAGTGGACCAAGAGGGCAAAGTGAGAAGACCTTCATCCGAGGCCTCCAACTCACTGGGAAAAGATTTTTGGTTAGATAACCTAACACTGTTAGTAGGAAATGGAACCTTGGTGGAGAGAAAACAAACTCTCTGAAGATGTGATGTCCTAAACAATCATAGGTAGATACCCGTAGACATAAACACAGAGAGATTAGCATTTCGTAGCGCCATTTTGAAATAAACTAGTTATTTTAGGCGCTTATCACGATAAACGCAAGTCCCGGAAACGCATCACAACGGGATAAACTCGCTAAAATATACTAGAAGTCACCTGGTGGCTAGGTTCTGGGCGCTCCTCTGGAGTAGTAACACGTTCTGCCATATTAATCCAGGTGAAATAGAACTTCTACACAGACAAAACTTTCAGAAATTAAGGAAAAGCCTATGAGCATAGAAAACATGAGTTGTCTCTCAGCCAATAAATTAGCAAAGAGGTAGTACTAGTCTGCGCATGCGCGGTGGTGGGGCTAGCATCCGCCAGACTGTCTTCTGACTACCTGCCCAGTAGGGGCACCTAACTTTTTTAATCTGAGTGTTTTATTGAGTGAAAGCCGATATTTAGCAATATCAAAGAGTATTAGGGAGGTAAGTATACTCTTGAAGTGAAAAAATAGTTTTCAAAATATTCAGTAAGTCAAGAGTTTTTGCTCATTGAAATTATTGCCT
This sequence comes from Chaetoderma sp. LZ-2023a, assembly GCA_034401795.1. Lineage (NCBI taxonomy): Eukaryota > Metazoa > Mollusca > Caudofoveata > Chaetodermatida > Chaetodermatidae > Chaetoderma > Chaetoderma sp. LZ-2023a. Next base: position 120,985,502 of record CM067359.1, read on the forward strand.
GGTGGCTTGCAGCAGTGAGCCAATTAATGACCGTCTGTTACCTCCTGCTGTATATATACAAGTACCTGATGAACGGGGAAGTACGAAATGTACTGTTCAGGATTAGGACTTCTCACAGCCATGGCAATTTCCTTACAGCATGCCAATGTCTGCCACGGCTCGTCACAAGTCTTCCACCAGCCACCGCCCTAGCAAAAAGAAAATGTTTTTTTTTAACCTTTTAACACTCTAATTGGCCAAAAACGGCTTTTACAGCGGTCTTGCGAAATGTCCATCGCCAGAGCAAGAGAAGACTACTTTTGAAAACTTAACACTGGAATATAAGGCAGGATAACACAGCCAGTCGGTCCAGAGGTAAATATTAAAAACTAATCTCTTGGTCCCTAACACTCTCTCTCTCACCTCACCTCACCTCACTCACTCATTCACTCAGCTGCTCAGCCATCAATCCCACACACTCACTCAAAACACTAACCCTAACCTTTCACAGACCCTTTAAAGTCATCCAGCTCAAAACTAGTTTATGATGACGTTTTTCAGGTGAGATGACTCTGGCAAATATGAAATGCTCATATTCTGTCAAAATCCAGTCCAGACACTCACCAAGAAAGGAGAGGTCTAACTTTTAAATACCCATTATTAGACAACAAGTCATCTTTTGTCCTATATAAACATGAAACTCAAAGCCCATACAACGCAACTTCGAAATAATTTAACATGTTTTTCAAAATAAAATTAATGTACTGTTGAATATTTCGAACATAATTGGATTGAAAGACGTTGCTGCCTAAAGTTCTTACATCGTGCTCAAAATTATACTAAAATACTTCTGTTTTTGTTTTGGAAACATTAAAAATTATATATGACCTGCACTGTACACTCACGGTCATGGGGTTGTCAGCCGAATCAAGAATACTCTCCATCATTAAATTAGCATATGCAAGACGATCAGTATTCGGGGCTCTCTTCTGTAGACCTGTCAAATTCACAAGGTGAATCTTGAGCCAGTCTAAGCCATCTTTCCCAAGCGGCTTACCCTTGGCAAACAGCAGAATACTCCGAGTTACGTCACTTCCTAAAACATTAACAACAGCAAAGATAGGACGCAAAAGATTCCAGTTATAAAAATAAGATTTTCCATGACTGTATATTTTTTATCATTACGCCTTTATGGTCAAGCTAGCCAAAAACTGCTTTAAAGCACTGGTCTTGAGAAATTTCCATTTGTTGGCTGAAGATTATTTTAGAAAATTTACAACTGCAGTGACTGGCTCGATAACCGAGCAAGTCATTCCTGTGGTAAATTTTCAAAAATAATTTCTCTTCATCCGCGAATAGATATTTTCTATGCAACGATTGAAATTTTCTTGACCAAATTTGATAATGTAGTAAGTCAAGTGCAACTATCTCAATTTCAAGACAAATAATTTTGAATATTTTCGAACTAATTTGACTGCAACCTGTCCCTGCCATAGGTCAATGTTTTGCCATGGGTCCAGTGAGTAGCCCATTGACTAATTTTTGTGAATATTTCGATAGTTAAACTTATCATACAAAGATGCAGCTTCAACAATTGCAAGGTACATTTTTGACCCCAGAATCAACAGAGATCTCCTGATTCCTACATCAAACTGTGTACAAAGTTTGGCGATAATCATATCAATATTCAAAGATTTCCATAATTGGATGATGATGATCTTGGTTATTTGACACAAAATCAATATGATTATCAGGGCTCCATGGGCAACCACCATGCCAAGTTTGATAGATTTCTTCACAAGAATTTGAGGTACCGTATCATCTGTAAACACAATTTGAGTAATGGTCTGTTACTCAAGTGTCTGATGTCATAATTATATTAGTCATTCATTAGCTGACCTCACATTCAAAATGGCATACCTCCATCACAAGAATTGAAAACTATCACGATTGTGTATGTATTGTACGTCTTTTTTTATTTAAAATCTACAATTTAGGAAAAATTCTTTTGAATATTTTGAAACTAATTGGATGGGGAACTGTTGCTGCCATAGTGAGGAAGGATGTATATATGACTTGCTGGAAGCATCCCATACATGTTTGATGTCTTAAGCAAATGCAGAACCCTATTCCTCAATTTATGTCTTTTGTTCTAATTTTGGGGTAATCCTCACTTACTGGAACACAGACACAGCTCCAGGTAGGCAGGGTCAGACAGACATACAGACAGAGAGACAGGCAGGCCGGCAGGCAGCCAGGCACAGACAGGCAGGCAGGCATACATACATACAGACAGGCAGGCAGGCAGGCACACAGGCAGGCAGGCAGATGGATTAAACTTACCTAAATGATTGAAATGTGGTGGACATGGATACGTTCTTCCACGGAAATCCATATTGTGAGGAAACCAGAATGTTTTATCACGAAACTGCGGATAGATATAACAGTCCAATAAAGTAACAGTGGTCTTGAGCAACATGTTCATTTACAAGTTAACCATTTAATGGTCAAATTTATTTAATAAATTTACAATTTTCTAAGAGAAAATGTCCATTTACCAACCAAGCTAAGTTTATTTTTGAAATGTTACTACTGGAATGACTGGCTCGGTTATCGAGCCAGTCATTCCAGCAGTAAATTTTCAAAAACAGTCTTCTTTTAACTTGTAAACGGACATTTGGCAAAACATTTCAAAGGATGGTTTGGGCAGCTTAACTACTAAAGCTAAGTTTATTTTTGAAATGTTACTACTGGAATGACTGGCTCGGTTATCGAGCCAGTCATTCCAGTAGTAAATTTTCAAAAACAGTCTTCTTTTAACTTCTAAACGGACATTTGGCAAAACATTGCAAAGGATGGTTTGGGCAGCTTAACTACTAAAGGCTTAAATACCGTACACCTGCAGATGTAGATACTTCTGGAAGCACTCACCTTATTCGCTATGGACAGTTTGTAGAGTTCATTACACCATAAGCTGTGCATTTCTCCTCTCTCTTGCTTGATCTTGGACCTCTCTCGATAGGCCATCATCTTTTCACCAGCTGACATTTTCCTGCAAATAAAAACAACTATATTTATTATTGAAAATGACTCCGCAGGTCTTTAACATAACTTGGATTATAGCCACGATTTGGTCAGGCTACTGAAAAGGACTTCTGCTAGAAGCCATAGAGAATGCTGACTACCATTACAGTATAGCTCTTAAATAAGTTAAAATATTTCCAAAAAACCCAGAAACATGTTAGTACAACAGGGATGTGATTGATTTTGGAGAAAAAAATAGGAAATGGTTTGATGCGAAGTGTCAGACGAGTGAGTCCTTCTTGACTTAGCAATTCACCTTTCCAGAGTATCCATCCATCATCTGAGCTCGAATGACGTCATAATCATCCCAGCGCATGTATTATGACGTCACAATCATTATGTCACAAAGGGTTCCATATAGACCTTCATAAAATCTCAAACAGTCCGACAAGTTGTATGAATTGTATGTCTTTGTAATTGCTTGCTATTTAATAAACATGCTGTTGAATATTTTTAAACTAATTTGACTGGGCGGTGTTGCTGCCTTAGGCAGCAACAGCACCCTGTCAAATTAGTTTCAAAATATTCAACAGATTACCTGTGTAGTTTTTTGGAAATTGATAGTCAGAGTGTTCAGAGATCGATCGACCCTTACACGAGCGAGGTGTGGATGGAGCTTAGCTAGAGATGGGCGGGGCATAGCTAAAAATGGAAAGGTCCATTGTCATGATCTATTAAGATAATTAACCCTTAAATTGTCAGGCGAGTCTAAAACCTATGGAAACCCACAGAAATATCAATTTTCAGGACAAGTAATTTTTTGAAAATTTACCATGTGAATGACTGGCTCTGTAACCAGAAACAAAAGGAACAAAAACATTTTCAGATTAATCTGATAAAATAAAAACAATAATTTACCCTAACATCATTCACCCTCACAATATTTGAAGAATTTATTATTTCAATTTTAAAATCTGTGCACTTATGGTGCACAGTTGCCTTGCATAGTCAGTTAGTTTATAACCATAACATAAGTATATCAAACATTACTTGTTTATTTTCGGAAGTATTGGTGCTTCTGAGAGTGGCGGCGGAATATCTAAGCTCTTATCTCCACTGCCCTTAAATACCTCCATCACCTGATCAAGCATCTAGAATAAACATACACACACACACACACAATATATACAGTACAGTCCAGAAATAAGCTAACATGTCCAAAACAAACACAGAAACATATTAGTTAGTACTAGGCATGTGCAATTATTGCACAATGACAGACAACACCGATAGAACTCTGAAGTTTATGTGCCTGGTACGTGGTCAGGTGACATATTACACTGTATCCCTTACAATACATTGCATAACATTCACCAAACCATTACCCAGATAACACAGGTTATTGGGCTGGTCCTGGGATGACACCGGTCTGCATTGGCCGAGGAACCTGCATTATTAGAGTACATATCATTTAATATCCCTCAACTGGTTCTAGTGTAATAGTCGTGTGCTACCAATGGAAGTTGTAAACAATGTATTCCGATGCGCACATCATCCGCATGACCTATGAGTAAGCAAATGGTGATCTAACTATCCACATTGCATCGCAGCGATGATGATTGTGAAACTAATCATGAGATATGATGATATTTCAATGAAACATTTAATCAATCAATTAAAAAAAAAATTCTTAGCCAGTTACAAGAGTATGGTAAGTGTAACCAGCCATGGATGAATATAAAAGGATGTTTGAAACAGAGCACTGGCAATCGGAATTCGATCCAACCTGATTAAGCGTCAGAAATAGAAAGCATACAAAACAAGTTAACTGTCTGCCTGCTGAATTTCTGCAGACTACATTTTCCATGTCATTTAACTCTGGATATGCTTAATATTTTGAAAACAATTTGACTGAAAGTTGCGGGTGGCTAAGCCACCCATAATTCTTAATCAAATTGTTTTTAAAATATTGAGCCAGTCCAGAGGTATCATCCATTGAAATTATTGTCTGGTGGCTTGCAAAGTTAAACAAGGTTTTTTACCAATTAAAATTAGCTTTAATTATGAAATGATAAGATAGTTGTCCAGCTCCACCCTGCCATAATTTTGCAGCACCATACCCTAAAAGTAAATTTATTTAATTTTGAGACGAAATGCCCTAATTTTACAGGAAAATGCCCCAGATGCATTCGCTACCTCTTGTTTCACCATGATCTTTTGTCAATCAAGGTAAAAAATCTGTTGTGACTATATGTTGGTGTGTGTGTCACAACACTTCAGTAGTGAAGCATCACAGACATAACTAGATTGATCGGTCAATGACACGGCATCGCAAGTCCCCACGTTCACAGTTTTGAACTTTTTACCCCGACACAACCCACCCCCAGGGATGGAGCCAAATGTAAATGCCTTTTTGCACTCCACAATCATATGGGTAACTCACATACCAAATTTCGTTGAATTTCGCCCAACAGTGTCAGAAAAGTTTCATTACAATCAATTTCATGACCGTTTGACCCCATTCCACAAACCCCTGGGGGTGGGGCCAAATCCAAATGTGCTCATGCACTCCACATTGATATGGGTAACTTACATACCAAAGTTGGTTGTATTCCGTCAAACCGTTTTGGAGGAGTTGCATTACAATTAATTTCTTGACCTTTTGACCCCATCACCCACCCAAAGGGGGGCGGAGCCAAATGTAAGTGTGCTCATCCACTCCACATTGATATGGGTAACTGACATACCAAATTTTGTTGTATTCTGTTCAATGGTTTTGGAGGGGTTGCATTACAATCAATTTTTTTACCTTTTGAGCCCCAACCCCCCCGCCCCCCCCCACTCTACCGCTCTTCCCCCCTCCCCACCGGGCCAAATGTAAATGTGTTCATGTACTCTACATTGATATGGGTCACTCACATACCAAATTTGGTTGAATTCTGTTCATTTCAGAAGAGATGCGATACAATCGATTTTCGCAGGTAAAAATTTGACACTGACTTTGGAGCCAAATATAAATGGCCTCTTGCACTTCACAATCACATGGGTAACTCACATATCAAATTTGGTTGAGTTCTGTCTAATGATTTCAGAGTTGTTGCGTTACACATGATTTGACCTTTTGACCTGCCAGCCTGGGGGCGGAGCCAAATGCAAATATTGTCTTGCAAAGCGGAATCATATGGGTAACCCACAAACCAAATTTGGTTGAATTCCACCTAACGGCTTGGGAGGAGATAGCATGATGTACGGACAGACAGATGGACAGAGGCGATTACAATATCCCTGTTTTTTAAAATGTGGGGATAAAAAATAGAGTACAATGGAGGAATCTAGTTTTAGTGATGCCCCGCCCATCATTAGCTACGCTCCACTCACATGTCATCCGTATTGAGATCAATCGATCCCTGAAAGCCCTGACTCAATTTCCAAAAAACCATACAGGTAAGCTGTTGAATATTTAGAAAATAATTTGACTGGCTTCTGTTGCTGACTATAGTCAAATTAGTTTCAAAATATTCAACAGCATGTTTATTAAATAGTAGACATATAATTTGTACCGCAATGCTTAGTCAGTCATCAATTAAGTGTTCGTGATGAACTTATCTACATCATTTATGACGTAATTGATAATGACGTTATCTTACACGCGACGTAGTTGATTATGACATCATATGATTGATGGATAAACTGGAATACTCCATTGTTAGACAAGAGGTCCAAGGGGCCTGTCGCTCACCTGGAGCACCGCCAATTTTTGTCAAAATTGTTGGTGGGTGGTTTAGCAGTCTTTTAAATGAGTTTGTGGACAATTTTGCAAGTGCAATATGGCCGCCAAACACACTACATTTTTATTGGCCCACAGCGCCTATGTTTTATTGATGTATCAACTTCCCTTGAACAAATTTTAATGGCCCAAATTTCCGCCTGATCCCTTCAGCGGTTCTGGAGGAGTCATTTTCGTGAAAACAGGTCATCCAAGATGATCACCGAACCATTTGGTCAATCAAGTCCTCTTGAACAAACTTGGCTTACCTCTTGGCCTAGATGAAGATTCCCCAAGCGGTTTCAGAGATTTTTAAAGACATTTCCTGAAATCAGTCAAAATCAAAATTGGCCGATCGGGTTCATTTGAACAAACTTGGATCCCTATGCCCTAAGGATGCTTCAGCCAAATATAATTGAAATCGGCCTGGTAGTTTTGAATCGATTCCCCAAGCTGTTTCGGAGAATGGGATTTTTAAAGACATCTCTAAAAGTCGGCCGAAATCCAAGATGGCCACCAGCCAAATTGGCCGATCGGCTTCGTTTGAACAAAATGAAATCTCTATGCCATAAGGATGCTTCCTGCCACATATAATTCAAATCGGCCTAGTAGTTCTCGAGAAGACATTTTAAATTTCCCATTGCTTTAGTATGGGAGCTTTTGGCGGGAAAATGATCCAAGATGGCTGCCACACTGTTTATCCGACAGTTTCGAAAATTGCAAATTTGAGATCAGAATACTAAAAAAACCCATATAAAATGAATTTCGGCCTCAAACTCCATCAAATAAAAAAATCCAATATGGCTGCCAAACACACTATATTTTGATTGGTCCACCGCGCCCATGATTTTTGACGAATCAACTTCTCTTGAACAAACATTAATCGCCCTTAGTTGCTAATTATATATCACACATTTCGGCCTGATCGCTTCCGCAGTTCTGGGGAAGAAGTTGTTTTTGTGAAAACTAGGTCATCCAAGATCGCCACTGAACCATTTGATCAATCAAGTTCCCTTGAACAAATTTGATTCAGCGCTTACCCTAGATCATATTTCGTGGGTTTTGAATTGATCCCTCAAATGGTTTTGGAGAAGATTTTTAAAGACATTTCTAAAAATCGGCCGAAATCCAAGATGGTCGCCGGCCAAATTGGCCGATCGGGTTCGTTTGAACAAACTTGAATCTTTGTGCCCTAAGGATGCTTCCAGCCAAATATAATTGAAATCGGCCTGGTAGTTCTCAAGAAGACATTTTAACTTTCCCATTGCTTTAGCATGGGAGCTTTTGACGAGAAAATTATGCAAGATGGCCGCCAAACCGTTTTTCCCAGTTTCAAAAATTGCAAATTTGAGCTCAGGTTACCCAAAAACATATACATGACCAATTTTGGCCTCAAAATCCATCAAATAAAAAAATCCAATATGTCCGCCAAACACGCTACATTTTGATTGTCCCACGGCTGCCATGTTTTTTAACAGAGCGACTTCCCTTGAACAAACTTTAATGGCTCTTAGTCCCTAATCATATCTCCCAAATTTTGGCCTGATCCATTCAGCGGTTCTGGAGACGTCGTTTTCGGGAGAACTAGGTCATCCAAGATGGCTGCCGAACCATTCAGTCAATCAAGTTGTCTTACCTCTTTGCCTAGATGAGGTTTCATAAGTTTTGAATCGATTCCCCAAGCTGTTTCGGAGAATGGGATTTTTAAAGACATCTCTAAAAATCGGCCGAAATCCAAGATGGCCACCGGCAAATTGGCCGATCGGCTTCGTTTGAACAAAATGAAATCTATATGCCATAAGGATGCTTCCTACCAAATATAATTCAAATCGGTCCAGTAGTTCTCGAGAAGACATTTAAAATTTCCCATTGCTTTAGTATTGGAGCTTTTGGCGGGAAAATGATCCAAGATGGCTGCCAAACTGTTTATCCGACAGTTTTGAAAATTGCAACTTTGAGATCAGAATACCCAAAAAACCCATATAAAATGAATTTCGGCCTCAAACTCGATCAAATAAAAAAATCCAATATGGCTGCCAAACACACTATATTTTGACATTTCAGGACATAATAAGTGGGCTAAAAGCGCCATAAGTGTGTGGTGGAATGGCCATGCCCACGGGTAATTTTGTTCACTATTGCGGGGGTTTACTGGCCATATAATGTGGGTTTAACAGCCATATCTATGGGGAATTTTGTTCTCTCATGTGAGGTTCATTGGCCATATCCTGTGGGGTTTAATACTTATGTATATGACAAAATTGTGTTCAAAACTGCTGTTTAAGGGAAGTAACTCTTTAATGCTTTAACTCTTTACCAACAGAGTTACTGATGGATAGACCACTGGCAGCAGTAAAACCAGGGGCGCTGGAAGCACGGGGGGCAGCGGGACCTGCTGCCCCCCCTTGCCCTTTGGGCAGTGGTTGGGGGGGGCAGCGGGGGCAGCTGTGCCCTTTACCCGTTTCTTTGCGAAAAATTTGTACACTTTACTTTAGAACGTTAAACAAGATTTCTAGGATATTCAGAGCAGACTGAGCAGTTGTATTAGTTCGGTAGTTTTGACATAAACACAGGTCTATAAAGTAATTTGGGACTCCTTCTAGGCCGAATCAAATCATCAATGCAAACACTATTTATGTAGTGGCAGTCACATGTAACATATTGCCTTTTTTATCTGTAAACGTTGCATGTATCTTTGCAAGATATATACTCATGATACTGGTCCACGTTCCGTTAATGCCTTGCTTAGTCAGTATAATATAACATATGTGCAATGATGGGCGGCTGGGTGCAGCAATGTGGGATATTAATTAGAATTAACAGCAACTCTCAAACTCATATTTTTAATTGACGTGTGAAGCAGATGCAAAGGTAGAAATAATTTGTAAAGTGCAATGTCGGTGGGTGCATTTGAGGAATGTGTCTAAGATTTGTTATCTCCACCCCCCCCCCCCTTCCACGCACGCACGCATGCACATACACTTAGAATGGGATGGGCGTGTGTCTGGGGCCTCCATCGAAAGAATGTAAAAATTAGATGCGCTTGGATGTAATACTGTGCTAAATATATGTGTATGAGCTCCACCCCCACCCTACTCATCCCCACACCCCACCGCCACCCTACCAACTCGTACGGTCGTGATACACGTACATGTCTAGCCACGTCAAGCTCTTTGAGCAGACATTTGAAAGCCTCCTTTGAATAGCCCGGGCCAAATGAACATCTGACACGCACACTCCAATAGGGCTAAGTAAGAGGCTGCGAAATCATAATTTAAATGACTCATTCCATACACACTAGCTGTTGAATAGATTGTTACTAATTTGACGTAATTGTGTTGCGACCTCATCTGTCTATTCATCTAGCACATGTACATTGTATTCTTAAGCGGGTCCTTAAGAATTGCTTTACAGTAGGGATCCATAGGGTCAGATACAGGGTTGGTCCCGGAAAGCTGCTTGATCGATTTTGTTGGTGGCCATCTTGGATTTTTCACTATTTTAAAAAGTACACTTAAAGACCTGTGAAACTGCTTGACATGAAACTAAAGAAACTTCATGGTCTTTATCTAAGGCAAGGGCTGAACAAACCTTGTTCGCATGTTCAACTTGATTGGTAGATTTGTCTTGGGTAACCTAGTTTTCACAAAAGCACTTTCCTCTGAAATATTTTCAAGACAAACTGTGCAAGCCCACCATACAGACACATGCATGAATGCACGCACACTGAACGTGTGCATCTGGCACAACAACCTGCCCGCCAGCCCACTCGCTAAACATTGTGAATTGAGAACAGGTTCAATTGACCAAAGAATACATAAGTTCTTCGATTAACATTAACATCACTCTAACATTTATACGTAATCATAAGAAACTCAGAATGCGGGAAATCGAGTCATGAGCCTGCACCTTTCAATGTTTTTTTCGTGGTGGTTAGGTAGGTGGGTATCCCCGTCCACCCCTCTATGAGAGGCGGGGGTTGGGGGTGGGGTGCGAGACCCATTTCATCTCTTCCTCCAGGCAATGCCATCCAGCGTGTGCTTTTGTGGAACCTGGCCCCGACCCTCAAATTTGCGACCGGCGCCCCTGAGTAAAACAGACGATGAACAGACATGCTGTGTATACTTAGAGCTGGTCAACTGTAGGGTCTTGTTATCTATACCTGAGTTACTGTAGTAAAACGTTTTATATTATAAAGAATACACTTTTTTAGGGATTTGTTGCGCAAGGCAACAGTCATAATATAGTTCAGTCTCTTATTGATATTGATTGATCACTATTCTGCGATTCTAGTAGAAAACCACACAGCTTGAATCCGTCCTTTTCATTTAACCTCTGTGTCTTGTCCTTGGCAAAAATCCTTCCTTGAACTGAATCCTGTTTTCTTGAGGTCATCTCGCAGTATGCTTAACAGACTTATGCAATGGCGTCATCGTGTGGCTTTGTATTTGCGGATTCACAGACTGGCGAATTCCAAAGCTCTCTGTATAGGTGTTTCTTCTAGCATCCTTAGCACATGGCCAAACATGGAAATCTTTGTCAGGTTACTTTTACGGACTGCAGTGATTGCATAGTGCATCGTTCTTGATATGCATGTACTGATACGGGTGACATTGGGCACATCCACATATGACAACTTACATAATGTATTGCTTACATTTGGGGTGGGGGGATACATATATGTTTCAATTTGCAAGGTGGATATACCATTATCGCGACAAAGATAACCAGAGTGCTGTCGTGTGTGTAATTACTGCAATTCTTAACGGGCTCATCAGCGAGCAATAATACAGTTTTAAATATGCTAGAATTTGATAATTAATGCTCTTTTTAGAAACAATTTTGGTGTATACTACGCCACAGCATACAGCAATATTGTTTCCATATGCACATGTGAGTCCTTAGTGACAGACCACACGCTAATGGGGTTCAATGCACACAAACAACGTAGCACTTGTAATAATGATGACTCCAATCTGCCGCTCCAGCTTATAATAATCAATTATGCCACTTGTAGGCATTGGCTGGTGGTAATCATAATTCACAGAGAATACAGTGTCATGTTGCTGGGAGGTTCGTCAATTGTATGAATTATATGTCTTTGATAGTTTTACTATTTAATAACCATTCATTATTTTGAAATAAATTTGACTCGGAACTATTGCAGTCATAGACAGCAACAGTTTACATGCATTGTTACTATGGCAGTAATGTCGACAAAGTTTCAAAAAAGCATCCGCTTTTGTTTCTACGAGAATTCTTAATACTTACCAGATGTACTATTATGACAATGTCCACCATCCACGTCCAGCTCAAAATAAACAATTAAAACTCCACACTCTCCTGGTCCTGCCCATACTGTGTCTGGGAACCACCATAACCCCAGGTACCGAGTCAAATCACAATCACAGTCAGATTCGTCTTATATTTGCCTTGACAAACAGCGAAAGCAGCTCAGCCTCACCTCAACGGGGCAGCTGAGAGAGGGCCATAGTACATCTGGTAAGTATTAAGAATTCTCGTAGAAACAAAAGCGGATGCTTTTTTTTATTCTACTTCGAATAATACTTACCAGATGTACTATTATGATAAACTCCGGATTTCAACAGCCAAGAAATACCAGTGGGAGGAGGTGAGGCTCGAAGCAGCACTCATCTACCATCCAACAGAGAAGGTTGTGAAGAGACTAGAACCCTGGCATACGCTTGGGTTCTGCCATCTGACTCATAGAGTGCTAAATCTCCATGGTCTAGACCGCGCTCCCCCCCTTCTCTTTTGTCCGCACAAAATCCAGAGGGCTGTCAATGGGGATGCAACACCCACCAGACCCGTGTCAGCCCCAAGTCTCAGCTAGGGCAGTCCAGTAGAGTGCAAAGAAGCTACTACAACTTCTAATTTAGAAAAAATATCAGTATATCGATTAAGTTTTCAAATTGGAATGAGTCTAATGTCTGTTTGAGAGGATAAGTATACTCTTATATCAGACTATTTACTTAAGCGATCTGATATTTCGACTAAGTAAATATTAATATATTATTAGTCACTTAATTAATGAAAACACTCACCATTTTGAGTGTTTGATCTTTCTTGATCACCCCAGGAGCTCGGCCCAATCCACGGTCGTTCACTGGTCATGTGCATAGCTCTTGCTCAGTGCAGGGGGAAGTAACGTGCGATGTTTGTGAAGTGGTGGTCGGATGTGGCTTAACTAACTTTCAACAAATTGGCGACGGCTACCGGATTAAGTGCGCTGGAGTTGTCGCGAAGGTAGAAATGAGTAAATGACGACTCGGCATGCCATTGCGCTACAGACATCACCTCCTCTAATGAGACACCCTTAAAAAGGGCCGATCATGCTGCTAATGCTCGGACCTGATGGGCATTCGCACGATCAATCTACTTTCCTGTCGCAATTTTGTGAGACATCTGAATAGCGTCAACTATCCAACGAGAAATAGTATCCTTCGAGGCGCGCAAATGAGGAGCTTTGAAACATAACCACAGAGATTTCGGGTCACCTCTCCACTCCTCAGTACGTTTCTTATACATTTTTAGACATCTGACAGGACACCAAGCAGAAGAGTTTGGGTAATGTCTGACTAAACTTGGCAAATTGATCGGTTGACCTGGATATTTAAGTGACTGATTCTTTGCCAGGAAACAAAGACGTGGAAGTAGTCTTAAACCTTCAGCCGTGACGACAAAACGGTCTTGTTCGGCAGAAAGCGCATGAATTTTGCTTCTCCTTCTCGCCGATGCTGCTGCAACCAAGAAAACTGATTTAATAGTTAACAGTTTAATACCTATAGATCTAATCGGTTCAAGGGAGCATGCCCTAAAAGCTGTAGAACAAGAGATAGATTCCATGCTGGGATAGGAATTGGCTGTCTAGGTCGCAGATTGCTCATTCCTTTAATAACTTCATTTAAAGTGTCATTCTCCACTCCTTCAATGGCCAGACTGGGAACGACTGAAGCTAATGCAGACTTATATGCTGCTAGGGTTGAAGGTACAAGTTTGTCAACTTCGTATAAATGACAGATAAAATCTGCTACGTGTTGAACAGATGCAGACAAGGGATTAATATCTTTTACCTGGCACCACTCTGCAAATTTGTTGATTCTATAATTATATGTTTTGGTGGTCGACCCTCTTCTGGCTGAAGCGACAAACTTCGCTGCCTGCTCAGAAAAGCCACCCTCAATTGCACGCTGCTTGACAACATCCATGCAGTCAATTTGAACATTTCCGGTCTGTCGTGAAGACACAGACCCTTGTTCTGAGTGATTAGATCCCTTCATTCTGGAAGAGGGATTGGATTGCAGACCAGAAGGTCCAGCAGATCCGTAAACCAAGATCGGCCTGGCCAATGAGGGGCGATCAGTAGTACTTGGCATACCCCTTCTCTTATCTTTGCCAGAACTTTTGGGATGAGAATCGTTGGAGGATACGCATACGCGTACATTCCTTTCCAACTCATCGCCAGTGCATCTACTGCCAAGGCTAGCGGGTCCGGGATCGGTGACACGTATGTGATCATCTTTGATTTGTTTCATCGCAAATAGATCCACATTTGGTTTGCCCCAATGTTTGAATAGAACCTCCGCTACCGATTGGTTGAGCTGCCATTCCGTCGGACGGCAAACCATCCTTCGACTGAGTGCATCTGCTAGGATGTTCAGTCTTCCTGGAATGTGTGCTGCCCGAAGAATAATATTCCTCTCTTGGCACCACAGCATAAGGTTCCAAATCATCATGCACAACTCCGGTGACCTCGTCCCGCCTTGGCGGTTCAAATAGGACACCACTGTTGAGTTGTCTGTCCTTATTAGGACAATCTTGTCTTGAATTAAATTCTCGAACTTTCGAAGTGCCAATACCACCGCTAATAGTTCGAGAACATTGATATGTTTCTGCGCATTGGCCCGATCCCATTCCCCTGACACTGATCGATCGTCCAATACCGCTCCCCAACCCATCGTCGATGCATCTGTGAAGATGGACATCGGTGGTTGAGGAGGTTGTAGAGGAACACCTCGCAGGAGATTCTGTTCTGATAACCACCACTGAAGATGGAATATCAATGGTTCTTTTACTGGAATTCTCAGAGACAACGGATCCGTTTTCTGAGACCAGAACGACATTAAATACATCTGAATCGGCCTGCGTCTGAGTACCGCGTAAGGCACCACTTTCTCCAGAGACACTAGTAAACCCAGTATCCTGAGAAATTGGCGCGCCGTCAGATAGGCACCTAGAGAAATTGACTCCAAAACTGCAATCAGGCTCCTGACTCTGCTCTCCGCCGGAAAAGCTACGCTGTCCCCGCGATTGAAAAATATTCCCAGATAAACAAACTCCTGGGATGGAGTCAATTCTGATTTCTCTAGATTCACAATCCATCCTAGATCCTTTAGTAAGGCTAGGACTACCTGAAGATTGTTGCGCAGTGACTGGATTCCCCGCCTTCAGCAGCCAGTCGTCTATGTAAGTATGAACAGCTATGTTTCTCCTGCAAAGATAAGAAGTCATGGCGAGGACCACTTTTGTGAAGACCCTCGGCGCTGTGGTCAAGCCGAATGGAAGCGCATTGAATTCCCAAACATTGTCTTGGAATGCAAAACGAAGGTATTTCTGAAAAGGAATTGACATTGGAATATGAAAATAAGCATCCTTCAGATCTATCGACACTGCCCACATGCCTTTCCTCAATCCCAACATCACTGCTGCTACAGTCTCCATCTGAAACTTTTGTGACAGAATAAACTTGTTTAACGGTTTGAGATTGAGAACCAGTCTCCACCCTCCGGTGCATTTCAGAACGAGGAACATCATTGAACAGAAGCCTGGGAATGACTGATTGCGGACTAAATGAATCGCATTCTTCTGCTGAAGACTTTCGATTTCTGAGCAAAAGGCCGCTAGACGATCGGATTCCCTTGGAACGGGAGTCCATACTGGAGTCGAAGTTAACGGAACTAACGATTGACGGATGGGCCAGTCTGGACCGTAGCCGTTTCTTAACCATTGACAGACCAAATAATCTTGCACGACCTGTTCCCATTTGTCTGAGAACAGTTGCAGTCTGCCTCCGACGGAAGGAATCTGCACACAATTCGCGATCGATGTTGTACGAGACGACGCTAATTCGCCTAGGTGAAGATCTTCGACTCCCCTCATTACTGTTGTAACCGGAGCGGATCCCGCCGGAAACCTGTCAGGACCGTCCCCCATGGCCACCCCGTGGTTTCTTGGCAAATGACGGTCTGGAACCGCCGCCACGGCTATCCTTACGGTAGACGCCGCGGCCCGAACCGCCACCCTTCCTGTCCTCCTCATACGGCCTCTTACTAGAGGACTTGTATGAAGAAGAACGACCAGGACCTTGAGAGCCGGATGGCCGATGGGCATCATGGCCAGAAGGATGGAAGGGCGATCTTTGGCGCTGCCTCTGCTGCTCCTGGCGGTGCTGTCTGTAGGATTGTTGCGGCTGAGTCCTTTTCGTCGACTTCGACGACTTGCCGACTACTTCCTGCTCCGCGACCATTGACGCGACCTTGGATAAGGCTTGCCGTGCCGAGCCGCCGAACAAGCCTGGACCAATGAATGGCGTGGAAGATAACGCAGCCCTCATCTCAGGTCCTGGTTCTACAAAATCGAGAACCATTCTCCGTCGCTCAGCCAATGATCTCGTGATCACCCTGGCCAGGCAATCTTGAGATAGGCGCATGGTGTCCCGGATAATTCCGGGAGCAGCTTCTGGCACTACCCCACCTTCCGCCGCGCAGGTCAGCATACTACCCTGCAGGACGGTACAACCGTGCGAGAGGGCCACCATGGCAGCCCTCGCCGCATCCTCAATGAGGGTCAGCTCATTGAAAGGATCTTTGTTAGTCTGGGAAACTAACGGACGAGAACATTCCTTAGCCTTGCCAGCCAACGGCCTATTCAGCGCCTCCCTCTCCCCGACGGAAAGCCGTGGGACCCGGGCATACTGATGATAGGCAAGCTCCGGAAAATGGACCCTACTCCTAATCCCTTTTGGGGCCTTCGGTAACGTAAAGTCCGGCTGGACCATACGGTATGCCGCCACCTACAACATGTCAGAGGTCAACGTATCCAAAGGCAGAGCAGGCATGGCCGAAGAGCCACTGGACAGAGCGCTAGCCGCTCGCTCTGACATCCGCTCCATCGCCGGATCGCGCGGAGATCCCTGATCTGATGCCAACCCTAGACAGCCGGACATCCATTCAAGGACCTGCACCAATTCAGCCTCGGTGGAAAATGATGACTCATCCGACAAGGGACTGCCGTTTTCATCTTCTTTCTCGCCCTTGGACGAGGCAGACACCAACGATCCATGCTGAGGACTGCGAACCTGTTTACTAGTGTAAACAATGCCCGCCGACCGTGCACTTGCGGCTCCAGTATCCAGCGACTCGCCGGATACTGACTCACTGAGATCCATTGGCTCCAGCACGGGAGCTGTGATCACAGCCGCATTACCAATGGAAACCCGACAGAGCCTGTAGCCACCGGCGCCGGGATACCGTCCGAAGCCGTCAAACACAACTCCAACGGCAGCACGGGCTGAACAAAATCCGGACGGAAAATGCCCGACGGAACGTCGACATCACCACCCAGCTGGCAAACCCATACGTAACCTGAAGGAGAACCTTGGGACGTACTGGCTACAGCCATAACGGAAAGATCCGGCATGCCGGAATCCTCCATGAGCAAACGCTCCTCCTCCTCTGCCGTCGGCACATGAGCCAATGTAAGAGGAGGTGCAGGTGTAACACCCTCCGCAGTACTGACCGGATCACCGAAAGGTAGTCCTGCACCAGTCTGCATCAACGTGATCGTGGATTGCAGGGACTCAAACATGGCTTTAAACTGGGCCGCCCAGACACCCAAAGCCGAGTCCATCCTCTCATTCAGGCGATCCTCCAAACCTCTGTTGGCCGCCTGATCTGCCTTGGCCGCCTTGTCCCTCGCAATTCGGTCCAGACGCGCACGCCGATCACGGTCGAACTCCGCCACCAACTCCGACGACCACTTCACGCAAACATCGCACAGGCTTCCCACCTTGCACTTCGCACAAGCTACGCAGTGGTGACCAACAAATCTCCGCTTCATGAACCGATTGCATTTGGTACATAATGTGTCAAGGCCTTTAGCCTTCTGGGAACACAAAGCAAGAATTAAAATGCTGCGCATGACATGAATGACGAGCAAATACGCACAACAACTTGATTGTAATCATAAAATTACTTAAAAAACATTAACTTTCTCTTAAATTAATGATAATCAAGTTTCCATGCAGGAAACCGTTAAAATAAGCAAGAAAGACATACCGATCGCTACAAACACCTTCATCAATGAAGTGAAGACTAAAGATCGGCACCAACAGAGTGCATAGATACGCCAAGCCGAAGGCAAACATAATTCATGGGCGCCGCCATCTTGGCTAGGAGCGCATCCATCTTGAAAGGAACCGAGTCGCAAGAGAAATTACCCGAGTACCTGCATAAGGCTTAAACAGTAAAGGGTACCGGGCCGACTCCAACAATGGCTACAATTTTAAAACAATGTGCCAATTTAAGGAAATTTCAATCATTCATTACGGCACGAATGTATAAATTCTAGATTGATACAACCTGCCCCTGAGATGATTTTCGTTTGTCCTCCATGATGCCAGCAATGGATAGCTTGAAAGAACGCTAATTCCGTTTAAATTTGCAAAAATTTAAGAGCTTAGAACATGCGACTTAATAAGTCAGCAAAATAGACGAATCTGACTGTGATTGGGATTTTACTCTGTACCTGGGGCTATGGTGGTTCCCGGACACAGTATGGGCAGGACCAGGAGAGTGCGGAGTTTTAATTGTTTATTTTGAGCTGGACTTGGATGGTGGACATTGTCATAATAGTACATCTGGTAAGTATTATTCGAAGTAGAAAGACCATACGCCACATCCAGCCAGTTGCAGGTCTTTATCTGGAAAAGTTCTTTCGTAGTGGAAGCGAGTCTAGGGGCTATAGGTACTCACACATCCTATTATGATTGGGCCAATATGTTAATGCTGGATTAATCTGAAATGTATGACCTCGAAATGAAATCAATGACAAATAGCAAATTTAGTGATGATCAGATCAAGTTTCAAGCGTATTGGAAGCACTTGAATTTAAGGCAATTACATGGATTAAAATTGAATATTAGTAGATCACAAATTATAGAGTTAATGCCGCTAGGGGCCTTATAGCAACATGATAACCACGGGTGAAGGCAATGAACTAGAATTCAAAGTTATTTAACTGATCATGAATCTAACATGCTGTGGTGCGGATCGCTTAGAATAGAAGATAAAGTTCACGTGTCTCTGCTTGCCGGCCAAATTTGCTTAACGATATCGATATCGATATACCCATAATCAAGGTACAATCACAGAAATGTATGACTAAGTCGGTTGGACGTTGCTCCTGATTAGACAACCACAATAACACCGTCGATCTCTTTAACAGTGTTGATCTAAAGCTAATTACCTAAGGTGTGCTTCAACTCAAATTCTAGCAATTAAGGTTCAACAGGTCTGATATTTATTTCAAAAGATGGAACTGCTTAAACTAATTTGCAAGAGCCAGAAAATCAACCTATCCAGGAGGGAACAATTATGCTACTCAATGGCTGATGACCACATGCATCACCTCAAAGTATTGACCACTGGCTTTGTGATAACAACGTTCTATTATCAGATTTCTGTAAGGATGTTTGGAAGCCTATCTCAAATCAGGTTTTTTTCTCAGAAAGTCTAAAGATGATAGCTGCTATAAATAATGAATAAAGTTCCTGCATACAATTAAGAAAGCCTACGACCCTCCTGCCATGCTTGTCTGATTAAAATTGGTCCATGGGTTAATGAGTAGTTTTTCAAAATAATTTCCTGCACACTTTACAAGATCCTAGATAACACCCAGAAATATCATAATAGTTCCTGCTAAGTTTGGCTGAAATTGGCATAGTGGTTAATGAGTAATACTCTTGGAATGGCCTCCAGAAGATTGATTCTAGATGTCCACCAGATCAACTGACGAATCAAGTTCCTGCATAAAATTAAAGAAAGATACTACCGTATAGTAACTTTTTTTAAATCCATGATGGCTGCAAAAGACTCGACCAATCGTCTGTATTTGAACAAACTTGTATCTCTATGATGCAAGTATGGTTCCTGGCAAATTTAGTAGAGAGCGATCAAGTGGTTTCAGAAATTGAAGGTGTTTTAAAGAAATAATGCAAAATCCAAGCGGATCGCAGGTCAAGTTCTCCCAGGATGAATGCTTCTGTGCATCCGACATGCAACTACCAATTTGCATAACTGATTTCGCGCTAGAATTAAATGCAATATTTCCACAAAGGCTAGTAGAGGAAATCATTCAGATGAAATCGATGTAGTCAAACTTAAACATATTCTGACAAGATTCTCTCAGCATATAGAATATATGCCATGCATATTGTTACTCGTATGGTGTACTAAGCTATTCGAGGTTCACACAAATCAAAAGTATTTCCTTATTAACATATATGTCAACCTTGAAGCTGCATATTCACGACAAAATGTGTGAAATAAAACTGTTCATAGATCTAAATTAGATGATGTAATGTAATGAAACAAGATAAATCTTAGCATATGATGGTTTACTTATGCATAGATTAATACACTGTTTTCTTTTGGTAAATTGAATTAGGGATTCGTACGTCTATTTCAATTTCACAATTAAAACCAATCATATTTATTTAAATGAAGTAATATATATATATATATATATATATATATATATATATATATATATATATATATATATATATATACACACGAGTTGCACCCCAAACATTTGGACAAATCACCTCTGAGATGATGACCATCTCAGCCCATGCAGTATGGACAAAAAATGCATATGAGCTTTACCCCAATGATTCACAGACAAATCACCTCAGAGATGATGACCATCTCAGCCCACAGATTATGGACAAAACATGCATGAGCTGCATCCCGATTACTCAGGCAAATCACCTCAGAGATGATGACCATCTCAGACCACACATTATGGACAAACTTGCATATGAGCTGCACCCCAATTATTCAGCCAAATCACCTCTGAGATGATGACCATCTCAGCCCATGCAGTATGGACAAAACATGCATATGAGCTTTACCCCAATGATTCACAGACCAATCACCTCAGAGATGATGACCATCTCAGCCCACAGATTATGGACAAAACATGCATGAGCTGCATCCCGATTATTCAGGCCTATCACCTCAGAGATGATGACCATCTCAGCCCACACATTATGGACAAACTTGCATATGAGCTGCACCCCAATTATTCAGCCAAATCACCTCAGAGATGATGACCATCTCAGCCAGCCCACACATTATGGACAAACTTGCATATGAGCTGCACCCCAATTATTCAGCCAAATCACCTCAGAGATGATGACCATCTCAGCCAGCCCACACATTATGGACAAACTTGCATATGAGCTGCACCCCAATTATTCAGCCAAATCACCTCAGAGATGATGACCATCTCAGCCAGCCCACACATTATGGACAAACTTGCATATGAGCTGCACCCCAATTATTCAGCCAAATCACCTCAGAGATGATGACCATCTCAGCCAGCCCACACATTATGGACAAACTTGCATATGAGCTGCATCCCAATTATTCAGACAAATCACCTCGGAAATTATGACCATCTCGGCCGTGTCATGAAATACGGTACATTTCGTCCATCTCGTCCGTTTTTGTCCGAATAAAAATTTGGCCATAAAATTTGAGGGGTGAATTGCCAAATTTTTTGTGTAGGCCAAAAATGATGGGGGGGGGGGGTGGTGTTTAGGCACATACGCTTGTGGGCTGCACCCCCTAAGAGCAAATATTCCCACAAGTATCTTCTGTACTTGGCGCTCCGCCCCTTTTAACCCTTAACTGTATTTCCACAGGTGCGGACAGACGGACGATGGACAGTCGCCACGACATAAGCTCACTTGGCCTTTCAGGCCAGGTGAGCTAAAAATGGTATGTGTTGATATGAAAACTGGAAACAACAGCTTATATATGATAAATGTAACCTCAAACTCATTGCCATTTCATATCAAATTTATTACACTGGTTTTAAGATCTCATTTGGATTTCTCTAACACTCGTTCCAACTGTGGTCTTATGAAATTCGTATGATAAATTTGATGCAAAATCTCAACTTGTGCGAGATCCACTACATGTATGTACAGTACAGCTTATCAATAACTTAAAAAGAACAACTTATCCATTTAATAGTAACACTGGCCAAAGCAGTCTCTTCAGTGGTGTTGAGGAATGTCCATTTGCAGGCCAAGGGAAGACCTTTTTTTTTTTTAATTTACCACTAGAATGACTGGGTCGGTTACTGAGCAAGTCATTCCAGTGATAAATTTTCAAAAATAGTCTCCTCTGGGCCTGCAAATGGATACTGATTATGCACAAATTTGAATTCTCTTGACCATATAATGTTCAAACAACCTTCATTTACAGGACAACTGAGACTTTTGTAAGTTCCATTGGAAAACTTTAAAAAAAATGGTCTTCTCTTGGTCTGCAAATGGATTGCATTCAATAAGCAACACTTTCTTCTTTTTTACAAATCTTGACCATTAAATGGTTAATTAATAGGCCTATACAAGTGGTATATTGAGCGCTTTGAGGCGCTGTTGACACAAGAGGGGTTGATACAATTTGGAACATGATGTAAGAAATGTTGGGTTGAATATTTTGAACATAAATGGATTGGAAGACATCGCTGCCTAAGGCAGCAATGTCATCCAATCAAATTCTGTTCAAAATATTCAACACTACGTTTTATTTAATTTTGGAAATGTTTTAAGTTATTTCGGATCTGTACTGTATTGTTATACATAGTGCCAGTGAGCATGACCACGGGTGAGTTCAGGAAGGTGAATGTTCGTCGAACGTTCGCGTTCTTCGTGGGACAGTATTCACTAATGTGTCGCCTACATTACTAAACTGAAGTATATACCGAGTATATGACAAATTATTGAACACTATTACGTAACGGAAAACATCTTTCACGCTCCTGAACGCGCCCCAGGTCTTACCGGTTGATTTATCTTCCATGGACAAGCTGATATCGTATTGAGGGCATCAAGCACAGGATACAAGCGTTCCTTACTGCTTTGCTCAGCAGAAAACTTCTCGTTGTACACACCGAATGCGAGACGCACCAATTTTGCTAGTAATTATAAAATATTCAATGTACAGTACGGCTCATAAATAACTGAACACATTTCCAAAACAAAATAAAACCTACTGTTGGATATATTCAGCATAATGGAGCTTTCCAGTTTTAGCCATGCCCCGCCCATCTCTATCTAAGCTCCTGTTGAATATTTTGTAACTAATTTGACTTGGTGCTAGCAACAACAACGTCCAGTTAAATTAGTTTCAAAATATTCAACAGAATATTTATTAAATAGTAAAGACATACAGTTCGTACCACAATGTATTGTCCGTCTTCAAATATGCAATCATGACGTACTTATCGACGCCATTCAAGACGCCATTCATTATGACGTCATTCTACACCTCACGTAGTTGATTATGACATCATAGGATGGGTTGATAAAGTGGAAAGCTCTATTGGATGCAGCAATGTCTTCCAATCCAATTACATTGAAAATATTCAACAGTACATTTCTTACACCATGTTAAAAATTCTATTAATTATCATGTCTCCATTTTTGGTTTTGGAAACATTTCAACTTATTTGTGGGCTGTACTGTAGTTATGCAAATACAACAGCTGGAAGTATTTTAAATACATTTTGAAACAAATTTGCACTTGTATTTGGACAAATATATCTGAATTAGCACTAAAATATTTTGAAAAGTATTTGAACCAATGCATGTGGGCAAGATAAGGTAAGAGGAATTCAGCGGGAAGCTGACATATTCCCCAGGCCGCAAAAATTAGTACATCACTATCACAAGTGTTTCCCAATACAGTAAAAATCAATTCATCATTTGTCCGGATGTTACATTAAGGAAGCAGGGCTTTAGATTACCCCTTAGCTATGACTTTACAAGTGATGCCCAAATGAAATCCGCCCATATCAGTGAGTCCAAATTAATATCCTACTGGCTGCTATGAACACTAATTAACTGATTTACAGTCAATTAAATACTCAGAGATGGATGTTGTGACTTTTTATGGCCATTCCGAGATCCTATAGTATATTAAAACTAAAATGGCTCAAAATCAATCTCTCATATTTCAAAATTCTTTAGTTTCTAGGAGCATTGATGGGTCCCGGATGAAATAGGTGGTGTGCCTAAATGAGGTTAATCTGAAGCCCTGGGAAGTGACGCTACACATAGCAGGGGCAGGGGATTTTGTTCGCGTCCCGTATATACATGTTCTGAAAATCTTGTCGGGGTAACTCTTTGAGTGGTGTACAGTCATCCTGTTATGTTTCCTCCTATCATGCTAATGGAGGGATCCAGTTTTACCCATGCCCCATCCATCCCTAGTTTAGCTCACCCTACACTTCACCCGTGTTGGGATTGATCAATCCCTGCACTCCCTGAATCTAAATCTTCAAAAACATATACAGGTAAGCTGCTGAATAATTTGAAACTAATTTGACTGGATGCTGTTGCTTCCTATGACAGCAACAACACCCAATCAAATTAGTTTCGAAATATTCAGTAACATGTTTATTAGCTAGTAAATACATACAATTCGTACAACAATGCTTAGTCCGTCATCAATTATGCATTCGTGATGAACTTATCTAATTCATTCATGATGTCATTGATTATGATGTTATCCTATGTCATCACACAGTTGATTATGACATCATACGATTGATGGATAAACTGGAATGGGCCATTGTCTCTCAATGTGTAGGGGTTTCAGTGCCAGGCTTTCTGGTATGTACAGGACAGACAGCCGTATGCATGCACAGGATGGACCAATGTAAAAAATGGATTGGGGTTCAATCATCTTGTCAAGTTTCAAAAACTTCTCTGTCAAACTGGGTTTTTAGTGAGAAGATTTTCTGTGACATATGTACATATGGACAGATAGGATGGACGGACAAAAAGAATGTTAATATTAGCCACATCTTTGGGTGGTGTACAATCATCCGGTCAAGTAGCAAACAATTTTCTCAAACTGTAGGCGTTGCAGCGACAAGATTTTCAGAGAGGTACATGTGTACACACCTATGGATGGACGGAATGGTCTGATGAAAATTTTTTTAACATTAAGTAGATTTTTGATTGGTGTAGAATCATGTCAGGTTACATACAATTCTCTCTCAAACTGCAGGAGTTGCAGCAACAAGATTTTTGGGTACAGACGTACTCCATAGGCAGCAACATCGCTGTTAAAATAAGCTTCAAAATATTCAACAGTATACTTCTTGCATCGTAAATAATTTTTCATCTTTGGTCGTTTATGTTGAAAGTCATTTAACCCGTACCATGCTGATGTCAATATTCTATCTTTTACTGCGTCAATAGCAAAGAAACTGGTGTACAGTTTTCAACAATTTTGGTGGACGATGTGAATTTGAAAATTAAAAATTTTGACAGAGTTGTAAGCATTAAAAGTATCTTACTTGTGGAGAACAATGAGCCGCCATGTCTGATGGATGACCATGGTAGGGGTGGGGCAAGCATGGGAAGGTCACCGACATCAAAGACCAGATTCTCCAACTCAGCACCACTGTACAACTTCACCAACACAGGATGAGGCTGAGATACAGCATAAAAACCGTTATATACATTGTAACTTGATTTAAAGGTGCATATTCACACCAAAATGTTTGGAAATAAAATTGTTGAAATTATATACTTTCAGAGGTTTAAATTGTATACCTCAATGTAATGAAACAAATTAAATCTTAAAATATAATTTCATTCCATATAAATAAATTTTGTAGATTTAGTTGCGAATTTGAATTAGGGACACATGCCTCTAAGTCAATTTGACAACTTAAAAAATTATATTAATTTATACATAATGAAATCATCAAATACCAAGATTTATTTTGTTTCATTACATCTAGGCACACTTATGATCATGTCGATAGTCACTTACAGGACTGGCAGTATGATCAGCGAACGAAAAGAAGAAAGAAGATCTAGGCACACAATTTACGCCTCTAAAAGTAAATAATTTTAACAATTTTATTTTGAACCATTCTGCTGTGAATATTCACCTTTAATATCATATAAACAAAAGCTTATTTATGTCCATCTATATTAACCATATGAACTTGATTCGCTGTTTGCCTCCTAAATTTCTGGAGACTGGTAAAACATGATAAGCCATGATGCGGAGGCATACCCAACGCTTCGGTTGGACCCCTTTAAGAGGAGACCAACATGCAAGCAGAAACATTCCATTCAGGCATGTCAGGAGACAAATTTTCTATGTGCATAATTATAACACCGGATATTCTGAATATTTTGAAAACAATTTGACTGAAAGTTGCTGGTAGCTTAGCCACCGACAACTTTCAGTCAAATTGTTTTCAAAATATTTAGCAAGTCCAGAGTTATTGCTTATTGAAATTATTCTTAGGTGGCTTGCAGTAGCAAAGTATTTTTATTGGTTGTTCTTATGGGAAAGTAATGTTATATTGACAAATCGTAATACTGTCATCCTCGCGGCATAGAATCACTACACCGAAGTCAAGGCAGGTAGTCGTGTGTGTGTGCGTGCGTGCATGTGTGAGAAAATAAGTAATTGAGAATTCCATTTCTAGCTATGCTCCGCCCATTTCTAGCTAAGTTCCACCCACTTCTTACATGCATTAGAATCGATTTAATCCCAAATTCTCAGAATCCCAATTTCAAGGTAAAGATACAGGGAAGTAGTTGAATATTTTGAAACTACTTTGACTGGGTCCTGTTGCTGCCTATGGCAGTAACAGCGCCCCGTCAAAGTAGTTTCAAAATATTTGATAGAATGTTTATTAAATATTAAATCCATCAAAGACATACAATTTGTTCACTTAACAGAATTTCTCAATTTCCATGACGGAGCCAGATACGTCACTATGTATTGTGATATCAGCCTGCATGTGACGTAATGGATGAATCCGATTTGTCAGTCAAGTATATAACATCATTATCAACTATGTCACATGTAGGCTGACATCTAGTGTTAGGAATTGGTTCTATTTTTGTGATCGATGATTGGTTTTATATACTAACAGATGATCAATTAATGATTGATCATAACAGGTTCTCATTTTTTACCCATTTTGAATGCAGTAATTATAGCATGTTCAAGCACAACTACCCCTTTCAAACAAAGTCGCAGGTATGACAGATTCTTAATAATTTAAGAAATAATCTGTTGAATATTTTGAAAGTAATTTGTCTGGAAGTCGTTGCTGCCTTAGGCAGCAACATCTTCCAGTCAAATAAGTTTCAAAATATTCAACATGTTATTGGTACGGTTGCTTTGAAATTAACATACTATTTCAATGCTGAAAGAATTAATGTCTTAGACTAAGGAGCAATACTATATATACACCTGTGCAAAAGTTAAGCACCAGCAAAAACAATAGAACGTAGAAACATGATGGTACAACTAGGCTGCCATACTTTTTGTCCCCGCGTTAGCTGACATAATTCCATGTACGAAATGCACATGCATGCATGACTTCACGCCGCTTGATGTCCGTGCGTGGCGGGAAACAGCACACGTGTTCAGTTATGTAAAAGTCCAGTTTGAGGTGTAGAACATTACATACAGATTTAGGCGACAAGATTAGGAATTTTGTGTTCATGACCGTGGTTTATTTGTACAGAGAGAATTAGCTCTTGATTGTGAACCGCTATGGCAAGACGAAGGTTAAGTGATCGTGTGAAAGGGCAAATCATAGGCATGCATACCACTGGTATGTCATGCAGAGAGATTGGCAGACAGCTGAACATTAACCATACTGTAATCAGTCGTTTGATTGCAAAACATGGGCAAACTAATGAGGTGAAGGACAGGCCTAGATCTGGAAGACCGAAGAAGACTATTGCCCGTGATGATCGAGCCCTAGTACGCCTTGTTAGGAGATCTCCATTCACCAACAGCAGAGTGCTTAGCCAGCAATGGGAAACGCGCAATAGAGTGTCAATGTCTACCGTCAAAAGGAGACTGTATGCTGCTGGCATGAAAGCTAGGAGACCTGTCAGACGTCCTCTCCTCACTGCACACCACAAAGAGGAGCGTCTGAGGTCGTGCAATGAAAGAAGACACTGGAACATGAGATCCTGGAGGCGGGTACACTGGTCCGATGAAAGTCGGTTCCTGCTTCATGCCACAGATGGTCGAACTCGTGCATAGAGGTCCAGACGCACGGCGTACGACCAACGTAACATCATGGAAGAAGTTCCATTTGGTGGAGGTTCCGTTATGATATGGGGGTGCATCTCATTTGATTGTAAGCTGGATCTGTTGACTGTACCTGGAACACTAAATGGACAAAGATATCAAGATTCCATACTGGATAGAGTTGTGGTCCCTCATTTTGTAAATCATGCACCTGGAACCCACCCTATATTCATGGATGACAACGCCCGACCACATCGTGCTAGAATACCTCCGCCAGAATGCCATCCAAACCCTACCATGGCCAGCAAGGAGCCCTGCCATGAACCCTATTGAGCATATCTGGGACATTCTGGGAAACATGGTGAGAAGGAGGGATCCTCCTGTGCAGAACCTACAGGAATTAACAGACGCACTCCATCTTGAATGGCAATGAATACCACAATGGCGTATCAGTCGGTTGGTGACCAGCATGAGACGTCGTGTCCAGGCCGTCATCCAGGCACAAGGTGGATATACCCGGTATTAATAATGACAGTCTCAAACTCGTGCACAGATGTTAAACTTCGTTTTCAGACACCATTAATGACAATCTAGCCACGTGTGTCAACTGTAGGGCAATAGTTGTCAGTTGTGTCAACGTAACCATATTCAGGCCTCGTTTTCAAGTTCAAACAAAAACATAGTGTTTCCCCACCATCATAATCAGCATTCCTCTAGTTGCATTATTACCTCTTGCACTAAGATGGATGGGTACATAAATGTTTATGCTATTGCTTTCTTCATAGCACATGAATATACCCTCGCATGTGCGTAAAAATAGGGTGGTGCTTAACTTTTGCACAGGTGTATAGTTCGAACAATTAAATTTAAATTCTTTTCCAAAGATTATTCGTTTTCTAGCTTGACCAGTTAAAATATATTAATAAAGTCAATTTATAAACAACAAAAATCGATTTCTGAAATCATCATCGATCTGTTGGTTGAACAAACAAACCAATCAATCATCGATCAAATCAATTAATCGGAACAACACTACTGATATCACAATCAAAATGTGCAATGAATGACATTACTACATGTATGTCTATCATGAACCTGGAATACTCTATTAGTTGTACGAATTGTATGTCTTTACTATTTAATAAACATTAAACATAGGCAGCAATTGCCGAAAGTTAAATTAGTTTTAAAATATTCCACAGATTAGCTCTATATTTACCATTAAATTGGAATTCTCCGAGTTCAAGATTTAAAGCATTTCATTTAAATCGATACCAAACTGTGCAAAACATGGACGAGCTTAGCTAGAGATGGATGGGGCATAACTAAAAGTGGATTTATCCACTGAGTATGAGGTCATATACTTGAGTGACAGATCGGATCCCTCCATTGAATGGGTGTGTGGGTAGTAGATTATTCTCTCTCATAGTCTATTATGTTTTGACAGGTTAAATACAATGAAAGAAGACAGGATGTGGATCTATATGTATCGACTTTATTTGGACAGTCTATGCTTTAAACCAGGATCGATAGAATTTCAGTAGCTGTTGGGGAACCATGAAGAGTAGATCACACTGACATCACACTGACCTACATTAGCTCCACCACATACCATAGACCTACAATGCATACACACACCAAGTGTGATTACTGTATATGAAAAAACAGCCCGGAATAAGCTTTTGCGACTGACTGACGAACGAACTAACTAATGGACATGGTTTATAATGCTGCTACCAGCAGCTCCATATAAAACTATATATACATTAACCCTTTAACACTCATATCAGCCAAAAACAGCTTCTGCAGTGGTCTTGAAAAATGTTAATTTGCAGACCAAGAAAAGATTATTTTTGAAAATTTACCACTGGAATGACCGGCTCGATAACCGAGCCAGTCATTCCAGTGGTAAATTTTCAAAAATAGTCTTTTCTTGGTCTGCAAATGGACATTTTCTATGAGAAAATTGAATTATTTTATAACAAATTCAAAGGTTAAAGGGTTGACACTAAACATATGCCGAGATCGGACCTGTAGATCAAGTATCTAATGTCATAATCCAACAGGTCACATGTTAGCTGACGTCACAATCAAAATGACATAGCTCAGTCAAGAAAATTATAAATTATGTCACGAAAGTTCACAATTTCTATACATTTGATTAATTTTCAATTTATTATACATTCTGTTGAATATTTTTAATGTAATTTAACTGGGACAGCAACAGCAGTCAAATTAATCTCAAAAGTTTCAACAGCTTACCTGGACAGTTACTTTGATATTTAGATTCTGTGAAATCGATTCCAACACACAGACACATTTTTACATTGCACATATAAAGTGGGTGGAGCTTAGCTAGAAATGGGTGCTTAGCTAGAAATAAATGCCTCCAGTAACAATACAAGTACAACATAGGTCAAGTTCGACTCCTAACCATAGTTAGCTATAGCTAACTAGATTACCAGTCGAACTTCAAATAGTTAACTAGCTAGTCAACTCTAGTCAACCGAGCTCCCGACCTTGGTTCAGATGGTTAGAAATTATGCTTTCCCAACATATGCCAATGTTCCCAAGCCCCTATTCCTTCCCACTTTATGTGATAGGGATGCTTTTTGGCATCCTGGCGGACAAAAATAACCCGTTTTCGTAGGCCATTAAAACAGACGACAGAAAGGATTAATGAAGACTGGTACCCGGCTCTGCAATAATAATTTAATGGGGAACCAGGTACCAGTGAACTATATTTAACTATTCAACGTTCGGCTTGCCATAGCGACTGCGCATGTTCAGTAAACCATGAAACTATAGTTAGCGAGTTAAACATGACCACAGTAACATTATCTTGCTAACCTTCAGTTCATGTTTGGTGACGTGGCCATAAGATCTGTAAACGGTATAGAAAGATGGAATCATCCACCTGAAAATTAACATGTTTATAAATAATAAACCATGTACTGCCTTAGTTACACATACATATTTGCTGATGTGATCTCTGAGTGAATCGAGTTCTGGTTATAATGGAATTTTCCAGTTTGTCCATCCTTCATATGATGTCATAATCAACGTGTAAGATGATGTCATAATCAATTACAGTATGAATGACTTTATTTAGTCTGTCTTAACACTTTAACCATTGAATTTGTGTTTAAAAATTCCTAATAGAAAATGTCCATTTGCAGACCAAGAGAAGACTATTTTTGAAATTTTACCACTGGAATGACTGGCTCGGTTATCGAGCCAGTCCTTCCAGCGGTAAATTTTCAAAAATAGTCTTCTCTTGGTCTGCAAATGGACATTTCTCAAGAGCACTACAAAAGCTGTTTTTGGCTGATATGAGTGTTAAATGGTTAAAAGCTTAAATGTCTGACACGTATGAACTGTATGTGTCTTTAAGATCTAATAAACATTCTACCATAGGCAGCAACAGCACCCAATCAGTTTCAAACTATTCAAACGCTTACATGTACATGTACAGTTTTATTGAAATTGATAGGCAGGGCATTCAGGGACCTATTGATCTCAACACAGGTGAAGCGTGGGTGGAGCTTAACTAGGGATGGGGAGGGAGCATAGGTAAAACTGGAAAGTTCAATTAGAGCAAGAGGGTCTATCCATGCCCCACCCAATTCTAGGTAAGCTCCGCCTACATTTTACAATTGTAATCAATTTTTCACATTGAAAGCTGAATTGCTAGAATCTAAATTTCAAGGTAACTACATGTAATATACACTCAGGTAAGTTGTTGAATATTTTGAAACTAATTGGCTGGCCAAGAAAATTACACATTCCTGCCTTCCGGGGCAACCACTTTTTACTGCAGGGCAACCAAATTTCAACACACTGGGTGCCCTGGGAGGGGGGGGGGGGGAACAACCTAGATAATTTGTTATTTTCAGGGCCTGTATATGTAAACATGTTGAGTATTTATTTTATTCAGTCAACCATTTAACACTCAAATTTGTTCAAGAATATTTCGATTTTCTCACAGAAAATGTCTATTTGCAGACTAAGAGAAGACTGTTTTTGAAGATTTACCACTGGAATGTTTGGCTCGATAACCGAGCCAGTCATTCCAGTGGTAAATTTTCAAAAGTAGTCTTCTTGGTCTGCAAATGGGCATTTCTCAAAGGGTTAATATAATGCGTGAGTTGGTATTTACAAGGATTCTGTAGTCTGTAAAGCTCACAATACATATTTTCAAAAGGATTTACAGAAATAGAGCAACCTGGAGGTACAGTCAGGCAAACTAATTTAAATGGCGTACTTGCCCCTGGGGGCGGGGCAAAACAATATTTGTCTAATTTTCGAGCCCTGAAATTTGACATGGCTAATACATGGCAAAACTAAGATCTGTATGTCTGTTTCCTACCTTTTGTTTGTAGTTTTGAGGATATTGCTGTCAAACTTCATCTCGTACAACAGAAAGTCATACAAAATTCTCCCAACCTGAAAATAATAGAGGCGGAAAAATTCACAACACAGTATAGGTCAGAAATAGCATAAAATGTATTGTTGAATATTTTGAATATAATTAGATTCGAATACATTTCTGCCTTATGGTCAAAGTAAATCAACAGAACCTTTCTTACATTGTGTTCAAAATTATATTAAAGTTTTGTTCGGGAAATAATTGAATGTATTTATGAGCTGCACTGTAGGTGTAGATGTGTAACTGTCTGTAAATGACTCACTAATGATTTAAGTCAACACTGGACCCTGCACTGGTCTGAAGCAATGTGCATTTGTAGGCCAAGTGAAGACTATTTTTTTTAAACTAACAAACAATAACGGCTGGATAACTAAGCCAGTTATTCCAGTCATAAACTTTCAAAAGTAGTCTTCTCTTGGCCTACAATTGGACATTTACTTGATCAATCTTTCATTCAAGAGCTAAAGGTGGTATCCTTTCTCCCTTTCCTGTGCGTGCATAGGTGTAGATGTGTGCTAAGTGGGTGCATGACTGTGCGAGTGAGCGAGCGAGCACCTGTGTGCGTTTGCATGCAATTTTATTGTCTTACCGCTTTAGCAACATGAGATGGCCACTGTTTATCGGGTTCATTCTAAGAAGAGAATTGAATAAATATATTATACAAATATTTTATATTTGAAATAAACAAGATAATAGTCGCTTCCAATCAAATTAAGTCATAAACATTCACTGTACGTTTTATTTCATTTTGGAAACACGTTATGTTATCTCTAAGCCGCATGTCAAACTATTTTCTCAGAATTTTGTCATATGGAAATGAGTGGTTTGTACTTAGTAACGGCCAGCAATGGTGAGTTTGACAAACAGATCACAACCCCCCCCCCCCTACCCCCCACCACCCCAAAAAATAAAAAACTTCATCATCTTCGGGTCGGTGAAAATATAATCAAAATTCAAAATCAGTTTGATATAAGCTAAGTTATTTCAAGAAAATAGAAATTATACTGCAGAAGTGAGTGATGTTGACCTGTGACCTGTGACCTTTTCACAGCCCTGCACACCAAAAACAAAATTCAACACAACATTTCTTATATCATACAAAATGTGTCATTTGTACTCTTCGATTGGTAAAAAAGATCTTTCCGTTGTGAATCGCCATTTGTAGGGAAAAAGAAGGCTTATTTTTTAATTTACCACCGCAATGACTGGTTCACTTTTTACTTGGCCTGCAAAAGGACATTCCACAAGAGCCTCTTTGGCCAGCTTAACCATTAACCCTTTACTGACCAGATTTTGTCAAGAAAATCACAATATTTCCGTATGGCATGTCAATTTGCAGGCCAAGAGAAGACTATTTTTGAAATTTTACCACTGGAATGACTGGCTCGGTTACAGAGCCAGTCACTGCTGTAGTAAATTTTCAGAAATAGTCTTCTCTTGGCCTGCAAATGGACATTCCTCAAAACCACTACACAGACCGGTTTTGGCATGATAGGGTTAGAGTGGCAATGGTTCACATATGATGGAATTTTTTGGTACAATACTAAATGACATTCATAAACAATAGCAATCCGAGATTGTAGATCATCACCATCGGATTTTCATAACATTGTAAAAATTTCGTATTTTCTCGATTTTTTTATTATCCACATCTTTTTTATATTTTCCATATTTTTTTGATTTTCCAGATTTATTCCGATCACACCCAATCCAAGTGTATGGTCACACCCTTTTCTGTGTTACAACGTTAGCCAAATCTGACCAGGAGTTTCTGAGATATCCACAAATCCAGAATTTGATGCTCTCTGGATCCAGGTTATTTATCTGGATCACGGCCAAATTCCTCTTGCATGACAAGTTCCTTAAATGTGTTAAAATTTGAGCCAAATCTCCAGACACACCGACAGACTGATAGACACAAAGACAGACGGATAGACCCTATTGCAATACCTTCTTCCCATTACAGGAGAGTAACAACATAGAATGAGCAGAAGTTACATTATTTTGTGGGTGTCCAATGGCAACCACCAAATCTTCTTAATTATAAACAAAACAAAGACTACTGTTTACTCGCTCATGGCGAAGACGGCCAAAACCGGCACTGCAGTGGTCTTAATGGATGTCCATCTACAAGCCAAGAAGCCTATGTTACCACTGGGATGACTAGCTTCCAGTGAGAATTTCAAAAATAATCTCTCGGCCTGCAAATGGACATCAAGGGACCTTTCCACGTTTATCTATGCCCCACCCATCTCTAGCTAAGCTCACTCACACCTCGCTCGTGTTGGGATCGATCAATATCTGAACACCCTGACTATCAAATTCCAAAAAAATACACAGGTAAGCTGTTGAATATTTTGAAACTAATTTGACTAGGTGCTGTTGCTGCCTAAGGCAGCCACACTGCTCAGTTAAATTAGTTTCGAAATATTCAACAGCATGTTTATTAAATAGCAAAGAATTACAAAGACATACAATTCACACAACGTGTCAGACTATTTGAGATTTGATGGCGATCTATATGGAACCCTTTGTGATGCAATGATTGTGATGTCATCAATGCGCCGAACTGATTATGATGTCATACGAGGTCAGATGATGTATGGATGCTCTGGAAGGGTGAATTAGGAAATATAGATTTTCGCGATCATATTTAGGCATGAAAGCTTCTTACTAGTGAGGCCATGGTTGGATCACTAGCAGCCAGCGCCTGCCAGCATGAGCGTTCATTCGAAAACACAGGATCTTCAACTGTGTAGTGGTGTGCATAATCTGAATACACGCGCAACACCTACAAGAAACATTATACATATAATATATACAATTGTTTGAAATGTTTTCCAGTCAAAATAATTTCAAAATATCCAATAGAATGATTCCTACACCATAACGAGATAGTGATGTTTGGTCTGTAGTGTACTGAATGGCATGGACCGACCTACCCATTCGCCAATTGGCCAAATGCTAGTAAAATTGAAATCTGGCTAATAGAAAGCAGGATTGGCTAAATATTTGGCTAATGATTAAAATCACATTATTATACATATTTTCTAAGTAGAGAACTATTAAGATTAATTGTGAAGAACTAACAAGTACTTATATTGTGTTTTACTGTGACCAAATAAACACTGAAATTCCAATATTTCAGATTAAAAGCACCCATATAGGTGAGCTGTTGAACATTTTAAAACTAAATTGACTGGAAGCTTGCAGGCAAATTAGTTTCAAAATATTCAACATAATCTTGTATTATTGGCATGTAGAGTTCAGTTGAAATGGTTACCTAATGGAGATGGATTGTACACATTGCAAAACATTGGCTAAAATTGTTACGATTTGGCTAAGAAAAACTGTAGTTGGCTAATCTATTGGCTAATCATTTGTGAAAGCTAGGTCTGTCCCTGAATGGGTAAACAAGTTTAAGAAAGTAAAATAAACACTCATCCACACACATATATGCTCCTATAACATAGCTACTTGCAACGTTGGGTTGTAGTACTGAATGGGTAAACAAGAGGCCCAAGGCACTCACCTGGACCATTAACATTTGAACCATTTGCATTAAAGACATGGAAAATTTTCAGAAAATCCAAGATGGCCACCAAAAGAATTGACCGATCAAAATTCTGTATATACGTTCCGAAGCCTAACCACATAGGGTCCTTCCAGCTGAGATTGACTGAAATCTGCCAAGTGGTTAATGCGGTGTATTAATACCAATACTTTTGGAAAATCCAAGATGGCCAAAACTGACCTATCAAAATTCTGCATACTAGATCTGAAGCCTGCCACCATAGCGGGTTCTTCCATCGAAGTCCAGGTGAACTTGCACAAGCAGTTAATTTACCAATCAAAAATCTGTTTACAAGTTCTGAAACCTACACCCATAGGGTCCTTCCAGCGAAACTATGTTGAAATCCGAATGAGGAATAGCATTTTGACCATTTTCAGTTGGGTTTTTTTTACAAAATCTAATGATTTTCACCCCAAAAATTGATTAATCAAAATTCTGAAAAGATGTTCTAGAGCCTATCGCCATAGAATCCATCTAGTCAAATTTTGTTGAAATATGTCAAGCAGCTATGGAGGAGTAGCATTTTGACCATTTCTGCTAGATTTTTCATAAAATCTAAGATTTTCACCCAAAAAATTGATCAATCAAAATTCTGAATAAAGTTCTAGAACCTATCACCGTACAATCCATCTAGCCAAATTTGGTTGAAATATGTCCAGCGGCTATGGAGGAGTTGCATTTCGACCTTTTCCGGTAAATTTTAAAAAAAATATCTAGGGTTTTCGCCCAAAAAATTGATCAAACAAAATTCTGAATAGAAGTTCTAGAGCCTACCACCATAGAATCGGTCTAGCCACATTTGGTTGAAATATGTCACGCAGCTAAGGAGTAGCATTTTAACAATTTCCGCTAAATTTTTCATAAAATCTATGATTTTCACCCCAAAAAATTGACGAATCAGAATTCTGAAAAAATGTCTGGATGGTACCAGCATAGGATCCTTCCAGGCAAATTTGGTTGAAATTGGTCAAATCGTTAAGGAGAAGAAGTGATTTGATGGATGGATGGACGGACGACGGACAACCGACGGATGACGGCCATGGCATAACACTTGGCCTTTCAGGTCAGGTAAGCTAACAATGCTAAGAAAGTAAATAAAAAACACACACGCACATGCACACACACACGCACGCACGCACGCACACACACACACACACACACGCATGTGCATGCACGCGCGCACACACACACACACACACACCACACACACACATGTGCATGCACACTCACACAAATGATAAAAGAGAAGACAGAGAGACAAATGGTTACCGTATCTGCACTTCCATTCTTGATCTTTTCTTGCACTGCATATTTATTTTGAAGTCTCAAACCAAGACGTAGACAAAGGAAAGCGAGTGATGGGCTGAAGAACTCTGACTCTGTGTTGATGCGATCAACCTCCTATTCAAGGCAGAACACAAGGGTAATGCGCTACACTTGAGGCATAGACAGCTTTGTCAGGAATGTAAAACTATTTGACAGACAGACTGACAGAGCGACTGATCGACTTTAGTTGCGCAAACAAACAAAAGGCCCTAGGGCCTTAACGCTCACATGTACCATTAGCATTTGATCTAAAGCATTTGAACAGATATAATACTTTAAATTCAGCAGCAACAATGCATAAAATCCAAAATTCAGTAGAAATCATATTTAGTAGGAAATTAATGATGGATGCTGAGCTCACAATCAGATTGAACCTTAGATTTTGATTGATCCATGACAACCACGTTTTATCAAGGAACAAATTCTCTTGAACAAACTTAATCACTCTCAGGTATTGATGAAATTAAATGTAATGAGTTTCTGGCTGCTCTGTACAGTAATTCCTGAGATGTCAGTTTCGAGAACAGGACAGTCACTGGAACAAGCGGTTAATGAGGAATAGCGTCGTAAACGATTTTCCGCCATTTTTCAGAAAATCCATGATGCCTAAGAAAAAAGAATGAAGTAGTCAAATTTTGTAAACCAATTCTGACGAGCAGGCCTACTAGGCTAGGGTCCTTCCAACTGAGGTTGGTTTAAATTGGCCAAGCGGTTAAAGAGGAGTAACCTTTTAACCGATTTCCCAAAATTTTCGCAAAATCCAAGATGGCTGCACGAAGCATACTAGGGTCTTTCCAGCTGAGTTTGCTTGAAATCAACTAAGTGGTTAATGAGAAGTAGGGTTTTAACTGATTTCCAAAAATCTTCAGAAACCCAAAATGGCCACCAGAAAAATTTACCAATCAAAATACTGTATCCTTCCAGCCAAGTCAGGTTGAAATTGCCTAAGCAGTTAATGAGTAGTGGATTAAACAATTCCCCGCTATTTTTCAGAAAATTAGACAGCCACCGAGAAAATAGATCAATCGAAATTCTGTATACAAGTTCCAAAACATTCCACTCTAGGGTCTTCACAACCAAGTTTGCTTGAAATCGGTCTAGTGGTTAATGAGGAGTAGGCTCTTAACTGATATCTGAAATTTTTGGAAAATCCAAGATGGCCGACGGAAATATTGACCAATCAAAATTCTCATTGGAAGTGAAGCCTATCAGTATAGAATTAGTCCACCCAAGTTTTGGTGAAGTCTGGTGGTTTAAATTTGAGGAATAGAATTTTAAATGATTTCTGGAAAAATTTCGGAAAATCCAAGATGGTCATGAGAATTCAGAATCGAAGTCCTGGAGCCTACCACCATAGGATCCTTCCAGCCAGATTTGATTGAAATTGGTCAAAGTATAAATGAGATGTGATTTGACGGACGGACAATGGACGGCCACCATGGCATAAGCTCACTTCAATCTGTCACTCGGGTATCTGATGTCATAATCAAATACGGTACGTCACATTTCACTTGACATTATAATTATACTGAACTAGCTCCATCAGGAAAATCGAAAAGTCTGTCACTAAAGTATACAAATTGTACTTGTATGTTTCTGTGATGAATTTCTAATTTATTAAACATTCTGCTGTTGCTTCACACAACAACAACCCCCCTCCCCACCCCACCTCTATATAGTCAGTTTGAAATTGAGACTGGGAAATCATGTTTCAAAATGTCAAATCAATACCAACATGCATAAAAAAAGTGGGCGGAGCATGGCTAGAGATGGGCGGAACATCGTTAAAAATTGATCCCTCTATTCAAAGAAATACATAAAATCCTTGTGTCAATCACATGCTGCCTGCTCCAGGTATCTTAACCCATACCACTCTGCTGTCAAAATTTTTTTCAAATTAAATTAAAAGACAAACTGGTATTAATTTTTCAACAAATTTAGTGGAAAATGTTGCCGTCGTAGAGAGTAACACCATCCACCAAAAACATTGAATTTTTCGGTCTGCAAATCAACAAGAATGTTTAGCTATATTTTTTAGTTGTGGTACATTTTCAAAAATAGTTTTTCTGTTGTTCTGTAAATGTCAATCCACAAGACGAGTACAGAGGCAGAGTTTTGTCAGCCTGACTATTAAAATGGCTAGAAGGAAATACACGTACCTGCATCAATAACTCTATGTACATCTTGATGTCAAACAACTTTAAGAATGGGTATAGTGTCATACCATGTTCACCTGTAACACATATGACCAGAGATAGATGATATAACAAGGGGCCTCCATTGCTCACCTGGAACATTGGCATTTCAACCAATCTTTATTGAGTTTTACATCAATCAGAGCCACTTCCAATGACTCAAACAGTTTAATTTTTTAAATACTGACAACAATCTCTCGACTGCTTTTTGCAATACTCATTTTGAACAATATTTAAGTGAAAATAGATGACATCAGTGCGAAGAATAGAAATCGATGGCATACAGTCAAACTTGCAAGAAACCACCGAAAGGCAGAATCAGAAGGCAGTCTCTTACAGCAGCGGGTTTCTTAATAGTTTCAAATACATTGCTTAATTGGATTTAGCAAATGAAGAAAATAGTTTTTAAAGGCAAGTGGTCTCTTAACCATTTCACCCATAAATCCTGGAAAAAGTATATCCTTTATGATATAAAACTTATTTTATTGAATATTTATTCATTTTACTTGAAGCGATTGTACCATAGGCAGCAATGACTTGCAGTCAAATTGATTTCAAAATATTCAACAGTTTTTCTGTATGGATGCCTTGAACATGCGATACTGTATAAGGAATTCATTATTGAAAGGGTTAATACAGGTGGTCTTTATAGCAGGTTTAACTGAGAGTATTCCAAACTATTCATTTAACACATGTACAGCTCACCGAATGACCAAGTTAGCAGAAGGGGATGGGTATCCAGGCGAGCTGGAGTTTATTTAGAAAATAATTTGAGTGAAAGTCATTGCCGCCTTAGGTACTAACAACTTTCAATCAAATACATTTCAAAATATTCAATAGTATAGAAGTCAGAGCACATAATACATATCTTAAATATTTAGGCAGCAGAGGAAAAAACGTCAACTGTTAATTGTTTTTATCTTGCTTGGCAATAAAATGTGTCTGGCATGATAAATCATTGCTTGCCGTAAGAACCTGTCTAATATTTCCCCTATGAAAGTGGCACTATATAAGTAGTGCAAATAGTTAAGGGCTGATAACTCTGGTGTTTGATGTCGTATCAGTTTCATTTTCGCAACACAGATATTAGATGCCGACATTAACGTTGTGACCAAGTTTGGAGTTAATCCACCAACAAATAACACCACGTGCTGCCATTGTTGAGGATGGATGGATGGACAGACGGATGACAGACTGGGGGTCATAGCTATGTGTCGGATAGCCGACAAGTCAGTTGATCTAATAAAACCAATTTCGGCTTTAAAATCCATCAAATAAAAAATACGATATGGCTGCCAAACATGTTACGTTTTGATTGGTCCACGGCGGCCATGTTTTTTTTACCTATCAGCTTCCCATGAACAAACTTTAATGGCCCTTAGTTCATAATTATATTCTTCAAATTTATTCCCGATCTGTTCAGCGGTTCTGCAGAAGTCGTTTTTGCGAAAACTAGGTCATTCAAGATGGCTGCTGAGTCCGTTGGCCAATCAAGTTCCTTTGAACAAAGTTGGTTCAGCTTTTGCCCTATATGATATTTCATGAGTTCTGAATTGATCCACCAAGTGGTTTCGGAGAAGATTTTTAGAGGTTTCTAAAAATCGGTCAAAATCCAAGATGGCCACCAGCCAAATTGGCCGATCGACTTCCTTTGAATAAACTTCTATCTCTTTGCCCTAAGCATGCTTTCTACCAAATATAATTGAAATTGGCCCAGTGGCTCTTGAGAAGAAGTTGTTTAAAGATAAAGTTGATGGACGGATGGACACATGGACAGGCGATGGACAGACAACGGATGGTCGCCATGGCATAAGCTCACTTGGCCATTCTGGCCAGGTGAGCTAATAATACAATAAGCCCTGCCCTCTACTCATCCACGACCACAAGCCTCAAGAACGTAAATTAAACAAAAAGGTTTGTTTTCATATAAATGAAAAACCTTCAAATCCTCCAGTACCTAATTCTCAGATCAGATAAATACATTGGGTAAGAGTGGCAATAAAAACCAGCGATAATGTTAAATATTTTGAAATTAATTTGACCGAAGCTGTTGCCATAAATGTTCATGATCTTTAGATTTGGGGTTTTTTTAACATCGTAAAAAATCATATTTAATCAAATTGGGCTCTATATCAATACAACGTAAAATTGTACACCGGTAGGTTTGATGTACATGAAACTAAGAGGGACACATTTCTAGCTATGTCCTGTCCAGTTCTATCTATGCCCCACCCATTTCTAGCTATGCCCTGTCCAGTTCTATCTATGCCCCACCCATTTCTAGCTATGCCCTGTCCAGTTCTATCTATGCCCCACCCATTTCTAGCTATGCCCTGTCCAGTTCTATCTATGCCCCACCCATTTCTAGCTATGCCCTACTCATTACTAGCTATAAGCCACTCATTTCTAGCTATGCCCAACACATTTCTATCCATACTCTGCGCATTTCTAGCTGTGCCCTACTCATTTCTAGCTTTACTCTGCCCATTCCTATCTAGATATTGAATATTTTAAATCTAATTGGCCCCAGGGCCAATTAGTTTCAAAATATTCAACAAAATGTTTTATTAAATTGTAAATTCATCAAATGCGCACAATTTGTACACATTTGTGACAAACATTTAGATTTTTATGACAGAGCTATACATCATTTTGATTGTGAGATCAGCTAATCTGTTCGATACTTGAGTTACAGATCAGATCCCTCCATTGCTCTAGCTATCAAGATACAGTGATTAACTCATGGTCAGTGTATTACCTCGATTCTTCTGCTTCAGGTATTTGAGTTTGCGTTCTAATGCACATTCCAACGATGTCCGCCATTCTTGTTGCTGCTTGGCAAGTTTCTCACGCTGAGGATATACCATATAATAACGTTAGTCGATGTTGGCTGCATACAGTATGTCAAGCTCTTTTGTTTTTCTGCATATTACACATTATACTCTAATACCAACACCCCCCCACCCCCCACCCCCCACACCACCAAAAAAGGTAAAATAAAAACAACATTTTTTATTATGGTTTAGAATGGAGGCAATCATCACATAAAACACATACAGGCCATAAAATTTTAGGTGAACGAAACGATCGTTCCCCTGGAGGTTACCCGAATTAAAACAATTTTTTGTTCATAATTATACTGAGCAGGTAACTTATAAACAATAAAGACATGTAATTCAATTACATTAACACTTCTCACAGGTACTGATCAGATACAAGAAATTTTTCTGATGCATAATAACTATTATATTGTTGGATATTTTGAAAATAATTTGACTGGAAGCCATTGCTGCCTTGGACAGCAATATCTTCCAATCAAACTATTTTCAAAATATTCAACAGCCTTTCGTGTATGATTGCCCTGAAATTGAGATTCATGTAGAGATTCTGTTGGTGAAGCGATGATACATGTATACTGTATGATAGGTTACCTGGCTGAAAATCGGGTAATCTATTTTTAGGTTACCTAAATTTTTCAAATTTTAGGGCCTCCACATCCCTAACAATTTAACACTCATATCAGCCAAAACGGCTTCTGCAGTGGTCTTGAGAAATGTCCATTTACAGACCAAGAGAAGACTATTTTTGAAAATTTATCACTGGAATGACTGGCTCGATAACGAGCCAGTCATTCCAGTGATAAATGTTCAAAAATAGTCTTCTCTTGGTCTGCAAAATGGACATTTCCTGAGAAGATTTAAATTTTCCTTAAAAAATTTAAGTGTTAAAGGGTTAAGTTTCGTTAAAATCAGCAACGCCCTTGATGAATTAAATGTCTATTGGAAAACTTAACCTTTCTTATAATTCTTGTCTTAAAACTATGTCCAATTGACATAAAACTATGGAAAACATTTGATAATCATAATGACTAT
Source organism: Chaetoderma sp. LZ-2023a (assembly GCA_034401795.1). NCBI lineage: Eukaryota > Metazoa > Mollusca > Caudofoveata > Chaetodermatida > Chaetodermatidae > Chaetoderma > Chaetoderma sp. LZ-2023a. The sequence continues at coordinate 121,029,074 of CM067359.1, forward strand.
GATCGAGACTGGATTCAATGAGGGTATGGAACAAAACTGTCACGTTTAACTGAGATCAGATAAGCTTTTGCTGAATTAACCCCGTTAACACTCTGGTGTCAAAATTTTAAATCTTAAAATTAAATTAAAAGATGAACTGGTGTTCATTTTTCAACAGATTTGGTGGAAGATGGTGCTGTCGTAGACAGCAACATCTTCCACCAAAATTGTTGAAAAATGTACACCAGTTTCTTTGATACTGACGCAGTAAAAGATAAAATATTGACATCAGGGTGGTAAGAGTTAAATGCGCACTAAAAAATTCATCTAATTCTTCGTGGAAAATAAACTTGATATCAAACAACTTTAAGAACATCAAAACCATGCACAAATATGGTAACAATTTGACAATCATTTTCATTATTATGGCGACTGGGATTGCCCAGAGCAATTCAATGAAGTTTTATGAGATCGGATATGCACTTGATAAATTAAATGTTCGTTAAAAAACTTTAACATCTACCTAATTCTTGGTGCAAAATAAAACCACATAAAAGCATGGAAAAAATGTGAAAATCCTTACTCATATCTGTACTATGGTCAGTGTCGGCGGTCTGTTTATCTGTCCGTTCGTTCATAACATATCGCTGGAAAGCAGGAAGGTAGAATCACCAAATTAGGCACGCAATGATTTTGGGCTGGTTAGAGAGAGAGAGAGAGAGTAGAAGTTTATGGTCAGAAGGGCAAGTAATTTCTAAGTCAAATGGTTACTAGGTTCATACAGAAATACACATTTTTGGTCATAACTTGAGAATGCAAGATGGTAGAATCAACAAATTTGGCACATCCATTAACGTTTAACTCATATGAGCCAAAAATGGCTTGTACAGTGGTCTTCAGAAATGTCCATTTGCAGACCAACAGAAGAATATTTCTGAAAATTTACCACTGGAATGACTGGCTTGATAACTGAGTCAGCCATTCCAGTGCTAAAATATGAGAAAATTTAAATTTTCTGGAAGAAATTGGAGGGTTAAAAGGCTAATCAGGGATGTGCCCAGGATGGGCGGTGCCGGGCCACACATCCACCACTCATCCGTGTCCACCCGGCACTCTGGGCAGATTCTCCTCTTTTAACCCCTCAAAATGCTCAGAGCATCTAGTTTTCAAAAGGACCCCCGGACCCCCGCTAGGGACTGGGATCGCCTGGCACTAATTTTTTTTCTGGGCACATCCCTACTTAATGCTGTGGTATCAAAATTTTTATTTTCAAATTAAATTAAAAGATGAACTGGTGTTCATTTTTCAACAAATTTGTTGCGAGATGGCGCTGTCGTAGACAGCAACATCTTCCAGGACCAGTAGTTTCTGAGATATACACAGATCCAGAAATTGATCTTATCCGGTTCCTGGTTCCATTAGCAGGATCACGCCCAAATTCTGGAAATCCCATTGCATGGCAAGTTCATATGTAGTGTTAAAATTTGAGGCAAATTGGATCAATAGTTTTTTAGATAGCGCTCCGGCCATGCATGCAGACAGAACGCAAACAGACCCAGACATGGTGATGGTAATAAAACACATGACCTAAAATTAGCATGAATACTAGTGGTGGGACAAGATGGATGTAAATCTAAATGTGAATTCATGACAATCACGGGTTCATGGAATTTCTAAGTACCATTTTCTCTGCCTTTTTGGATGCAACGTCTGATCTAACGATCGATCGGACAGTCACATGGCCAGTCTTCTCCAGCTCAAATTGCTCTTGCATATAACTCACTATTTCTGATGCAGTATGGACGCCATGGTGAGCGTTCTTCTCCACAACCTTAAAACATCAGGCATAAATCAAGGTCATATGAAATATAGAATAATTAGTAGATATTAATGTTGTGTGACCTCTAAACTCTCACAAGACACGGTGCGAATTTAACCCTTATATCAGCCAAAAACAGCTTCTACAGTGGTCTTGAGAAAGGTCAATTTGCAGACCAAGAGAAGACTATTTTTTTTAATTAACCACTGGAATGGCTGGCTTGATAACTGAGCCAGTCACTCTACTGCTAAAATTTCAAAAATAATCTCTTGGTCTGCAAATTGTTATTTTCTTTGAGTGGTCTTGGGAAATGTCCATATGCAGACCAAGAGACGACTACTTTTGAAAATTTACCACTGGAAACTAATTTCAGTGTGGACTGTTGCTGCCACTACCACCACCGCCACCAAGTACTATTATTATTATTAGTATTATTTTTATTATTATTATTATTATTATTATTATTATAATTATTATAATTATTATTATTATTATTATTATTATTATTATAATAATAATAATTATTATTATTATTATTATTATTATTATTACTACTACCTGGCATGGCGAAATCGGTGCATTGAGACGTTCCAGCAGTGTATTTTCATAAGGAGGTGATCCTGCGAAAGTCTCTTTTTCAAACTCAGGCAGGACTGATCTAATAGCCTTTGAAAATACACATGCATAATTAATTGTAATATACATGTAACTCTGTTTTATGTAGAGAAAATTGCTATAGGAAAGCTGATTCCGCTTTATGAGATAAATCGAGCTTAGAAAGCATTTGGGTTTACAGATGGTATGGTTTGGCAGAAGTTTAGTTGCATGCCATTTCACAGTGATAAATAACTAACTCCCAAAAGATAAGTATACACAATTTAAACTGTCCAAAAATTTGTCAATAACAATGGGAGAAATCAGCAATTACGGACCCTCACCCTCCTCTGTTTGTCACATTGTAACTCGGTGACGATTTTCGGTTGCAAGGGACATTTCCGGTTTTAGCTATGCCCCGCCCATCTCTAGGTAAGCTCCACCCATACCTCACTCATATTGGGATCGATCGATCTTTGAACACCCTGACTATCAATTTCCAAAAAACTACACAGGTAAGCTGTTGAATATTTTTTGAAACTAATTTGACTGGGTGCTGTTGCTGCCTAAGGCAGCAACAGCGCCCAGTCTAAACGAAATCACGGTTTCTTTTTTCACGAGAGTTGATACTTACCACCCTGATGCTTTATGATATTTCCTAAATATCGATCTAGCTTCAATAATACTCAGAATTAAAGAGAAACCGCCCCCACTGGGCAGGTTACACAACTGACAGTCCAGCGGATGTGCAGCTCAAACTCGCACATGCGAGGGGCTGACTCATTCTATTCCAAAATATTGGCTGACCTAATTGCAACATAAAATGTCGATAGACCGAGCCTCTGTGGGGCAGAGGCCGGGATCGTATCAGGGTGGTAAGTATCAACTCTCTCGTAAAAAATGAAATCCGTGATTTTGTTTATTTCACATCAAGAGTATACTTACCACCCTGATACTTTATGATATAGCCAGAATTCGTAAGAGAATTCGGCGGGAGGGAGGCGAAGGTCAGAAGACCGGCTCATCCCTGGAAGAGCAAGCTTTTGCTTTTGGAGCACAATCAACATCTGAAATTGCGTATGTAAACACAATCAGGAAATGATTTGGACATCGGGTACCACGACCGATGTTGAGAGCAATGACCATTTCACATCCGCTCCCCCCCTCTTTTAAAGAGGGAGCGACGACCTCAATGTCCTATACGCTCTCTATGTACTCGTGCCAAAGTACTATAAGACATCGGACGAAAGCTTCATTTCGTATACTCTCAGATGGAACCACAAAGAACACAAAACCATCACCATTTTTAATATAAAAACGTGACAAACAATAACCATCACCAAATATAGGACTAACCTATTTTGACGAGATTCCCCTTTGATCACCGCTGGCGATGATAGGTACAGTATGGAAAAGCGGGGATTCCCCCCACTAAATTGCACTGTGTGTGAGTCAACGGCCTTATGTACAATATCTACAAATTTATATACAGATTTAACGTTTATGTAAAATCGATAAGGCAAGTGGATTTGACGTGTCACGTAGGTAATGATCTATAAAACTAGACTCACAGTGCCATTGTGCTACTGACATAATGTCATCCACCGGCACTCCGTTAAACAGAGCCGTGGATGTCACTACGCCACGGACACTGTGAGCCTTGACCATGTCAACTTGTTTACCCGTGGCAGCTTTGTGGCAATGCTGGATGCATTCCACAATCCACCTAGAAATGGTATCTTTAGAAGCTCTCCCATGGGGTTCAATGTAAGATAGCCATAAAGCACTAGGGTCCGTCCGCCATTCCTGTGTACGTTGTTTATAACACGTTAATGCACGGACTGGACACCAAGCCTTTGAATTAGGATCAAACCTAGACAAAGCGGGTAAAACTATAGGCTGACCAGGATATTTTAAAGACTGGTTCTTCGCCATAAAGTTAACTCTAGGTAGAAGCCTAATGCCTTCCCCTGTCACCACAAAACGGTCTGGCTTTGCTGACAAAGCATGTATCTCACTTCTTCGTCTGGCTGAAGCTGCAGCAATCAGAAAAACTGTTTTAAGCATCAACATTTTCATGGAAATGGAGCTTAGTGGTTCAAAGGGTTTACCTGTTAATACTTGATGTACTAACGATAAACTCCAAGACTGGATTACTGGAGGATTCATTGGTCTTAGATTACCCATGCCTTTGATTAAAGTATTTAGATTACATACTTCATCACTTCCCCTAATAGCCAAGCAAGGGATAACTGACGTTGAAGCTGACTTGTAGCCAGCAATAGTTAGGCTTGAGGCTATAGGCATCAAAAAGGTGACAGAGGAAATCGGCTACTACCTGAATAGATGCTTCCATTGGATTAATACATCTTTTTGAGCACCATTCAGCAAATCTGTGGATTTTATAATTACATGCTCTTGAGGTTGACCCCCTTCTGGCTTTTGCCATAAACATGGCTGCTTGCTCAGAAAAACCCTCCTTAACTGGTGATTCCTTGACAACATCCACGCAGTCAATTGGAACATTGATGGGTTGTTGTGCAAGGCCTTGCCCTGGAAGATTATGTTGTCCATCAGAGGCAGAGGAACAGGATTGCAGACCAGAAGGTCCAGCAGATCCGTATACCATGATCAGCTTGGCCAATTTGGGGTGATCAGAAGCACTTGGCATTCCTGCCGCCTGATTTTCTGGAGAACTTTTGGAATCAGGATTGCTGGCGGGAATGCGTATGCATACATTCCCTCCCAACTGATAGCTAACGCATCTATTGCGATAGCGCTCGGATGTGGAATCGGAGAGACGTACGTCGTCATCTTCACATTTTTGTCCGTTGCCAATAAATCTATGTTGGGCTTGCCCCAGTGGTTGAACAGGCGATCCGTCACACATTGATTTAGTTGCCATTCCATGGGAAGAATGCTCATTCTTCGGCTCAATGAGTCTGATAATAGATTTAGCCTTGAAATATGAACTGCTTTCAGGGAAATCCCATGATCTAGGCACCCGCAAAGCAGTTTCCACATCATCATACAGAGACTGGGCGACTTCATTCCGCCCTGGCGGTTTATGTAAGTCACAACTGTTGTATTGTCTGATCGAACCAGAACACTCTTGCCCATGACCTTCTCTAGGAAGTGTTCCATGGCTAAGACTACTGCTCGCATTTCCAGCAGATTGATATGTTCTCTTGACTGATCCAGATTCCAAAGTCCTGATACTTTGTTTTCTTCCAGGCAAGCTCCCCATCCCTCCATTGATGCATCTGTGTACATCGTCAACTGAGGGTTGGGAGGTGACAACGTCACCCCCACCAGGAGATTTTCTCTCTTCATCCACCATTGAAGGTGGTGAATAAGAGGTTCCAACACTGACACCTTTGAGTCCAGGAAACCCGTACTCTGGGTCCACTGTGTCATGAGAAATAACTGGATCGGCCGCCGGCGTACGGCTTCCTGAGGAATGACTGGTTCCAAAGAAACCATCAACCCCAACATTCTCAAGTAGACCCGTGCCAGGACATGACGACTGTTGCACACTGACTGTATGACTGAGATGAGTATTTCTACTCTCTCTTGAGATGGATAAACATATCCTATCTCTAGGTCGAAGAACATGCCCAGGTAAACAAACTTCTGGGATGGAGTCAGCTCTGACTTTTGAAAGTTGATTATCCAGCCTAGATCTGTAAGAGTTTTCAAAACTATCTCCAGATATTCTGATAGACTTTTTTGAGTGTGTGCTTTTAACAGCCAGTCATCTATGTACGTGTGGATTGCTATGTGGGTCCTGTGGAGGTATAGCTTGGACCACTCGAGTGAAGACCCGAGGAGCCGTCGATATACCAAATGGGAGAACCCTGAATTTCCATTGGCGGCCCTGAAATGCAAATCTCAGGAACCGACGAAAGCTCTTCGCAATGGGAATGTGAAAATAGGCATCTTTTAGATCCATTGATGCTGTCCACATTCCCTTCCTCAATCCTGCTAACACCGTTCTCACAGTTTCCATTTTGAAACTTGGTGTGAGGATAAACCTGTCGAGAGGTTTGAGGTTGAGAATTGGTCTCCACCCTCCAGTGCATTTTATCACTAGGAAAACGGTTGAATAATAACCCAGACATTTTTGTGCCAGTTGAATAGCGTGTTTTAGTATGAGGGATTGAATTTCTTCCTCTAGACACAACCATTTCTGGATCTCTTGGATTTTGAGTCCAGATCGGAACCAGAGACAGGCGCGATGGCTGATTTGAAATCTAGTCGGGATGGTAACCGACTGAAAGCCATCGCAAGACTGAGCGGTCCTGAGTAACCCGCTCCCACTCTTGCATGTGGAAGGCCAGACGACCTCCCACGGGTGCACCTAAGGATTGAGGTGGACCCGAGAAGTGCAAGAGAAGCCCCGTCTCTGGTGGCTGTCCTAGCAGCACTGGTGTGGTCTTTTTGAGAGGCGACCTATCAGGTTCGGCTCCCACGACCAGAACCCCGCGCTCCTCTACCAGCGCCACGCGCACCTCGGTATGCAGGCTGTCTGGCGGGTTGGGCTGCAGGAGCCTGCGCTCCCCCCTAGCTGGCTTACGCTGTCGTTGCCATGGCCGATGCTGTGTAGGTGGTTGGCCTCTGACAAGGCCACAACCATCTCTAGCCTGCTGAGGGTGGAAGGCAGGGGGTGCTGCTCGAGCACTCTCCCTGCGGAGCACTTCAAACTGCTCTCGCAGCGCCCTCTGGTTGTTCACCCGGTTTACGGTTTGTTGGAGGTGCAGGCATCCTTCACCTCCAACCAACCCTGGACCTGCCATCGGGGCACAAATTGTCAAGGGCAAATGTGCGCCTCGCCCATAAACTCCTGGTTACGGATCCCGTCATGCAGTCCAGAGCCAGGTTAATGCCATCCTGGATGGCTCTCTGGACTGCAAGAGAAGTTTGGCGAGCCACGGATGCTGCTACTACCCCCTGTAGCAGCTGGGAAATGTGCGAGAGCCGAGATGGCTCCTCTCATACTTTCCTCCGTGTCCCGCAGCACGGAATTAGCGTTGCGCAGGGCGCTAGTGTTTAAGGGTCCTGTGTCAGACTGGTACCCAGGCCGCGTGTCTTCGCCCAAAGCCGCACGGTCATCCGTGCAAGGCTTTGGAACGACGCCATACTTCTGATATAGATCAGAATTTATATGGCAGCGCCGTGCCACCTCGCGAGGGGCCTTCGCAAGGCGTCCTTTCAGCAGAATGGACGTCTCTGCCACAGCGAACATATCAACGATATGCTCCCCATATGGCAGAGATGGCATCGTGCTCGTCACCGGTTTCCCTCCCAACCATGGGCGCTGGTCCCGCTGGGAAGCCGGTGGATCCACCTGGATTTCGTGCTTGATGTTCACCAGCCATTGGCAAGCATCCAACCAGCCTTCCTCGGTGGCCACCTGTGAATGTTCGACAAGCCTAGGGCCTTCGTCGTCCTCAACCACATTCACTGGTGGGGTAATGGCCGGAGCTGAAGATACTCCTGGATAGCCAGGGAAGCCATACGGACCCGCAAGGGACAGCATGGCTTGCGCTGTGGCTATTCCAGGAGCCGGATCTACGGTGTCATTGGGGGCTAAAAACATGACATCACAGTCCGGGCCTTCCTCACGGTAACTCTCGGCAAGCCAAGGGATACGGTATGGACAGCCATCGGCTCCTAGCTGGCCTAGCCTTTGAGCCATGAAACCCACTCCCGAAGAAGTAGTTCCATGGAAAAGGTCACCCACGCACCCCCCGTGGGGGCCCATGGGAATCCATTTCCATGGCCATCGACTCATCGGTAGGCCATAACAGTGTCCTCTTCTTCCTGCCCAGAAAGATTAGACGCCAAGCTTGAAAAGGGATCAAGCTCGGTCTGGGCAGGAGGGATATCGCGTGTGGCGCTGATACCCTTAGCCTTAGGCTGCTCTAGAGCACTTGATAAGCGAGCGCCCGAGGCCATGGCTTTCGCTCCCGGGTCCACAGGCGAGGCAAGCCTCAGCGCCAGACCAACGGGAGCCGTCTCTGGGTCTATAACGAAATCTGGTTTGCTAAGAGAACCAGACCCAGAGACAGGAACACTCTGTCCCGGAGCAAATGAAGAAGACAATGACGAACCTGACCCGGGAAGCAAGCTGCGAAGCAACTCCGGGACAAGATCAGTGATCGTCTTCTTCATTTCACCCATCATTTCAAGACAGAAGGCCTCCATGTCTGGCATGGATGCCTTCCTCTTCTTACCACACTCTTTTTCCAGACGCCTCTTGTCGTCTGCCGCCTGGTCTTTTACCTGCCGATTTAAAAAATCAGTTAACACTTCCACCGGCCACGACTCGCACACATGGTAATTTAGAAGAGGCCCGCACGTACTGCACCTAGTACAGTCATGAAGGAAAAAGCGGGCCTTCACAAAACGGTGGCAGGAAGGGCATTTGTTCTCAATTACCCTCTGAAAAGACACAAACGGAAACAATTAGTTTTTAGTTATGACGAACCAAAAAAACAATTGCAGAAGGCTAATAAGATCCATAAGGAAAACTTTTGACCATCAAATTAAAGATAAGCCAGCCCCATAGAAAAAACTATAGGCCTGACAAAAAGTAAACAAATCCTAAAAACCTTGTTATACTTCTTTAAGAAGACAAGAGAGAGATAAGAATTTGAACTTGAATACTTGAGGCGAACTTTTTTAGACTTCACAGCTCAAAACAAATAATCATTAGTAATTGAACTTTATAAACACAATGAACCTATGCAAACCATCCAGAGAGATAAATAACTCAACACTCAGTCAAAACACTTCTAAAATATTTAGAAATAAAATGACTGAAATTTTTTCTCTCTCCTAAATAACCTCATAAGATGATTTCTGAGGACGAGTGAAGTCTGATAAACAACACAGGAATACCTGATCCCGAGTCCAAAACCCTGTGGTGGGGGGGGGGGGGGGAGAATGCGGAAAAATTACTTCTTATGGTAATAATTCCCTCAGCAAACTAATAATAAAATAGAAGGACCCAGAAACCAAGTATAAATATTGTTTAAATAAAAGGATACCCTTCAAATATCAGCTCGTGTCTGAAAAATAAAGCACACCATGTGTTAGCTAATATATAGGCCTCCCCCATAAAAGAGCTAGCCTAATAAAGACGTATCCACGAGATAGCATGAATCCCGGAAATACCATTCGAATCAACACGCAAATTTTATATCAATAAATTTACTAAAGTACACCTGATGGCTTGGACCGGGAGCATCCTCCGGCGACTTGGCAGCGTCAGACATACTAATAATAACTCAAAGCTTAAAAAAGAATGAAAGCAAAAGCAAGGCTAGAAAGTGTGTTGCAATGGCAGGTCAATATTTTAAGAAGAGAATGAGTCAGCCCCGCGCATGTGCGAGTTTGAGCTGCACATCTGCTGGACTGTCAGTTGTGTAACCTGCCCAGTGGGGGCGGTTTCTCTTTAATTCTGAGTATTATTGAAGCTAGGTCGATATTTAGGAAATATCATAAAGTATCAGGGTGGTAAGTATACTCTTGATGTGAAAAAATTAGTTTCAAAATATTCAACAGCGTGTTTATTAAATAGCAAAGAATTACAAATACATACAATTCATACGTGTCAGACTGTTTGAGATTTGGTGACGGTCCATATGGAACCCTTTGTGATGTAATGATTGTGACGTCATCATACACACGGTGAGACGATTATGACATCATATGAGGACAGATGATGGATTGATACTCTGGAAAGGTGAATTGTCCGTATTCGACTGGGCGAAAGCTTAGAGCACATTGACTCCATAGATAATACTTTTTATTCGAGTGGTATTTCGCGGAGAAAAATAGAGCATGAAACAAGCCAAAACCAAAATGTGTGGCATGTTTCGTGAAGTAGGTCACATGATGAAAAATATGAAAACGAAGGACTTAGGGAGCTGAACTCTACTATTATTCAACATGACTGAAAACAGCGCTGAAAGGTGGGTTTTATTTTTAAGATTGTAAAAGTTTGGCGATATCGTGTTTGTGCCGCTTCTATACTGATAGGCTTTTTTTCATTCGGCTGGTACATTTGCGTAGAGTATTTTGGCCACTGCGCAAGTGGAAGAAGCCTAAATTTACTCTACGGAAAAGTCCCAGTTGAATAGTCATTCTGAAGCCGTATTTGGCCGGCTGGAGAGTTAAATGGTAAATTCATTGTTTGATTCAGACTACAATTATACTCCTTCATGTCCATGATCCCACTCACATACACTACGCAGTCCAAATGACCTTTACAGTTTATCCATCCATCATATGACATCATAATCTACTATGTGATGTTTAGGATGATGTCACAATCAATTACAGCATGAATGACTCGATTTAGTCCATCTTAATTGCTTAATAGCCTGACACATTGTATGAATTGTATGTCTTTACTATTTAATAAGCACTCCGTTGATTATTTTGAAAGTAATTTGACTGGGCGCTATTGCTGCCATAGGCAGCCACAGAACACAATACTAACGCTGGAATTTGTCATTGAAATTTGTATCGGGGAAAACATTTCTAAACAACGGCATCCATTTTATTTACGTCACCGGCTAATTAACATAATGCAAAGTCGTCCCAAAACTAAATCGGCCGAATGCATAAAAATCTCGCCAATAAATATAATGCTGAATACATTTTGCTGATTAGGATATAATTTTAAATAAAATTATTACTCAAACCGTTTTTAAAACGTTATCTTCTATACACAATATCATATTAACTTATGGAATTCGCGTTCGCAATATTACAGTTAATATTTTCTTCAAGGCATGATTTCGTCGCCGGGCCAAATTGGAAATGAAAGAAGAAAGGGAGATAATTACATCATAATTAATTACAATCACGTGATCTACGTCTTTTCGCAACCTGTTTTGCTGATGATTTATGATTAATTTTGACAAAATAAACGATGCTTATTTAACTGTGCGTAATATTTAGCTGGTCTAATTAATAATTTCACTCCCGCGATGATGGATATTATGAGGTATATTAAGCTTTAAAGGCGTAAAATGTTACGAATGTATCAGGGCGTGAAAATACGTTCTGTTTTCGTGCTATTTTTCATAATTTAAATTTTTTGTTTCATGTCCATAAAACCGATATTCGGTTAAAACCGATATGAAAAGTCATATCGAAACCGATATGGCTGTAAGCCAAACCGCGCAGCCTTAGGCATAGCTAAAACGGGAAGGCTCATTCTAAAGATATAGATGTAGCAATAACACCCTGCTGACATGCCTGAAAACATGCCAGGTATCACTTTAGTTCTATCATTCTTTCAAACAAAAATTTTGGATGAACAGGTTGTCCTCATCACCATTGTTATCGACAGGGATAGCAAGTTAAAGTCCCCTATAGGGCTGGGCGGTATACCGGTTTCACACCATCTCACGTTTTTTTATGGCAACAGTTTAAAAACCAATACGAAAATAAAAAACCGAAAAACCGTCTGTAAGATCGCCATTGCGCAAAATCTGGTGACTGTCCTAAACTAGTTTGTTCTTGACTTGCAGTTTAATATTATCATCTAGCGTAACCATTTGCTACTAGAGACATAAAATACAGTCATCTATAACTATTAGCCGTGGGAAAGCAAGGGTGTTGGTGAAATCCAAACAAATCGGCCGAGGACGACCCTCGGCAAATATGATTTGATTTGCCAGCAATGAATTTTACATGACGTAAGCTCTGCGGGTTCAATTAAGATTGAATAATTTGAAAATCTAAATTTCTTCTTTGCAACAAATAATCTTTTTACAATTCGAGTTTGTACTATGTTTAATCATGATTCCAAATGTAACATGATACAAAAAGAATCAAGAAACACGCTGCGAAAACAACGACGCTATACAATGAACTCCCAATCCAAACAAATCATTATTTCCCTTAGATTTCGACAAACATAAAATGATCCATCACGGACTAAGACATACGAGATAAATTGCTTGAACGCCAGAGAAATGAAAACGATTAAGTCGCTTCTTACGTTGGCAGAGTAGTTACAAGTAAAATACACCTCTTAGCCTCTCAAATACGAGCAGGCATAATGTGATTGGTTGTTAACAAATTCTTCGGCTGGGATATTCACTACTATCGATTTTATGAATGAAATTCGCAGTATTTTTTATCACGTGACTTTTCTGCTTGATTGGCGTTAGAATCACCTCGTTTTGTTTTACGGCCCGGTCCTTTTTCGTCTTCGTATATCTTCAAGTATGGAGTGTTGATTTAAGTAGATTTAAGTTAGATTCACGAATCATTGCGTTTATGTCAAATTATCATAATCTCTTTATTATATGACATATGAACCTCGAAAAATAGTCCAAACACATTTTTTTGTGAGAATTCTTGAGGCATGATTTCCAGGAAATGACTACACTTTAGTTACGTGATGAATGACATTCTCCCGCTTGAACGACAGTTTACTGTAGGTGGTTATACAAACTCGAACTCTAACCATATGTGCGGTACTCTACTAGGAGCCTAAACTCGCTCTCATATCCGGGTTCCTACTTACACGTGTTAGATTTTACTACGCCTTCGAAAATAGTTACCTAATAACAGTGTTAAAAATCAACATTTTAGTAGTTAGAGTGTTATTTTCACGACATCACATGAACCAGACTTTATTTATTTTATTTATTTTAACGACTATTTTGAGATTAAGAAAATTTATCAATTTTAATTTTCACGAGTGAGATGACATACTTACCTCCCTAACACTCTTGATATACTAGTATATCGGCTCTAAATTCAATAATATTCAAAATTATAAAAAGTTAGGTGCCCCTAATGGGCAGGTGGATGTACCCAATCATGCACATGACAGACCCCACCCACTGCGCATGCGCATACTGGTACTTCCGTTACTAAATATTGGCTGACATAGACGCAACTATTCAAATAACCAGAGGACCCGGCCTCCGTGGGGTGGAGAGGCCGGGATCCTGTTAGGGAGGTAAGTATGTCATCTCACTTGTGAAAAAGAAATTTGGTAAATTTTCTTATTTCACATCATGAGAACATATTTACCTCCCTAACAGAATTTGAAAGTCAATTTGGCGGGAGGGAGGCAAGGTCCTGAAAACTATCACACCCTCAAAGAGACTAGCTCCTTGAATTTTCAAGCGATTTAAAAACATCTGAAATTGTATCTGAAACACAATCAGGAATAGAATTTTGCATCGGATAATTGACCGATGAAGAGAGATTGATAAAAAACACAAATGCGCTCCCCACCCCCCCCCCCCCCCTCTAATACTTGATGAAAGGTATTACTAGACATTGGAAAAAGAAGAATTGCTTCATTTTAAAAAAACTCTCTGAAAGAACCACAATTAAGAGACATTAACCATCACCATATTAAAAATTACTAATATGACACCATCACCAAGACAAACAAAACAAAATGGTCACATATACTGACCCTGATGTCTTGGGCGTGGTACTCATCTCTTCCCCCCCCCCCCCCCACCGGATGAAGAGAATTGTACCAGCTAATAGTAGGGATACCCTACCAACAAATGTGATATTTGTAAATAGCAGAGGAGGAAAACTAATTACAAATACATACCTCTACATTATTTATTTTCTGAGGACTGAGACGGCGAGCGGGTTAGAAGTGTCACGAAGGTAATGGTCGGTAAAACTTGATTCACAGTGCCACTGGGCTACTGACATAATGTCTTCAATAGAAACACCATTAAATAATGCCGTGGAAGTTACCACACCACGGACACTATGAGCCTTGGCTCTATCTACTTGAATTCCAGTGGCTGTCTTATGACAGAATTGAATACATTAACCCCCCCCCCCCCCCACCCCTCGGGTACAATAGGTCATAAGACCACACAGACCTACTCCCCCCCCCCCCCCCCCCCCCCCGACCCAGCACCTACCCCATTCCTTCCCCACCCCCGTTAAGTCCAGGTTAGGCCCTCCCCATCCCCCACGCCCAAGCATGAGGAGCAACAGAAAAGCCATGGACAAGAACAGCAACATGAGACAAAACCGAGAGACAACGAGCAATACACACACAGAGACACAAGCTAATGCACATACCGACGTCACAAGAATTCACAAGAATTCAACAGAAACCATAAAGGCCAGGCGTGAGTCTAGACCCTAGCATTGGGAACTAGCATATAAACGCCTTAAATATTACAACACACACACACGCACGCACGCACGCACGCACGCACGCACGCACGCACGCACGCACACACACACACACACACACACACACACACACATTGAAATTCTACTATCCATCAGGAAATAGTGTCTCTTGACACCCTACCATGGGGTTCAATATATGAACATGGGTCCATCCGCCAAACATGAGTTCTTCTCTTGTACTTATTTAAAGCACGGACAAGACACCATACTTTAGCACCAGGATCATATCTGGTTAAGGCAGGTAAAATAATAGGTTTACCCGGATACTTTAAAGATAGATTCTTAGCCAAGAAATTCAATGTTGGTAGAAGTTTAAGGCCTTCACCTGGAACTATATAACGGTCAGGCTCAGCAGACAAGGCATGAATTTCACTCCTGCATCTGGCTGATGCTGCCGCAACTAAAAATACAGTTTTAAGTGTCAATAATTTTACAGATATAGCGCTAAGTGGTTCAAAAGGTTTATCACTCAAAACCTGCAGAACCAGAGAGACTCCATGACGGTGTCAGTGGAGGATTTCTTGGTCTGAGCTTGCCCATACCTTTAATAAGAGTATTTAAAACACTTACTTCATCACTTCCCCTCTTTGCCAAGCAAGGGATAACAGTCATTAATGCTGATTTGTATCCAGCAATAGAATTAGGCTTAAGACTATAGGCATCATACAGGTGAGAGAAAATCAGCTACTACCTGAATAGATGCTTCCATCGGATTGATACATCTCTTTGAGCACCATTCCGCAAATCTGTTGATTTTATAATTATATGCTCTGGAGGTTGACCCCTTCTGGCTCTAGCCATGAAATTGGCTGCTTACTCAGAAAAGCCCTCCTTGATTGCGGATTTTTTGACAACATCCATGCAGTCAATTGAAACATTGACGGATTGTTGTGAAGGGTCTTGCCCTGGAAGATAATATTGTCCATCAGAGGCAGAGGAACCGGATTGCAAACCAGAAGGTCCAGCAGATTCGTAAACCATGATCGGCGTGGCCAATTTGGGGCGATCAGAAGCACTTGGCATTCCTCCTGCTTGATCTTCTCAAGAATCCTTGGAATCAGGATTGTTGGAGGGTATGCGTATGCATACATTCCCTTTCAACTGATAGCTAGTGTATCTATTGCGATAGCGCTTGGATCTGGAATCGGGGAAACGTGCGTCGTCATCTTCGCATTCTTCTTCATTGCGAACAAATCTATGTTGGGCTTTCCCCAATGATTGAACAGGTGATCCGCCACACATTGATTTAGTTGCCATTCCGTAGGCAGAATGCTCATCCTTCGGCTCAATGAGTCTGCTAACAGATTCAGCCTTCCCGGAATATGAACTGCTTTCAAGGTGATCATATGATCCATGCACCAGCAAAGCAGCTTCCACGTCATCATACAGAGACTGGGCGACTTCGTTCCGCCCTGGCGGTTTATGTAACTCACCACTGTAGAGTTGTCTGAACGTATCATCACAAATTTTGCTTCCACTTCTTTTCAGAAGTGTTCCAGGCCTAGAATTACAGCCCGCAATTCTAGCATGTTGATATGTTCCTTTGACTATTCCAGATTCCAAAGCCCTGATAGTGGCTTCTTCCAGGCAAGCTCCCCATCCCTCCATCGATGCATCCGTAAACATCGTTACTTGAGGGTGGGGAGGGGTCAGCATGACCCCCGCCATAAGATTTCCTCTCTCCATCCACAAATGAAGGTGATGAATGAGAGGGTTCAACACTTGAATGCGCGAGTCCAGTGATCCTGAACTCTGCGTCCACTGAGCCATGAGAAACAATTGAATCGGCCGCATGCGTAAGGCCGTCTGAGGAATGACTGGTTCCATTGAAACCATCAGACCTAACATTCTCAGATAGACTCGTGTTAGAATATAACGACTGTTGCAAACCAACTGAATGCACGAGAGATTTTCCACTCTCTCCTGGGATGGATAAACATATCCTATCTCCAGATCGAAGAACATACCCAGGTAAACAAACTTCTGGGATGGAGTCAGCTCTG
This sequence comes from Chaetoderma sp. LZ-2023a, assembly GCA_034401795.1. Classification (NCBI taxonomy): domain Eukaryota; kingdom Metazoa; phylum Mollusca; class Caudofoveata; order Chaetodermatida; family Chaetodermatidae; genus Chaetoderma; species Chaetoderma sp. LZ-2023a. Next base: position 121,045,682 of record CM067359.1, read on the forward strand.
ATTTTTGAAAGTTGATTATCCAGCCTAAATCTGTGAGTTTTCAAAACTATCTCCAGATTGCTGTCAAACTTTCTGGGTTGTGTGCTTTCAGCAACCAGTCGTCTATGTAAGTGTGACCAGCTATATTTCTCCTGCGGAGGTATGCCGTCATAGCAAGTACCACTCGAGTGAAGACCCTTGGAACTGTCGAGATGCCGAGTGGAAGAACCTTGAATTCCCATTGGCATCCCTGAAAAGCAAATCTCAGGAACCGACGAAAACTCCTTGCAATTGGAATGTGGAAATAAGCATCCTTGAGATCTATTGATGCTGTCCACATCACGTTCTCTAACCCCAACAACACCGATCTTACTGTTTCCATTTTGAAACTCGGTGTATCTATAAACTTGTTTATAGGTTTGAGGTTGAGAATTGGTCTCCACCCCCGGTGTTCTTTGTCACAAGAAACACGGTTGAATAGAAGCCCGGACAATCTTGTGCTGGTTGAATTGCTTCCTTTAGAATTAGATATTCTATCTCCTCTTCTATGCACAACCGCTTGTCTGGATCTCTTGGAATTTGAGTCCAGACCGGTACCAGAGACAGATGCAACGGCGGACCTCTTATCCATTCTGGACTGTATTCGCGCGAAAGCCATTGCAAGACTAAGCGGTCCTGAATTAACCACTCCCACTTCCGAATGTGGCAAGTCAAACGACCTCCCACTGGTGCACCTAGGGTTGACGAGGTGCCCATAAATTTTAGAAGTGGGAGTGTCTCTGGTACGAGTGACAACACCCAAGTGGTACCTGTGGTAATGGGAAAAAATTTTAGCCCATCATGTCCGGTTACCATGTGCCGCTCCTCGTGTGCCGCGCCTAGCACAACGTGCACCACGGTACGCGGGCTGCTGTCTGGCTGGCTGTGCTTGAGGCGCTGGCTGACGTACAGCAGCACACTACTGCTGGCGCGGCTGACGTGGTCTCTGAACCCGGCCGGCCTGCCTGCTGGCCTCTGACAATGCCAGCACCGCCACGAGTGTACTGCTGTCGAGCAGCCGCGGGCTGAACACACACGTGTTCTCTGCGTAGCACTTCAAACTGTGCGCGCAGCACCCTCTGGTTGTTCACCAAAGTCACTGTCTCTTGGAGGTGCCGACAACCTTCACCTCCAAAAAGACCAGGGCCCGCCATCGGCGCTTGCAACAAGCGCGACTTGAGCTCTTGAGACTGGCACAAATTGTTCAAAGCAAAAGTGCGCCTCATCCTCAATGACTTAGTGACTGACCTAGTCAGACAGTCAAACGCCAGGTTGATCCCATCCTGGATGGCTCGCTGGACTGTCACGGGGCTAGGTTGTTGCTGCACCGAGACTGCTCCTACCCCAGATAGCAGCTGAGAGACATACGACAGCGCACTAATCGCTGCTCGTGAGCTCTCCTCGGTGTCACGCAAGGCGGCATTAGCCGAGCGCATAGCGTCCGAGCACAACGCGCCTGAGCACAATGCTCCCGTGTCAGCACGGGAACCCGACCACATATCTTCTCCCAGAGCAGCGCAGACGATCCGTGCTCGGTCTGGGCGCAAGGCCATATCGAGCATACTGACTAGCAGTAACCCGACATCGCCTAGCAACCTCGCCGGGGTGGGGGGGGGGCCTTCGCGAGGCGACCTTTCTGTCTAATCGACTCCTCTGCCGCAGAGAACATATCTAAGATATGTTCAGCATACGGCAGAGTCATGTTGGCCAACGGCTTTGCCTGTAACCATGCCCGAGGGTTACCAGCGACCGTTTCGTCCACGGAGAGCTCTGGTCTGACAGCGAGGAGCCACGCGCACGCTTCAGAGCAGTCTTCATCCGTGGCCACCTGCGAATTGCCGACGACCAGCGGGCCCTTGTCATCCTCAATGGCATTCGCAGGTAAGGCCGAGGTGGAGGCTATAGACGAACCCAGCTGCCCAGGGAATGCATACGGGCCCGCGAGGGCTGGCATAACATTCTCCATAGGTTGACCGAGCACCAAGGCGACACTTGTGTGAGGGGTAACATGCATACCAGCGCAGCCCGGATCGCCCGTATGAGATTCCATGTCTAAGCGTGGTATCTTATACGGGCGGCCGTCCGCTCCAAACCGGCCCACAGGATGAATCATGAAGCCTGCTTCCGAGGGAACAGTGCCATAGGTGCGAGCGGCCGCGCTCCCCATGAGAGGAGTGTAGACGCTCGCATCCATGTCTTCATGCTCATTCTGTGGACCGAGCAGGTAGTCTTCATCATCTTCCTGGTCAGAAAAGTTAGACTATGAGTTAGCAAGAAAAACTAACCCAGACTGACCAGGAGAATGCCCGAAAGCAGATGACGAGGGTTCTCGACTTATGTACAATCGGCTTATCAGCTACTTAGATAAAAAGTCAATCCTCTTTACATCACAATACGGATTCCATGAAAAACATTCAACAATGCTAGCATAATTGAAATGACAGAAAAAATAATAGAATCAATTGAAAAGAAAAAGCACATAACAGGCATTTTTTTTGGATCTTTCAAAAGCTTTCGACACTATCAATCATAAAATCCTACTAGAAAAACTTGCCTATCATGGAATCCGAGGAAGTGCACTCATCTGGTTTGAAAGCTATCTAAGTGACAGAACGCAATGTGTGCAATTCAATGCAACTTGCTCTGAAAATAAGAGACTAACCTGCGGTGTCCCTCAGGGGTCCATCCTTGGCCCTCTGCTGTTCCTCTTGCATATGAACGATCTGCCTAACATATGCAAACATGTCACTAATACTATTTGCTGATGACACCAATGCCTTTTGCTCTGACGAACATAGCTACATTATATAAAAACGTAAATAAGGAAATGAAAGAAATTACTAACTGGTTTTCACTAAATAAATTATCACTAAATGTGGATAAAACAAACTAAATGTTATTTTCAAAATCTAGAGAATTAATAAATAAAGAGGTTCCAAAATTGTACATTAGCAATAAGGAAATTGAAGAGGCCCCTTATGCAAAGTTCCTAAGAGTATATTTAGATAAAAACTTGACCTGGGCCAAACAAATCGAAACAGTTACTGCAAAGGTAGCAAGAGGAATAGGTGTCATCCAAAGACTAAAACCATACATGACACAGGCCACGGTTTAAACACTGTATAGCACCTTGATCCTCCTGCACCTCACTTACTGCAATGCTGTTTGGACTAACACCCACAAAACCAGAATAGCCAAAATTCAGTCTCCAAAAAAAAAGCATCAAACTATTTTCTAGACCAGCAAAGGGCCAAAACATGTTCAAAGCAGAAAAATTGCTTAAGATCACCAACATAGGAAAATCTCAAATGCTAACTATTGTCAAAGACTTCCACCACGACACTCTACCCAAATCTATAGCCCCCTTCTTTATAAACAATATTAACACCCACCAACATAACACTAGAAGCAGACATAAACTACATGAGTAATACACACGGACAGACATAGGAAAACACCGAATATCATTTGCAGCCACTAAACTATGGAACAACACAAAACAGGAAACACGTGAGAAAATTCTATCAACAAAATTGTGCAAGAAAACAATAAAAAACTACTTGATTAACACATACTAGTATTATCTAACTCATGCAGTACAGCTCAAAAATGGCCCGACCCGTCTACAACACAAGGTAAAAAATGCTGTTATATACTCGTGCATAATTGGATCCTAAGACATTGCTGTCTAATAGGACAGCGATGTCTATCGGTCCAAATAATTTTATAGTATTTGACAGAAATTTTTTTCTATCTATATAACATGCTTCTTTTCCTGTTTTGAAAAAACTATTGACCTGCTACTAATACTGATACTACTTCTGCTGCTACTACTGCTACTAACACTACTACTACATGTACTACTGCTACTACTACTGCTGCTGCTGCTGCTGCTGCTGCTGCTACTGCTACTACTACTACTACTACTACTAGAATTATGACTAGATCTTCTTTTCGATCGCTGGTATCACACTTGGAGAGCCGTTCTCAAGATGAAATCTGTGGTTTTCTGCAGTTCTTCCACAGGCCCATACAGGTTTTCAAGAAAAGAGGTTGACAAAGGCCAGATCTCTTCTCTCAGCAGCTGATACGTACTGCAACATTGACGTATGTGCTCTGTGGTCCATTTTGCTTCTCCACAAGGACAAGCGGGTGATGTCGTAAGGTGGAACCGCCTGTACATGTGTTGGTTTAGTCTGTTGTGTCCAGTTCTGAGACGAAAAATGGTCACTTGCTCTGGCCTCGAGAGATGATGGTAGGCATCTTTTGATTGAGGTGTTCTATAGAGTGACTTGATGATAGTCTGCATCTCTGTATGGGTAACCATGTTTTCTATCTGATTCTCTTCTGCACCCACCTTTGCCATCTTGTCTGCTTCCTCATTTCCTTGGACTCCACAGTGTGAGGGGATCCACTGCAGTGCTATCCGAAAGCATTTGATGGTTTGTAGTGCTTCTTCAAGTTGTGGCAGCTTACCTTTGGTGATAGCCTCAAGGACGGAGCAGGCCTCAGATAAAAAGACAATCTGTGCAATAGGGTCTGCTGTTCTGCTGATGGTATTAGCTGCATGAACCAGTGCTTCGACTTCAGCTCTGTAGTTTGTGCAGTGTTTGCCTGTCGGTATTGCAGCTGACTCATGCTGTCCGTTTGGATACTGTATGTGCAGTCCGGCACCTCCACTCCTAATTGCATCTTTGGCTGATCCATCTGTGTAGATCCTTATCCATGTCTCCTGAGGGTACATTTCTTCCAGCATGGCTAGAGTCAGGGCCTTCTTGCTCACATCACTGTGTTCATCTTTGGTTGTGAGATGAGGTACTGTGGTGCGAATAGCTATGCTCTCTAGTTTGTTTTCCCAGGGTGGAGGATCAATGGTCTGGTTTGGGTCTTCTATTTGTGCTGGCAACATTTCTTGGTGTTTCCTTTGAAGTGCTTTTGTCTCTTTCACAAAACTTGATCTTTTAAGTCTTCCTGATGACAGCTGTGCTTGCCTGATCTTCATCGGGTGGTTGTTGAACGATTTGAACTTTGCAGCTTAGATCAGTGCTTTGCATTCCCTTCCTTTGCTAAGTGGGGGGATGCCTGCTGTCTGCTCCATTTTTTCTATTGGTGTTGATCTCATTCCACCAGTGATGATGCACAGTGCTTGGTTTTGTACTCTGTCGAGGTTCTGTTGATAAGATTTAGCTGCTGTCATCCATGAGCTGGATCCATACTCAAGGTGTGGTCGTACGGCACCTAGGTAGATGGTCTTGAGGATCCTTTCATTGGCACCCCACTGTTCCTGCCAGCTTCCTCATGATGTTTAGCTTTCTTCTGGCCTTTGCCTCTGCATTCTGGATGTGCTCCTTCCATGTTAATCTTCTGTCATAGGTGTCTCCAAGGTATGTCTGATGGTCCTCGTACTCGAGTGGAGTACCGCCCAGTGTCAGATTGCCAACCTTGCTTTTGGTGGACAGTGAGAATAGCATGGATGATGATCTTTCTTTGTTGATGGTAATACACCAGCGATTGGCCCAAGCTGTAATTCTGTCCAAGGCGAGCTGCATTCTGTACGTAGCAGTCGTTGTGTACCCCTTGGTGCACCAGAGTACGAGGTCATCTGCATAGAGGGCTGCTTGGATCCCATTGGGCAGCTCTGCTACAATGTCATTAATGAAGAGTATGAACAGAGTTGGTGATAATACTCCGCCTTGTGGCACCCCTTGTCTCAGCAATACATTCTGTCCAGATTGTCCATCCACCAGCACCCTAGCTCTGCGATTGTGTAGGTATGACTTGGTCCATCGGAACATGTTGCCACCGATGCCTGTGCGCCGGAGCTTCACGAGGAGGCCATCCTTCCACACCTTGTCAAATGCCTTCTGCAGATCGATAAAGGCAGCTAGCATCACCTTCTTGGCTTGAAAAGTGTCGTCTATGACCTGTGCAAGATGTGTTGTTTGATCTTCTGTGCTCCTGTATCTTATGAAGCCGGCCTGCTCTGAAACTATAATGTTCTCCAACTCCAGGTACCACTGCAACCGCTGGTTGACGATGCGCTCCATGGTCTTGCATATGCAGCTTGTAAGACTGATAGGACGGTAGCTCAGCACTTTCGTCTTGTTCCTCCCTTTTTTCAGAATAGGAGTCATTCTGGCTTCTTTCCAGCACTGAGGAACCTCTCCATTGGTCCAACTGAAATTAAAGATGTCTAGCAACTTGCGGAAAGATGCATTACCAAGGTGTTGGATCATTTCATTCGTAATGCCATCTGGCCCGGGAGATTTCTTCTTCTTCAATTGGTGGACAGCCTTCTTCAGTTCTCCTAAACTAATGTCAACTTTCATTGCATCGTGAGTGTTGGTGTCTGTTCTTTCCTTTTGCTCTTTTCTAACCTCTTTTGATGCATTCGTGGTATAGAGATGTTGCTTTCTTTTGCACATGCCTTCGCAAAGGCATCTGCAGCAAATCTTTCCTGTCAGTGTTTGTCCATCTTCTTCAAGAGTAATCTTCTCTCCCCCGACACCCTCATCATTCAGTGCTTTAGTCAGTCTCCATAGCTTTGTGGTGTCTCTCTCTAAATTAAACCCTGCCATCTTTTCCCTCCAGCTTCTTCTTTGGCCTCCAGCTTAGTCTTTAGATACCTGGCTTTAGTTTGTTGTAGCGTGAAGTGGTTTTCATGACAGGGATTACCCTCCGCATCTTCTCTGGCCTTGTCTAGTTTATCATTAGCTGCTTGCAGTTCTGTTGTTCAGTAGGGGCGGTAGTTTTTCCTGAACCCTCTAGGAATCGCTTCATTGGCAGCCTTGAGGATACTTGAATTAAATTCCTTGACCGCATTGTTGATGTTTCTCCCTTCTACTGCTATATTTTGGGTAAGCTCATTGGAACGAATGCCGAACAGACTCCAATTTGCCTTTTTGTAGTTCCACCTTGGATGTTGAGGTGAACTTGTCGAAATACTTCTAGAAAGATAGAGGACTGGGCGGAATGCCAAGTCCGGCGTTTTTGTTGAGTGCCACCGGCGCGAGTAGAAGGTAGGCTGATCTGTGGGATCGTTGACAAGTAAAAGGTGCTTTTCATCTTGCCATGCTTCAATGTCTTCTCCTCGTTTATCAAGTGTTCTGTATCCCCAGCTCTGGGACTGGCTATTAAAGTCTCCCGCAATGAGGAAGTGGCAGTCCGGGACCTGGATTGTGTCAAGTGAGAGATTCTTGTCATTAGGGCAGTAATAATTGACAATGTCAATCACAGAGTTGCTGGTTGTTACCTTGATCTTGATATATTCTGCCTCTTCCATAAAGGTTTTGATCTGGCTGGCGTTCACGCTGTTTCAGACCAAGGTGATCACCCCGCCTTTCCTTCTTCCTCTTCGATCACACCGGAAAATCTGGTAACCTCTGATCTTAAATGGTTTTCCTTCTTGCAGGTGTGTCTCTTGGATGCAGCAGATATCAATGTTGTTTTCGTACAGGAACTGTTTGAGCTCTGATTTCTTGTTGGTAACCCCTTCTGCGTTCCAGTGCATGATGTTGATACTGGGGTTCTCTTTGGGTTTGGTCTTCTCTTTCGGTTAGCCAGTAGCTCTCCATCCTCGTCCCCTGGCTCCACAAGACGAGTTGATGGGACCTCCAGTAGCTGAGAGTGGGCTTCTTCGAGGCGTGGAGCCCGGCGCTGCACCTGCCTGGCGGATCCTCACAGGGCGAGCACCATTTCGGTTGATTCGATCTCCAAGTGTTATTTCATTAGCGTTGTGCATAATGCTCTGGTTAGCCCCTCCAAATGTCTGGATTGACACCCAGTGGGTTACACCCCTGTGCCACGTTGAGGCCGAGCATATAGTCTTAAACAGGGGATTATGACTAGATGATTCCACTTGCTATTATATCCAATAATAATTTCAATTACCATAGTAACAAACTACAGGACGAGCAGGAGAATGTGCACCCCTCCCCTCCATCCCCCTTCCCATGTCCAAGGATGCTCCCCATTAGACAGCATCCTGTAAAGAGTATATCATCATTATAAGTAAAAGTACCCTCCCCCACAAATATATAAATGTTTATTGTTGTATCTATAATCATAGACATCCATGTATATTATTGAACTTGACTATGTTCTGTGCTTGTCTGTTACGTAACTGTCTTGTCCTTATTTACTACCCATATGTATCGCAAAATAATAATAATAATAATAATAATAATAATAATAATAATAATAACCCAAGTGACTAACTCTTACACACACCCTGCTGTTACAGTATTATATGTTGGTTCGCGGACTGAGAGGCCCACTCTTGGAGTTTTTCTTTCCACTGTAATGACCGACAAGATAATTGAACCGGTGGTGAACTCTGGGGGGGGGGGGGTGGAGTTGGAGTGGGGTGTGTGGGTGTGGGAGGGTGCTGGGGGTGTGGGGAGGGGTGGTCTCCTCTTGACCCGCGAGTATTTCCTTTTTGACATATTTCCTTTTTGAAATTTAAACTGTTTATGTGGATCAAGGGTCAAAGGGTTAATAAGGAAGTAGTAAATGTAATGTCTGAATTTATAATTGTTTGTGTAAGTATTGTCTTGTCTAATTTATATATACCTGTATATATGTGTGTAAGGTGTCCGCCATAACAATAGGCACTGCCTTAGGCGGACAACCTGGTATGATTCGTGAATACGTTTATCTTGGAATTATTGAATAAATAATCTTGAATCTTGAATCCTTAGTTAGTGGTTAATACACTAAGCAGGGCTAGAAATTTTCTTTTTTTAATCATGATCCACCCGGATCAGTACACCATAAAATTCAGATCCCTGGAATTTTGAACAGATCCGTACTGTCATAACTGTAGTATTGCACAGAATATAAAATTATTTTGAAATTAATCAAATGTTCTGAATGTACCATTTACACCATATTATTAGGATAATTAATCATTTATTCATCAAGATATCAAAACGTTTGCTTATATAATGTCCATTTGCAGGCAAAGAGAAATACTATTTTTGAAAATTTATCATTGGAATTACTGCCTCGTTTATCTGGTCAGTCACTTCAGTAGCAAATCTTCAAAAATAGTATTCCCTTGCCCGGCAAATGAACATTTCTCAAGACCACTGCAAATGCTATATTTGGTCGACTTGACCACTAAAAGGTTGAAATACCACAGATTACACAAACTGGTTGATGAAGTAAACAGTAAATCCAGTTTGAATTTTGTTATAAAACTTACTACTGATGAAGCGCAGTGATCCAGATGAGTTTGTTACTGTCCCAAAGCCATGAAACCACTGATCCGTTACTGATCTGTATGTGAAAAAGGCCTATGGATCACAGGATCAGTGGTTAATGGATCTTTCCATTGTTAGCTATGCCTGCCCATCTCTATAGAAGCTCCACCCACACCTCGATCATGTTGGGATCGATCGATCTCTGAACTCCCTGACTAACGATTTCCAGAAAACTATACAGGTAGGCTATTGAATATTTTGTAACTAATTTGATTGGGCGCTATGGCAGCAACAGCGTCCAGGTACATTTGTAAATTTGTTTCAAAATATTCAACAGCATGTTCATTAAATAGTAGAGACATACAATTCGTACAATTTATTAAGAGTTAAAGACACGCCAAATAGAATTATTTATGATGTAATAATTATGACGTCATCCTACACACTGATTATGACATCATATGATAGATGGATACTCTGGAAAGGTGAATTTCTAGACCTACTAAGTGATTATCATACATACCTGGAGAATACTGTCTTTGTTATCCCACATGAACAATTCTTGAATATTAAGTTTCTGCAACAAAAACTATGAGTAGAGTGAGACTGGAAACAGAGGGGTTAATTTTTACCTATTCCCTACCCAGTTCTAGCAAGCCGGACCCATTAATTACGCATGTTGGAATCGATTTAAAACATTGAAACCTACATTTACAGAATCCAAATTTTAAGGAAACTATACAGATAACCTGTTGAATATTTTGAAACTAATTTGAATGGTGGCTGTTGCTGTCTACAGAGCCCAGTCAAATTACTTTCAAAAATATTCAACAGGATGTTTATAACATTGTAACTTCATCAGACATACAATTCATACACTTTCCTGACAGACCTTTCGCCGTTTCGACATGCCATTCCCGACTGAGTTACGTCATATTTTCCTATGACATCAGAGATTTGAGTGACATGTCTGATCCATCTATAGCAGAATGAGTAATGCTTTCACCAATGAATACCCCACATCTAACTTTCAAGGCAACAAGAAGTCCAAGGGCCTGTGACACTCACCTGGACCATTGGCATTTTAATAGACATATGGATAATTTTCGGAAAATTCAAGATGGCCACCAAAAAAATTTACCAATCAAGATTGTTATGTTGAAGCCTATCATCACTAACGATAGTCCCTCCCAAGTTCTGTTGAAAGAGGGCCATAAGGAGTACTGTTTTTTAATGGTTCTGAAAATTTTTAGGAAAATCAAAGATGGATGCCAAAGCATCAACCAATCAAAATTCTGAATAGATTTACTAGAGGCTACCACTACAGGATCCTTCCAGCCAAATCCGATTGCCTAAGCAGTTAATGAGTAGTGTTTTAAAAAATTCCTAATTTTCAGAAAATACAAGATGGTCGCCGAACAAATTGACCATTCAAAATTCTGTATACAAGCTCTGAAGCACAGCACTCTAGGGTCCTGCCAGCCCAGTTTGCTTGAAATCGTTCAACCGGTTAATGAGGAGTAGCCTTTTAACTAATTTCCACAAATTAAAAAAAACAACCCCAAGATGGCTGCCAATCAAAACTTTGTATACAAGTTCTGAAACCTAACAGCCTAGTATCCTTCCAGCCAAATCTGGTTGAAATTGTCCGAGAGATATTTTGATTTCTTGACCAATTTTAACTATATTAACCCTTACCACTCTGATGTCAATATTCTATCTTTTATTGTGTCAATATCAAAGAAACTGGTGTACATTTTTCAACAATTTTGCTGGAAGATGTTGCTGTCTTCACCATCTCCCACCAAATTTGTTGAAAAATGTACACCAGTTCATCTGTTAAGTTAATTTGAAAATTTGAGTGGTAAGGGTGCAAATGGGGTAATCATCCACCAGAACATTGTAATAGTCGAGTGAAAGTGAATAATATTACAATGTAAAATGTAGTACAGTAACTTCCTTAAGGGAGATAACTATGAATAAGGAAAATGTCAAGGAAAGACAATCATTGTCTTTCCTTGACATTTTCCTTACTCATAGTCACATGTATCTGCCTTGACCTATAGAACAGTTCAGAAACAAAATAACATGTTGCCAAGACAAAATAAAATGTACTGTTGAATATTTTGCACTTAGTTTGATTGGAATTCCAATAAATTTAAGTCCAGAATATTCAATAGAACATTTCTTACATCATGTTCAAAACTGTACTACGAGTAACTGACATATTTCTGGGGTTTTTTGTTTTGAAAACAGATTAATTTATTTATGAGCTGTAGCGTACTGTCAATCACAACAGATCTCTTGTAATACCTGGTGTGAAATAGCATCAAGGATGTTCTGGACGAGAGGTCTGTTGATCTCAGCTTTTCTTCCAATACATGACAGATATCTAGCATATGATGCCACAGATGGAAGGCAGCCATCCACTCCCATACATGCAAACTGATGCTTAATCTGATCTAGATTACCCTAAATAACAAACACGGTAGGATGAGAGAGCGAGAGAGAGAGAGAGAGAGAGAGAGAGAGAGAGAGAGAGAGAGGAGAGAGAGAGAGAGAGAGAGAGAGAGAGAGAGAGAGAGAGAGAGAGAGAGAGAGAGAGAGAGAGAGAGAGAGAGAGAGAGAGAGAGCAATAGAGAGAGAGCAATAGAGAGGGAAGGGAGGAAGGGAGGTGGGGGAGGGATGGAGGGAGGGGAGGGAGAGGGAGGGAGGGAGGAATTGAGGGAGAGAGAAGGGGGGGGGCATGCATCCGAGACATAATTATAACAATTATTAAATTGAACGGTTTAACACGTAACCGATAAAACAAATCTCAGTTACCTATACAGGTAATGGCGACACATACCCACAATAAGAGTTTTAGTGAAACTCAACATACACCCGCAGGCATACTTGTTTGAGGAAAGTGAACAGTTAGCCTTTGATAATTCTTTGAGAAAGGGGGGGGGGACAATTTTGATGAATTTTAATCTTTCAAGGGAGATAACTCTGGCAATTATAGCGGATTTTGCCGAAATTAAATCATGGCACTTCAGTTATCCATAACACATCAGCTGAAAAGAAATTATGAGTGTAGATTCAGAACTCTGAGCTATAGCTTGGATAAGAAATTTGACAAATTTTAGCTTTTCAAGGGAGATAACTCTGGAAAATATGGGCTGATTTTGCCGAAGCGAAATCATGATTCTTCGTCTATCCCTAACACATCTGCTGAAAAAAAATTGCGAGTGTCGATTCAAAACTCTAACCGCCAGCAAATGATGGGTAATCATCGGTAGCTCACTTAACCGCACCAGGAGCATTACTATATAACCTACTCCCATCGCTGAGATTGGCATCCAGACTCTACTTAAACTAAAGTACGCGTAAGGCAAGACTGAGTTAAGTCAATAAAATATTAAATTGAACTGGGACATTTCAAACAATGCATGCACAACACACAGAAATGTCAGTAGGCCTTTAAGCCATAAATTGGTTCCAGAAAGCTTAGCACTGCAACGTGGTAAATTTTCAAAAATTGTCTTCTCTTGGTTTACAAATTAACATTTCTCAAGACCACTGTAGAAGCTGTTTTTGGCTGATATGAGTGTTAAAGGGTTAAATGCGACTGGAAGGAAATCGTTAGAAACATTTAGTTAGTCTTATTTGAAGCCACCACTTTAGTTTGATATTACATTGTAGCAGTCGCTATACTATTGTTCTCGTTGTTGTGCAATACTCGATATAAAATCATTCCTGTAACACTCCTCCAGCGCAGGCAGCCGCCCGCTCACTGAGGTGCGTGCGATGCGGGCCATGGCGCCCAAGTATCTGGTCGTGGTAACCGTGTCTGATGGGACAGTTACTACAGGGGCAGAGAGACAGTGCCACTCTTGCATTGCTCATGTCCACCTCTCTCCCTAGGTTGACCCGTGGGAGGTCACTTGGCCTTTCTCAAGCAAGAGATGACTCAGGACTGCTTAGTCTTGCGATGGCTAACAGAAATTGATAGAAAGAGTGTTTCATCAGTGAAAGGATAACCTGTTGATTCTAAAACTTTAGAGTATAAGATTCAATACAAGAACTGGTCTATTGAATATTTTGAAACCAATTTGGCTGTTGCTGCCCAGGTCTAAGGTCTTGCTGCAAACTGGTGTTGTCTTACAAGAAACATTCAGAATCAAACAGTTAAACAGCAGCTACCCTGTTTGTCTGTTTCATGTTGTCTGTTGCTTATATTAACAAGAGCTCCGCAAACGGCGCATAATACCCTGCCATGATGACAAACAAACCAATGAATGAGAGCTATCAGAAAATATTTATTTATTCCTCAGCCCCATCAGACCAGTCATCCTTATGAAGTGTCAGCGATATATTAAATGGTCAAAGAAGTATCGTCCAGAAACCTATTTTCAAGATGGCTGCCACTGACTGGCAGCCATAGTAGATTTTGGATTATCATAAATTTCGCTATGTTTCTTCACCAGACATATTCCAATGACCGTAGAAAGTGATCCAATAAAAGAAATCCAGAAACCAACTTTCAAGATGGCAGCCCATGGCTGGCGGCCATCTTGGAGTTCGGATCATCGTCAATTTCAATTAGGTTTCTTCTTCACACCTAGTCCAACCACACTATGAAGTTTCAAAGGGATCCGATAAACGGTAATGGAATTATCATTTGGAAACCATTTTCAAGATGGCCACCGGTGGCTGGCAGCCATCTTGGAGTTTGTATCATTGTCAATCTCGATAGGTTTCTTCCGCAGAGGTAGTCGAACGACCCCATGAAATTTCATAGCGATCCGATAAACGATAATGGAGTTATAATCTGGAAACCAATTTTTAAGATGGCCACAGGTGACTGGCGGCCACCTTGGATTTCAGATCATTGTCGATTTCGATAGGTTTCTTCCTCAGACCTAGTCCAACCACTCGATGAAGGTTCAAAGCGCTGGGATAAATGGTAATGGAGTTATCATCTGGAAACCAATTTTCAAGATGGCCAATGGTGGCTGGTGGCCATGTTGGATTTTGGATCATTGTCAATCTCGATAGGTTTCTTCCCCAGAGGTAGTCCAACCACTCTATGAAGTTTCATAGCGATCCGATAAACGATAACAGAGTTATCATCTGGAAACCAACTTTCAAGATGGCCACCGGTGGCTGGCAGCCATCTTGGATTTCAGATCATTGTCAATCTCGATAGGTTTCTTCCCCAGGCCTAGTCCAACCACCCTATGAAGTTTCAAAGCGATCCGATAAACGGTAACGGAGTTATCATCCGGAAACCAATTTTCAAGGTGGCCACCTGTGGCTGGCGACCATCTTGGATTTTGGATCATCGTCGATTTCGATAGGTTTCTTGCCAAGACCTAGTCCCCCCCCCCCCCCCCCCCGAAACCACTCTGTCGCCCGCCTGCCCGCCCACCTGCCAGCCCGGAGAGATGGCACCATTACATAATACCCCGCCGGGGTATAAAAATATGTGGAAGCAGAATTTTGTGGCTTGTATGCTGAGCATATAAGATACCCCTGTAATACACAAGTAATAGGCTATTACCTATTACTTTTCAATCTATTACTATTACTACATGTATTAGTATTATGTTGTAAAATTAATGCTCTATTTCTATTACTATTACATGGAAATCACTGTAATAGCCTATTACTATTACATATTACTATTAGCCCATCCCTGGAAGTAGGGTCCGTCCGCCATTCCTGGGTATGTTGTTTGTACCGGTTTAATGCGCGGGCTGGACACCAAGCTTTTGAAATAGGATCATATCTAGTCAAAGCTGGTAAAATTATAGTTGACCAGAGTATTTCAATGACTGGTTTTTAGTAGGGGTGTAACGATTCATCGATGCATCGCGATACACATGCAAATGATACAATTTTTTATAACTATGCTTCTTCCCATCCCGATCTGCCAACGATCTAGCGGGCATGGCAGGCAAAATGAAAAACACAAAGAGGACGAAGTCGAAATGCCAGGCAACCTTTTCCGTGTCATTCATGAATTAATTACGAACAGGATAAGCCTAAACCCGCCAAAACACTTCCCGACAAGATTGTTTTTCTAAAACGTGGTGGTGTTTTTCTCTGGCTCACCGATAACAGTTTTCTCCTACATGTATATTTGTCTCTCGCGAAAAATATTCTATGTCAAATCCCACAAGTCAGCATGTTCTGCTGCGCTGGATGTTTATAGAAAGTAAATGCGAAAGCAACGGGATGAGAATAAACTATGTCAAATCTCACCAGGTAGGCATGTTTTGCTGTGCTGGATGTTTTTAAAAAGTAAATGCGAAGGCAACCGAATGCGAACATTGGAAAGATTCGCAGGACTAATATTTCCGGTAAAATGTCAGACAAAACTACAAAATAGATCTATCACGTTCAACTGTGGACGTTTCTCGAGCTTCCTTTTGTCTTCATTGTAAGGTTTTATTCACAATAATATGTACATGTACCTGTCACCAGCGACAGGTAGATATTATAAAATACTTCTTGGAAATGCCGCCTTTGAATGGTCATAGGCGGCCTATAGCAATACAGCTCTGTGGATTTAATAGACGGTGCTAGCATGTACTCGTAGTTTCGTACAAATACAATGTACTATCATCAACACATGGAATACATCTGTGCATAAGTACATCATGTAAGCCATTGCAAAATCTCGTTGCAAACATTCATTTCAACAAATAAACTTCACAATTCTGCCTTATTCCCAATACGAAACTAATTCAATAGAACATCGTGAAAATATTTGTTATATTGTCCTTTCTTGCCTTGGAGAAGTTTGAGGGCGATTAACTGATTATTGAATTTTGAATGTTGTTTTCAATTAAAGTTTATTAAACCTGATTTAGATTTTTTTTAATGTGGTATTTATTATTTAACTATTCATTAATCATACTACAGAGCAAGGAAATTATTATTTACTTTAAACCAAGCCAGTCATTCCAGCATGATTTCAGCGCTACCCAGTACTGGCCGGTAGTAAGTTTTCAAATTCCCAAATATTCTTCCAGTGGTCATTACAGCAGTGTTCCAGTCTCAATAATTTCCTTTTCAAGACAGTCATACAACTGAGCAGAAGCAGTTGAATATTTTGAATGTAATTTGAGTGCAAAGCTTTGTGCTAAAATGTCTGAGATTTAATGAAATTTTTTTTTTAAATTCTGTATTCTGCAATAAGAAAAATGATGTGTATCGATACGTATCATATCATGAGAACTGTATCGAGAATTGTATCATATCGTCAGCTAGGCGTATCGTTACACCCCTAGTTTTCAGGCATGAAATTAATCCTAGGTAGTAGCCTAACGCCTTCCCCTGTATCCACATAACGGTCTGCCTCGGCAGATAATGCATGAATTTCGCTTCTCCGCCTTGCCGAGGCTGTTGCAATTAAAAATACAGTTTTAAGTGTCAACAATTTCATTGAAATGGAACTTAGTGGTTCAAAGGGTTTATCAGCTAGAACTTGAAGCACTAGAGATAAACTCCAAGACGGAATCGCTGGTGGATTTCCCGGTCTTAGATTACCCATGCCTTTAATTAAAGTATTTAAACTACTTACTTGGTCACTTCCCCTATTAGCCAAGCAAGGGATAACAGACATAAAAGCTGACTTGTACACAGCAATAGAATTAGCCTTAAAGCTGTAGGCATCATACAGGTGACAGAGGAAAGCGGCTACTACCTGAATAGATGAATCCATTGAATTAATACATCTCTTAGAGCACCATTCTGCAAACCTGTTGATTTTATAATTGACAACTGTTGCACACTGACTGTATTTCTGAGATGAGTATTTCTACTCTCTCCTGAGTAAGATAAACATATCCTATCTCCAATTTTTTAGAGTTTTCAAAACTATCTCCAAATTTGCTGATGGACTTTGTTGATTGAGTGCTTTTAACAGCCAGTCACCTATGTAAGTGTGGACTGCTATGTTTCTGGAGGTATGCTGTGATAGCAAGGACCGCCCTGGTAAAGACCAGAGAAGCCGTGGAAATTCTAAAAGGAAAACCCTTACTTGAATTCCCACTGTCGGCCCTGAAACGCGAATCTCAGGTACCAACGAAAACTCCTGGCAATTGGAATGTGGAAATAAGCATCCTTCAGATCTATTGACGATGTCCACATTCCCTTCTCCAACCCCGCCCACTCCATTTTGATTGTTTCCGTCTAAGAACTTGTTCAGTGGCTTGAGGTTGAGATTGGTATCCACGCCGCTGTGCTTTTTGTTACTAGAAACACGGTTGAATAGAAGCCCGGGCAATTTTGTGCCGGTTGAATTGCTCCGTTTTGCATGAGGGAATTTATTTCCTCCTCGATGCACAACCATTGATCTGGATCTCTTGGAATTTGAGTCCAGATCGGGACCAGAGACAGATGCGATAGCATGGCCTATAATCCAGTCGGGATGGTATCCGACTGACCGTCATCGCAAGACTAAGCCGTCCTGTGTCAACTCTTGCTTGAGAAAGGCCAAGTGACCTCCCTAGGGTCCACCTAAGGAGAGAGGTGGACATGAGTAATGCAAGAGTGGCACTGGCTCTGTCTCTGTAGTAACTGTCCCCCTGAGGCATGGTTACCATGACTAGATAATCGTGCGCCACGGCCCGCATCACACGCACCTCGGTGAGCGGGCGGCTGCCTGCGCTGGAGGAGCCTACGCACTCACCCACATCCCGTAACAGGCCGGTGGTGGCGTGGCCGCTGTCTACACTGCGCAGGTGGCTGGCTCTGACCTGACCACCACGACCTCAAGCTGTGGATGGAACACAGAGGGGGCTGCGTGAATGCGCTCCCTACGGAGCACCTCGCACTGTTCGAACAGGTCCTGAGACCAGCACAAATTGTCCAATGCAAATGTGCGCCTCGCCCGGACACTTCTAGTGACAGACGGCAACATGCAGTCCTGAGCCAGGTTTTTTTCTATCCTGGATGGCTCTCTGGACTGAGACGGGGCGTGTCTGGTGCGAAGCACAGGCCGTCACTATCCTTTTCAACACCTGAGAGACATGCAAGAGCGCCGCTATGGACACTCTCAAGCTCTCCTCTGCATTGCACAATGCAGGGTTTTTGAACTGCCCAGTGCGCTCATGCACTGTGCTCCCATGTCAGATCCGGAGCCTGGCCGTGTGTCGCAGCGCGGTTATCTGCGCTCGGATTCGGTACCACACCGTATTGCTGGTATTGACCAGCTACAATGCGACATCGCCTTGCCACCTCACGAGGGGGCTTCGCGAGACATCCATTAGGCTTAATGGATGCCTCTACTGCCACAAACATATCAATGATATGGTCTGCTAGCAGCAGAGATGGCATGGCAGATATCGTCGGCTTCGCCACCAACCACGGGTGTTGGTCCCGCTAGGAAGCTGATGGTTCCACATTGAGTTCTGGTCTGACGCTTACCAACCACTGGCAAGCGTCAGACCAGTCCTCCTCCGTGGCCACTTGCGAGTGCCTGACTAGGCACGGCCCTTCGTCGTTTTCAATAGCACTCACAGGCTGGAGCAGTGGATACTCCTGGTAAGACGGTGAAAACATGCAGGCCCGAGTGAGCAGGCATGGTTTGCGCCGTAGCTAGACCAGGAGCCAGAGCCATGGGGGGTATAATAAACCAAGCCATGGCCCAGGCCAGCCATCGCCAAACCATCACATTTAAGCAATGGATCACACGTGCTACATTTGGTAGGGGGGGGGGGGGGGAAAGAAGACAATGAGTTTTATAGTTAATAAGTTGGTAAACTAAAACCGGATGGAGGTGATTACAATATCCCCACTGTTTTTTAAAATGTGTGGATAATAATTACTATAGATACTTGTAAAACTTATATATATTTATCACTGCACTTGTGATGTACAAATTTCTCATGAAGCTCAGTACATGTAAATATTAACCATTTAATGGTAATGCCTGCAAAAAACAGCCTCTGCCAATTGTCTCCAATGGTCTTGAGGAATGTCCATTTGCAGGGGAAGATAAGACTATTTTTGAAAATGTATCATTCGAATGATACATTTTCAAAACTAGTCTTCTCTAGGCCTGCAAATTGACATACATTCACTGAGTAAAATGTAAACCATGACCATTAGCATGAAAAAATAATGAAAACAGGAATTTAAATATTTTATTCAGTAGAAATTATTAACGATTATTTGATCATATAATTTTTAATCATACAAATTAACAATTTAAGAAATAATCGCAATTTTCGATTTTAATCACGTAATGGCACAAACCTACTGAAAATATCAGACAGATAAATACTTAAGACAAACCTCTTTCGCCCATGCTTGAATCAGCGCATCATAAATCGAGACATCTTCTATTATGCAATGACTGTACGTTTTAAGCTTGTCCTCCCTCGTCTCAACTCCATTCACAGTAGCTCCTCTATTATAACGATAGAAATTCACTGTTTGTTGGGCCATATGTAGCTAGAACAAAATAATGGTAGACTGTAGTGTACAGCTCAGAAATAAATCAACATGTTGCCAAGACAAAGTAAAATTTACTTCTGAATATTTTGAACGTAATTCACTTTTCCAGCATATCCATCTATCATCTGACGTCATAATAACCTAAGTGACGTGTAGGATGACATCATAATCATTACGCCATAAATGATTCTATTTGGCCCATCCTTAACTCTTAACAGTCCGACACGTTGTAAGAATTGTATGTCTCTACTATTTAATAAACATGCTGTTGAATATTTTGAAACTAATTTGACTGGAAGGTTTCTGCCATAGGCAGCAACAGTGCCCAGTCAAATTAGTTCCAAAATATTAAATAGCTTACCTGTATAGGTTTCTGGAAATCGATCACAACACGAGCGAGGTGTGGGTGGAGAAGAGCTAGTGATGGGCGGGGGCATAGCTAAAACTGAAATCCTCCATTACTTCCAATCAAATTAAGTCATAAATAATCAACAGAACATTTCTTCATCACGTTCAGATTTCAGAATTGTGCATTTACTTGTATTAACTAAAATGTGTGTGTCTTCTATTGGCATGTAAATGGATATCATTTACAAGAGCATTACAGATGCTGGTTATCGAGCCAGTCATTCTAGCTGTAAACATTCAAAATTAGTCTTATCTAAGCCTTTATTTAAATATATTCACTAAGTAAATTTTTTATTTTCTTGACAAATCTTGACTTTACCTTTTAACCCTTTGACACTCATATCAGCCAAAAACGGTTTCTGCAGTGGTCTTGAGAAATGTCCATTTGCGGACCAAGAGAAGACAATTTTTTGAAAATTTACCATTGGAATGACTGGCTCGATAACTGAGCCAGTCATTCCAGTGGCAAATTTTCAAAAATAGTCTTCTCTTGGTCTGGAAATCGACATTTTCTATGAGAAAATTGAAATTTTCATTAACAAATTAAAGTTAAATGGTTAATGCCTAAATTTGGTCCAAAAAATCAGAACATTTGCTTATTGAATGTCCATTTGCAGGCCACGAACTCTATTTTTGAAAATTTACCACTGAAATTACTGCAGGCATTTCAATGATAAATTTTCAAAAATAATCTTCTTTTGGCCTACAAATGGACATTGCTCAAGACCACTACAGAGGCCAGTTTTGGCCGGCTTTGCCGTGAAATGATTAAGGGGATACAAACTTATTTCTATCAAACAATGTAGCAAAATATAATATAGTATCTCTTAGAAATAACTTTAAATGTTTACAAAACAAAAACAGAAACAGGTTAGTTACCAGTAGTACAATTTTGAACACCGTGTAAGAAATGTTCTGTTGAATATTTTGCACTTAACCATTTAACACTCATATGAGCCAAAAATGGCTTCTGCACTGGTCTCGTGAAATGTCCATTTGCAGACCAAGAGAAGACTATTTTTGAAAATTTACCACTAGAATGACTGGCCCGATAAACAAGCCAGCTATTCCAGTGGTAAAAGACAGTCTTCTCTTGGTCTACAAATTGACATTTTCTATGAGAAAATTGAAATTTTCTTGAACATATTCGAGGGTTAAATGGTTAATTTGATTGGAATTAAGCCATTGTTGCCGCAAGTAGGAACCAATGGCTTCCAACCAAATTAAGTTAAAATTTCTATTTTGTTTTGAAAACATGTTAAGTTATTTCTAAGTTGTACTGTACAGGATATCTTGTGAGGCACCAATGACCAATTATGCAAATTAGTTGGAAATTATACAAACTAGGATGACTGATACGTGAAATGAGTCGAATTGTCTCAAAATTTTAATTAATTATCATGTAAAAATATTCCGTTGAATACTTTAAAAATAATATGACTGTAAATCATTTCAGTATTTGTCAGCAATAATTTTCAAAATATCCAACATCAAGTTTCCGTATGAATTCCAAGACATTGATATATTAATTAAGACTTCAAGATTGAGAAGGTATAATTAACAATAAACATGATAAAGAACAACTACAACTAGAGAACATTTACTGAACTGTAAATCTGCGATGACTGAGCATTAAGGATTATTGCAAGGTCTCTTCTTATATGACCATTGGACATGTCTGGTGCTGATCCAACAAAAAATCTAGGTGTGGTTGCAATTCAAAGATCCATAGTTGAAATTGCCATTGTTTACTATGGGGACACAGGGCATTGAGACACAGATTTCTTGAGAACTAATGGAATCAGCCTCTTCAAAATTGAGATGAAGTCGAGTTGCTATAGGACCCATAAGACCACCACATTTCAAGTCGATCGGAGCCAAAACAAATTTCGGCAGGCATTTTGAAAAAACAATTTCATTTCTGCAAAAATAAATTTGGTACTTTTGACCCCAAAAGGTGCACCTGGTCGTCATTTTTCTTTAATTATTTTTTCAAAACTGTTCATTCGGAGTTCATTTCTGCAAAAAACGAAAACTGGTACTTTTAGCCAAAATTTTTTCATGGCGGCCATTTTGAAAAAATATTTGTTTCAATAACAATCATCAGTGGTAACATCCTTCACAAGTATGATAGTGATTCGATCAAAATTCTAGGTGTAGTAGCAGTTCAAAGATCAATATTGAAAGTCCCCATGCATTTCCTATGGGACTTTTTTGCCCACTCAAAGGGGGGTAGCTCGAAAACTATTGGATGGATCCAAAATAAAAACAATAGCACATGATTCCAGCCTAAGTAGCAGGTGACCAAATTTTGAGTTGATCAGATGAAAACTGTAAGAGGAGATGCGGTCCAACATTTTTTACGAAGAATAAAGAAAGAAAGAAGAGAAAGAAAGAACAGTGATTTCAATAATCTGCGATCGCCCCACAGATTAATTAACCTAAGCCTCTATTCTTCAAAACTGTTCAAGAAAATTTAAATTTTCTAATAGAAAGTGTCCATTTGTGCAGCTTATTTTTGAAAATGTATTGCAGTTATGCAGCCGGTCATTCATTCCAGTGGTAAACTCTCACAAATATTTCTCAAGACCACCAGAGGCTGATTTTGGCCAGGTTGCCCAGTATATGGTTAAGTTGACACTAGCGGGATTAAAGCAGTTCATTAACATTTTAACCCTTACCACTCTGATGTAAAAATTTTAATCTTCAAATTAAATCAAAAGATGAACTGGTGTTAATTTTTAAACAAATTAACTGGGAGATGGTGCTGTCGTAGACAGCAACATCCTCCACCAAAATTGTTGAAAAATGTACACCAGTTTCTTTGATATTGACACAGTAGAATATAGAATATTGACATCAGGATGGTAATGGTTAATGGTCAAGACTTTTCACAAAAATTTACACTTTTCCTCAGTGTATGTCCACTTACAGGACAATATATGATAATTTGCAAGAATTTATCACTGGAATGACTGGCTTGACTATCGAGTGAGTCATTCCAGTGGTAAATTTTTAACAAGAGGCCCAAGGGGCCCGTGTCGCTCACCTGGAGCACCATCAATTTTTGTCAAAATTGTTGGTGGGTGGTTTAGCAGTCTTTTAAATGAGTTTGTGGACATTTTTCAAGTGCAATATCGCCACCAAACACACTACATTTCGATTGCCCCACATCGTCCATGGTTTTTTGATGGACCAACTTCCTTTGAACAAATTCTAATGGCCCAAATTTCGGCCCTATCTCTTCAGCGGTTCTGGAGGAGTGATTTTCGTGAAAACCAGGTCATCCAAGATGGTCGCAGAACCATTTGGTTAATCAAGTCATCTTGAACAAACTTGGCTTACCTCTTGGCCTAGATGAAGATTCCTCAAGTGGTTTCGGAGATTTTTAAAGACATTTCCTGAAATCGGCCGAAATCCAAAATGGCCACTGGGCAAATTGGGCAATCGGGTTCATTTGAACAAACTTGGATCCTTATGCCCTAAGGATGCTTCCTGCCAAATATAATTGAAATCGGCCTGGTAGTTCTCAAGATATTTTTAATTTCCCATTGCTTTAGCATGGGAGCTTCTGACGAGAAAATTATCCAAGATGGCCACCAAACCGTTTATCCCAGTTTCGAAAATTGCAAATTTGTGCTCAGAATACCCAAAAACATATATAGAACCAATTTTGGCCTCAAAATCCATCAAATAAAAAAATCCAATATGTCCGCCAAACACGCTACATTTTGATTGGCCCACGGCAGCCATGTTTTTTGACGGAGCAACTTCCCTTGAACAAACTTTAATGGCCCTTAGTCCCTAATCATATCTCCCAAATTTTGGCCTGATCCATTCAGCGGTTCTGGAGAAGTTGTTTTCGGGAAAACTAGGTGGTCCAAGATGGCTGCCAAACCATTCGGTCAATCAAGTCGTCTTAAACAAGCTTGGCTTACCTCTTTGCCTAGATGAGGTTTCATAAGTTTGAATCAATTCCCCAAGCCGTTTCGGAGAACAAGATTTTTAAAGACATTTCTAAAAATTGGCCGAAATCCAAGATAGCCACCGGCCAAATTGGTCGATCGGCTTCGTTTGAACAAAATGAAATCTCTATGCCATAAGGATGCTTCCTGCCAAATATAATTCAAATCGTAGTTCTCGAGAATACATTTAAATTTCCCATTGCTTTAGTATGGGAGCTTTTGGCGGGAAAATGATCCAAGACGGCTGCAAAACCATTTATCCGACAGTTTCGAAAATTGCAAATTTGAGATCAGAATACCCAAAAACCTATACAAAACAAATTTCCGCCTCAAAATCCATCAAATAAAAAAATCCAATATGGCTGCCAAACACATCATATTTTGATTGGGCCACCGTGGCCATGTTTTTTTACGAATCAACTTCTCTTGAACAAACATTAATCGCCCTTAGTTCCTAATTATATATCACAAATTCGGCCTGATCACTTCAGCGATTCTGGGGAAGTCGTTTTTGTGAAAACTAGGTCATCCAAGATGGCCATTGAACCATTTGGTCAATCAAGTTCCCTTGAACAAACTTGATTCAGCGCTTACCCGAGATCATATTTCGTGAGTTTTGAATCGATCCCTCAAATGGTCTGGGAGGAGAAGGTTTTTAAAGACATTTCTAAAAATCGGCCGAAATCCAAGATGGTCGCCGGCCAAATTGGCCGATCGGGTTCGTTTGAACAAACTTGAATCTCTATGCCTTAAGGATGCTTCATGACAAATATAATTGAAATAGGCCCAGCAGTTCTCGAGAAGATATTTTAAATTTCCCATTGCTTTAGTATGGGAGCTTTTGGGGTGAAAATGATCCATGATGGCTGCCAAACCATTTATCCAACAGTTTAGAAAATTGTAAATTTGAGATCAGAATACCCAAAAACCTATATAAAACCAATTTCGGCCTCAAAATCCATCAAATAAAAAAATCCAATATGGCCACCAAATATGCTATATTTTGATTGGCCCACGGCGGCCATGTTTTTTGATGGATCAACTTCTCTTGAACAAACTTTACTGGCCCTTAGTCCCTAATCATATCTGCCAAATTTCGGCCTAATCCCTTCAGCGGTTCTGGAGAAGTTATTTTCGCTAAAACTAGGTCAACCAAGATGGCTGCCAAACTATTTGACCAATTAAGTTCCCTTGAACAAATTTGGTTGAGCTCTTGCCCTAGATCATATTTCATGAGGTTTCCTTCAATCCCTCAAGCGGTTTCGGAGAGGATTTTTAAAGGCGTTTCTAAAAATCGGCCAAAATCCAAGATGGCCACCGGGCAAATTGGCCGATCGGCTTCATTTGAACAAACTTGGATCCCTATGCCCTAAGGATGCTTCCTGCCACATATAATTGAAATTGGCCTGGCGGTTCTTGAGAAGAAGTCGCTTAAAGGAAAAGTTGACGGACGGAAGACGGACACACGACGGACGGTCACCACGACATAAGCTCACTTGGCCTTTCAGGCCAGGTGAGCTCAAAATACTTCTCTGTTTACCTGTAGATGGACATTCAATAAGGAAATATTTTTATTTTCTTCACCAAATTTGACCAGTAAAGGGGTAACCATAACGCATTATCACTCCAATCACTAGCAGCAAATGTCTATATACAATACAGATTAGAAACAACTTTCAAAATACAGTAAAACCTACTGTTGAATATTTTGAACAAAATTGGAATGGAAGACATTGCTGCTTTAATTTTCAACACAACATTTCTTACATCGTGTTCAAAATTGTACTAACTGACATGTTCCTATTTTAGTTTTGGAAACATTTAAGGTTATTTATGAGTTATACTGTATATATTGTACTCGACATTACTCACCATATCTGCAGAAACACATGCCTCCACATATGCCTTCAAATCCTGGTTAAAGTAGCGCTGAAGACGAAGGTGGTCTATAGGCGTGCTTTCAACTATTTTTTTTTTTTTTTCAGTTTTCGTCTTTGTTCGTTTGCTGATCTTTTTATTAGCAGTGTTAATAATGGCCATTGATTTTGTATCTACCTCTTGTTTCTCTTTATCTTCTCGCATCACGACCATCTCTAGCAATTCACTTGAGACAAATATATTAAAACTATCACTGAGTTTATCATTCTTAGCTTTCTTTCTGTTTATCGAAGCCAATATTAATTCGTTGATGTCTTGTTCAAAAGGCGTTGGCGAGCTATTGCGATGTGCGATCATGTCAACATCGTGTACTCTAATGCGAATATCCGTGTGATCGCAGAGCTCGTCTAACCTATCTATGTCTGCATTAATATTCTCAACAAACTTTTCCTCAATCGACGCACTAGCGGCCATCTGTAACTGAAATCGGAAGACACTGTCTTCCCACGGAGTCGAGCTTGTCCTTTGATTTTCACGTGCTGAGGTCGGGAACTCACGTAGAGAAGAAGCCTCCGGTGGTCTACAGTCTGCATGGTATGTCGTAGGGAACGGCATCTCTTTTCTCACGTGATGGGCATCATTTGGGTGGGGTTGTTCAAATCGTGCATTCAGCACTACAATATACAAAATGTCATTAACCCTTTAACCCTCACAAATTGTTCAGGAAAATTTCAATTTTCTCATAGAAAATGTCCATTTGAAGACTAAGAGAAGACTATTTTCGAAAACTTACCACTGGAATGATTGGCTCGGTTATTAAGCCAGTCATTGCAGTAGTAAATTTTCAAAAACAATCTTCTCTTGGTCTGCAAATGGGCATATCCCAAAACCACTGCAGAAGCCATTTTTGGCTGATATGAGTGTTAAACGGTTAGATGGTTGAGTTGATATTCACAAGGATTCTGTAATCTGTAAAGCTTACAACAATTATTTTACACGTGCATATTTTCAACAGAATTAAATTTACCGAAATGGTGCACCCTGGAAATACAGTCGGCCAAGCTAATTTAAATGACGTACTTAACCCTGGGGGCAACACAACATTTTTTATAATTTTCGACCCCTGTGGTCTGCAAGACGACATTTCTCAAGACCACTGCAGAAGCCGTTTTTGGTTGATATGAGCATTAAAGGGGCAACTCTGGCTCAAAATACAAGTGTCTCGATTTCAAGACAACTATACCGGAAAGCTGTAGAATAGTTTCAAACTAAAACGTGGCACATTACAACCATTATATTCAATAAAATAACTGACTAACAAATATTTGTTAACTTTTTAAATAAATGAAAGATTGTAGAGAACCCAATTTTCTCCCTCAATAGAGACATCTTATTTCCCTCTCCTCCCCCCCCCCCCACACCCCTCCTTTTTGCAGGAAGCAAATTCTTTTTTATGGATAACTCTTTAACACTCATATCAGCCAAAAACGGCTTCTACGGTGGTCTTGAGAAATGTCAATCTGCAGACCAAGAGAAACTATTTTTGAAAATTTACCACTGGAATGACTGGCTCGATAACCTGAAGCTTGTCTGTAGTGGAATAGCGAATGAGTATTTTTCAGTTTAAGCATGTGTGTAGTGAAATAGCGAGTGAGTATCTTGAGACAGATGTGTACTTGAATAACAAGTGAGTCCCTTGAAGCAGATGTGTAGTCGAATAGTGAATGAATACCTGAAGCATGTGTCATGGAATAGCTTGTGAGTACCTGACAATGCCTGAAGCGTGTGTGTACTGGAATAGCTTGTGAGTACCTGACAATGCCTGAAGCGTGTGTGTACTGGAATAGCTTGTGAGTACCTGACAATGCCTGAAGCGTGTGTGTACTGGAATAGCTTGTGAGTACCTGACAATGCCTGAAGCATGTATGTACTGGAATAGCTTGTATGTGACAATGCCTGAGGCATGTGTATACTGGAATAGTTTGTGAGTATGTGACAATGCCTGAAGAATGTGTGTACTCGAATAGCTCGTGAGTATGTGACAATGCCTGAAGCATGTGTACTGGAATAGCTCGTGAGTATGTGACAATGCTGAAGCATGTGTGTACTGGAATAGCTCGTGAGTATGTGACAATGCCTGAAGCATGTGTGTACTGGAATAGCTCGTGAGTACCAGACAATGCCCGACTCATGTGTGTTGTTGAATAGCTCATGAGTATCGCACAATGCGTGAAGCATGTGTGTTGTGGAATGAAGGAGATTTCAATTTCCCTTTCTCCGAGATCTAACAATACTCACCATTCTATTACTTCTGATATACAGCTGGCCCTGACAGCTGGCTTTAGGACTATAGACTTAATAAGCTTTACCGACTCCTGGAACCGGGTACTCGGCTCCCAACTGCCAAGTACCCGTCTGCCATGAAGCTCATATTGTTTGCATAGCCACCAAACACGAGAAACCCATGGCTTGCCTCCGTGGGGCTGGGAGGCTGGGTCCCTAATAGAATGGTGAGTATTGTTAGATCTCGGAGAAAGGGAAATTGAAATTTCCTTCATTCTCCTTTGATCAATACTCACCATTCTATTACTTCTGATATACACCAGATTTAGTCAGTAACCTGGTGGGAAGGGGCAAGCCATCAATTGCTACTTTTGCCCATTGGAGAAAGAGCTAGACTTAAACTTGATTAATGGAGACATAAAAGGACCATCAAGTTAACGGAACCAAATCACATTCGCATCACTGCCCCCACCCCCTTTTTTCTCCTAAGAAAAGGGAGAGAACTCACGAACATGCATCTCGCCTGAAAACACAAATATGCCAAGAGGGTTAACTGCTCTTTGCATATATTAGCCTGGGAATGACCATGAATATATAAGATGAATGAACATGATATATAGACATAATACAAAAAACTCTCAATCTTGAATTACCTCATGATATTTGGATTCCAGACGTGGAGCCTCCAACCATTCACTTGTCCGGCCATCAGTGACACAATCTGGTTGACATCCTCTCGCCCGACCATGTCTGCTTCTTAATTCTTTCTTACAAATGCCAAAAAAGGGAGAAGAGCAGTGTGGTCGTTTAACTATCGCTTCAAAACAGCTAAAGCGAGTGGATTGGCGGAGTCTGACACATCCCTCATATAGTAATCCGTGAAAGAGAACTCACAGTACCATTGTGCAACAGCCATGATGTCCTCTAACGGAACACCATTGTAAAGGGCGGTCGAGGCGGCAATTCCTCTAACATCGTGTGCCCTGTCGCAATCTCATGGGTAGTCTCAATGCATTCGACTACCCAATGAGAGATAGAATCCATGGATGCGGCGCCATATGGCTTCTTATGGCAGATCCACAGATTAAAGATTTCGGGTTGTCTACCTTTGTTGATGACGTGTGCTCTACCCCTTCGATGAAACCTTGTACGGATGGTTGCTGCGACAACCGGTTCCACCGATGAAGATGGAGCGTGACACTAGCTCGCCTCGTAGGTACAGAGACCTGACGATATTTATATTAGTGCCTGGGCCTGATCTAACTGTGCGCTTCAGAACGATTGGTTCGACACGGTGGTCTTCCGTGTTCTTCAGAATAACAACAAATATGTGACAAATTTTTGCCTTGTATATATCACAAGGTGATCATTTTACTTGCTAACTTTAACTATACAATAAACCTACAAAGTTGGTCACTTTTACTGTTACCTAGCGATCTATTCACAAGCATTAAATATTACAATTCAATGTTTCCTAAGCTTCCCACTTTGACCAGCTCTTGCCTACTTAAAACCATTCAGCAAGAGTTTCACAAGGTGCGAGGCGGACCGAACTCTCGATTAAAGTTAAAGTCCCCTTTATGTACTATCTCAGTTTCTATTCTCCCTCCATCTTGGTTTCGCACCGCCGGAGGTTGCTCTGATTCTCATTGGATTATGACATCATTTTGACCAATCAAGACCCCGACCCTCCCTCCCCGGGAGGGTGCTTTCTACCTAGCACCTGCGGTTTGGCTGGTTCTTGAGTGATGGGATCTGTCGTTCCCCTAACTTTATTTTAGAATTCCAGCTGGCTTCCCATGTCATTCCTGACGAATGACCTGCCCAAAATGACGAATGCTGGTATGATACCAAGGCTTGCTGGTGGATTAGCACGCCCATCGATTTATATGTTTTTGATAATAACTTTCGATTGTGTCCTAGCACGCCTCTACAATTGATATGTTTTTGATCATAACTTTCGATTGTGTACCTACCGCCTACAGGACGCTACAATGTCCATGTCATGTTCATTGCCTATTAGTCGACAACTTGTAGAATGCTAGAGTTAATCGGCACACGAGTTACCATTCCTCATAGCCGGGTTATTCTCGGCTTATCTGGTCCCACGCTTCAGTGGGAACACAGACCGCTACGTCTCTAACTACGTCCGTTTGTTGTATCTAATATTTGATTGATTCCAACCTGGTGCCAACCATTATCTTTTATGCTCGTCTAACTACGTCCGTTTGTTATATCTAATCCCTTGATTGATTCCAACCTGGTGCCAACCATTATCTTTTATGCTCGATTCAGTTTCGGCGAAACTGTACCTGCACTAGCTGACGTATCTGCTGCCAGTCATCCAGTGCTGATAATATATATCCAAATAATAAGTTGCTCTAGCCGATGATCAGTGCATCTAAATATACACAGTGACACAGTCTCTTAGCTCACCTGGTATTCAAACAAGAATTGTGCTCGGGCTTACTCCTCGTACATATAAGATGTCCAGCGGGGTCATGACCTCCCCGCAAGACAGTCCCATATCTACAAGATGTCTATCCTTCGACCGTAACGGGTCTGTCCGTTTTCTGTACTTAGTCAAAGCACGGACTGGGCACCAGACACTGGCATCACGATCAAACCTTGTTAGTTTCGGTATAATGATCGGTTTGCCGGGATATCTCAAAGATTGATTCTTTGACATAAACTCTGCTCTTGGCAGTAGACACAGACCCTCTCCGTAGACAATAAATCGGTCCCTCTCTGCTGAAAGTGCATGGATCTCACTGCGCCTTCTAGCTGAGGAAGCTGCCAATAGAAAAACTGCCTTTAGAGTCAAATGCTTTAGACTAGCCGAATACAACGGTTTGAAATGGTGCTTGGCCAGTACATTAAGCACTAAAGATAGACTCTAGGCTGGAATGACTACCGGTTGTCTCGGTCGGAGATTGCTCATTGAAAGGTATGAATACCCTTTTCTTCACACCAGTCTGCAAATCTGTTAACCCTGTTGTTATATGACTTGAAGGTTGACCTCCTCGCAGCTGCGATGAAATCTGCAGCTTGTCGAGAAAAGCCTTCCGACGTGGAACGTTGTTTGATAACATCCATGCAGTCAATTTGAACATTTCGGGATGCTCGTGTAGGAAACGTCCCTTGGCCTGGGAGATTATGTTCGGAATCTCGGGTAACTGCACTGGGTTTTCCACCAGCAGATCTAGAAGATCCGTGAACCACGCCCTGCTGGGCCAAAACGGCGCTATTAGCAGGACCAGGCACGGTTCCTCCCTGATCTTCACCAATATCTTCGGTAGAAGAATGGTGGGTGGGTATGCGTAAGCGTGCATCCCTCTCCAACTTATCGCCAGAGCATCTGTATCGACGGCATTTGGATCTGGAATCGGCGCAACATAGGTCATGATTTGAGCATTTTCCCTTGTGGCGAACAAGTCCACGGTGGGTTTGCCCCAATGCTTGAAGATCCTTTGTAGAACTGGAGGGTTGAGAGACCATTCTGTTGGCAGAATTCTCTGTCTGCGAGACAAAGCATCCGCCAGAATGTTCAATCGCCCAGGAATGTGAGCTGCTTTCAAAACAACCGAGTAATTCCTGCACCATTGAATTCAAGTGCCACACTTTGATACACAGTGTGGGTGACTTGGTCCCACCGTGGCGATTTATGTATGATACTACTGTCGAGTTGTCCGACCGTATCAATATCGCCTTGCCCCTGACCTTTGGAAGAAACTTTTCCAATGCCAGATCCACTGCCATCATTTCGAACAGATTGATATGCAGCTGGCTCTCCTGGAGAGTCCATGTGCCCGAGACCTGGTGTTCTCCCAGGCAGGCCCCCCATCCCTCCAGCGATGCATCCGTGTACACGGACAGCTGGGGGTTGGGTCAGTGCAGCGAAACTCCTACTAGGAGATTCTGACGCCTTTTCCACCATACAAGATGCGACATTATTGGCTCCAAAACTGGCACCAGCTTTGACAGGGGTTCTGGTCTCTGTTTCCACAGACACATCAGATACAACTGGATAGGTCTTCGCATCAGAGCAGCGTACGGGATTACCTGCTCCATGGAGACCGTCATGCCCAGCATCTGAAGAAACCGCCTCGCCTGAATGTGGTTTCCCAATCGAAAACTCTTGAGGATGGCTAACAGACACCACTCTGGGCTCTGACGGGTTAACCCTGCCCTCCTTGAGATCGAATCGCATCCCTAAATAAACGAAATGTTGATCTCTCCTTGTTGACTATCCAGCCTAGATCTGAAAGCAACTTCAGAGTCAGAGCAGTATCCACCTCTAACCTGGCTGATGTGTCTGCTTTGATCAGCCAATCGTCTATGTAGGTGTGTAGCGGCACGTTCTCTTTTCTGAGAAACGCTGTCACCGCAAGGACCACTCTTGTGAAAACCCGTGGAGCTGTCGACAGGCCGAACGGGAGGACTATAAACTCCCATACCTGATTCTGAAATGCAAATCTCAGAAACCTGTGACAACTCCCGTTCATTGGAATGTGGAAATATGCATCTTTCAGATCGATCGATACACACCACATTCCTTTCCTCAACCCTGCCATTACCGACCTCGGAGTTTCCATCTGGAACCGAGGTGTATGGATAAACGAATTTAATGGCTGAGATTGAGTACGGGTCTCCATCCCCCTGTGCTCTTGGGGACAAGGAACATGTTTGAATAGAAGCCTGGAGTGTTCCGGTTTGCTGGTTTTATTGCTCCCTTCAGAAGCAAACCTGACACTTCGTTTTGAATGGCTTCTAACTTGTCTGGTTCCCTTGGTACGGGTGTCCAGACAGGTGCCAAAGACAGATTCTGTGGTGGAAAGTCCCACCACTCTGGCATATACCCCTGGGATAACCATCCGAGGACCAGACTGTCTGACGTCACACCTCACCAAGCCTCGACGAAACGCATGAGCCTTCCACCCACTATAGACGCCTCGACGCCTAATGGGGGTGTCTGGCTCGCGATCCGCTCCCCCCACTCTCTTGACGACAGAGAGAACCATTTTGGTCTTGGCTTGGCCGGTATAACTGGCACCGCTGTTCTTGTCGCACAGGTGCGGTCCAGGCAGATACGAAGGGAGCTCTCGTACCCTCAGGTACGATCCGCTCCCTTCTTTCCGCCCTTTGAGGATTACCCTTCCCCTTTCCGCCTCTCGGGCGATCAGGAGCAACATTGGAGAGGGTAGGAGCCTCCACAACCTTCTTGGCTTTCTTCGCCGGAGGCGGCTGAGAAAACCCAGAAGAAGTAGAAGCAGCACCAGGCTTAGCTTTCGCTTTACCTTTGTGCTTCTTCTGCTTCTTAGAAGGTTGCATGGTCAGCGGCTTAGCTACAGCCCCTAGTGCGTGTGCCTGATGCACTAGCTATAGCTGCAGGTTCACCGCCAACCGATTCTGCGCAATGCTAGCCGTGTCATCTAAGATGGCCCGCACCTGGCCACCAAAGATGCTAGGGCCTGTCAGGGGCGTCCCAAGAAGACACTCCCTGATGGCCGTAGCTGGACGCATATGGTCAAGAACCATCTGCCTCCTAGACTTGGTCACACGCGCCTGCACCCTTGCCAATGCGTCCATAGACAGCACCAGGCCGTCATTGATGCACGAAAGCGCCACAGGTGGCACAGGGTGGCCTGCCCCAGCTTTAGCCCACACCGACTGAAGAAGGCGATAAGAGTGGTTGACAGCACTCATAGCTGCCCTCACACCCTCATCACAAAGGGACAGGACTTCATCGTGGTGTCCCTGAGATTTGTCCACCAGTGCCTGGGCGGGGCCACCCGCTCCAGCACTCTGGACACCCAGAACCCATCGGTCATCCTCGGTGACCGACGGGACACCACCATACTTGTCGTATTCCCCCCATGGAATACGACACCTCGCCCGCACCTCCCTGGAGGCCGCAGGGAGCTGGCCCTTGGTCATGAGTTGCTTGCTATAAATAGCATCCAACAACTCAATGAACCGTGGATCCAGTCCAATAGACTGGATCCGGGCTGCGGGCAAGATCCCCGTCCTGATCGATGCCACCGATGGACGGGGCGCATCCTCCTCGGCCGTGGTCGGAACCACAGACGGGTTTAACCTGGCTAGCCAAGCCAGAGCCTCAGACCAGTCCGTCTCCGAGGAGGACACTGCCGTGAACAGGTCACCCGTTGACATGTTCACGGCCCTACCAGCAACGGCCTCCCGGCTAGGAGCCATTGCTGACACGCCAGGAACTCCGGTAGCGTACGGTTCTGCCGCCACCCCATGGAACACACCAGTCCATGGAGTAGGCCCGCACGGAAAACCTGGCCGCCGGACCAGGCGAGATAGGTGAGTACCACGCCTGGCCCGGCACACCCGTCACCGTGTCAGTTGGCGGCAAACCAACCATCACGGGACCGGTGCCCGGTACCAGATTGGCCTCAACCACAGGCGGAGCCGCTGCCCTGGCTTGCGCCAAGCCAGACAGATGGAGGGAGGTTCCGTCCAGGATGGAATCGACCCCCATATTCTCCACCTGTGGCATTACAGGCCGCAGCAACCTCTCCTCCTCGGCCTCCTCATCCTCAGACCCCGAAGTCGTCACTAGACGAGGAAACCGTGGAGCCGTCCTGGCGGACCGCTCCCAAGCCTGACGGACCGGCCACTGCTACTGGACCACCCGGAGGTGGCCGCAGAGAGACAGAACCCGTCAGGCCGGAGCCCGACGGGACTGCCAGGGGGGCATACGAGACGGCTCCCTAAGTGGCCAGTCCAGAACCCTGTCCAAGGACAAGGTCCGAATCAAACATGGGGAGAGACTGCCCTACAACTTTCGGCAGCAGGGACGACACCAGCGTGGGCAGAACGCTATGCAGGAAGCCCTGCATAGCCGGACCAAACCACGCCGGCGGTGCCATCTCCGCCACCTCCGGTTGCAGACCTGGAGTGCCCCAGGGCCGAAACGGACGCTCCACGATTTGCTTTCGGACCGCCTGTCCCCGCGTCAGACCCTGCCAAGCCCTTCTGGGCAAGGAACTTCAACATCATGTCAACCGACCACACTGCACATACATTACACCTATTGTCAAGGTTACATTTCGTACATCGAAAACAGACATGGTCCTTAAACAGAACCCGAACGAATTTGTGGCACTCGTCACACGATGGCGGGGCTGGTTTGGCCTATAAATAAGCACAAACCTACAATAAACAAGCGGAACGAAACAGAAGGCAGACAATTAATTTTCAAATATTTTGACCATAAATTAACTGTAACCCTCCCGCACCCCACCCGCAACGTTACAGCAAAGATCGCATTAATTATGACGACAAGAACGAAGCGGGCAATAATACACCCATACACTGATCCTCAAGGATGTATTACGGAACCAGGAATCATATCGCATAGCATTCATGGTATATTTACTAATAAATATAAATTATACTCCTAACGAAGGCCAAAACGATATGTGAAGAAACAACAAAATGTAAACAAACTGCTGTAGCACACAGTAAAACCACAGACCACACATCTAAATCAAGAATTTTGAAACCACTGATCATTGCAAACAGATTGTGATAACACGCAAACTTGATATTCCAAAGTTTTCTGGTACCAATTTTAGTACGCAGCACCTAGAATCTGATGCGCGAATTAATGAAACATTTTCTTCACATAAACATCCGAGACACACGGGTGTGACGTCACCCGCTCGGATCTTACGGAGAACGACGTCAGCTGATATTCATGTTAAAACACCGTAGGCCAACACCTATTTTCATATCTGCCGATCACCTGTTGGGGTTTAAAGAAGGCGATCATCCGGCATATTTCGTTGTTAACACACGTCCCAGATTCTTTGGGGTTAGAAATTGGAACATGCGACACAAACATAATTTTAAAGACCTAAGTCTTCTTAATTATGTAATAACATGGAATTATACAACCTGGTTATCATCGGCAGCATCCATGTTAATCCAAATATACTTTAGAGAACGCACAAGCTATCACAATTTAATCACAGAAAAAAGACTCTTAAACAATCTTAAGACTTCCCAACTGCAAAAAGCATGTATCTCTTGTTGCTATGCAAACAAGAATGAGCTTCATGGCAGACGGGTACTCGGCAGTTGGGAGCCGA
This sequence comes from Chaetoderma sp. LZ-2023a, assembly GCA_034401795.1. Taxonomy (NCBI): domain Eukaryota; kingdom Metazoa; phylum Mollusca; class Caudofoveata; order Chaetodermatida; family Chaetodermatidae; genus Chaetoderma; species Chaetoderma sp. LZ-2023a. The sequence continues at coordinate 121,082,012 of CM067359.1, forward strand.
GTACCCGGTTCCAGGAGTCGGTAAAGCTTACTACGTCTATAGTCCTAGAGCCAGCAGTCAGGGCCAGCTGTATATCAGAAGTAATAGAATGGTGAGTGTTGATCGAAGGAGAATCACTAGTGAGTACCTGACAATGCTTGAAGCATGTGTGTCATGAAATAGTTCGACAGTACCTGACAATGCCTGATGCATGTGTGTTGTGGAATAGCTCGTGAGTACTGGACAATGCCTGAAGCCTGTGTCATGGAATAGCTCATGAGTACCTGACAATGCCTGAAGCATGTGTACTGTGGAATAGCTTGTGAGTACCTGACAATGCCTGAAGCATGTGTGTCAAGGATACATGTAGCTCGAGAGTACCGGACAATGCCTGAAATATGTGTGTTGTAGAATAGCTCATGAGTAACGCACAATGCCCGAAGCATGTGTGTTGTGGAATAGCTCGAGAGTACCTGACAATGCCTGAAACATGTGTGTTGTAGAATAGCTCATGAGTAACGCACATTTCCTGAAGCATGTGTGTTGTGGAATAGCTCGTGAGTACCTGACAATGCCTGAAGTATGTGTGTCATCGAATAGCTCGTGAGTACCTGACAATACCTGAAGCATATGTGTCGTGGAATAGCTCATGAGTACATGTACCTGACAATGCCTGAAGCATGTCTGTCGTCGAATAGCTTGTGAGTACCTGACAATGCCTGAAGCATGTGTGTCGTGGAATAGCTCGAGAATACCTGACAATGCCTGAAGCATGTGTCTTGTGGAATAGCTCGTGAGTACCGGACAATGCCTGAAGCATGCGTGTACTGGAATATCTCGTGAGTACCGGACAATGCCTGAATCATGTGTCGTGGAATAGCTCGTGAGTACCTGACAATGCCTAAAGCATGTGTGTCATGGAATAGGTCATGAGTACCTGACAATGCCTGAAGCATTTGTGTACTGGAATAGCTCGTGAGTACCTAACAATGCCTGAAGTATGTGTGTCGTGGAATAGCTCATGAGTACATGTACCTAACTATGCCTGAAGCATGTGTGTCATCGAATAGCTCGTGAGTACCTGACAATGTCTGAAGCATGTGTGTCGTGGAATAGCTCGAGAATACCTGACAATGCCTGAAGCATGTGTCTTGTGGAATAGCTCGTGAGTACCGGACAATGCCTGATGCATGCGTGTACTGGAATATCTCGTGAGTACCGGAAAATGCCTGAAGCCTGTGTCGTGGAATAGCTCAAGAGTACCTGACAATGCCTGAAGCATATGTGTCATGGAATAGGTCATGAGTACCTGACAATGCCTGAAGCATTTGTGTACTGGAATAGCTTGTGAGTACCTGACAATGCCTGAAGCATGTGTGTACTGGAATAGCTCGTGAGTACCTGACAATGCCTGAAGTATGTGTGTACTGGAATAGCTCGTGAGTACCTGACAATGCCTGAAGTATGTGTGTACTGGAATAGCTCGTGAGTACCTGAAGCATTTGTGTACTGGAATAGCTTGTGAGTACCTGACAATGCTTGAAGCATGTGTGTACTGGAATATCTCGTGAGTACCGGACAATGCCTGAAGCATGTGTCGTGGAATAGCTCGTGAGTACCTGACAATGCCTGAAGCATGTGTGTCATGGAATAGGTCATGAGTACCTGACAGTGCCTGAAGCATGTGTGTACTGGAATAGCTTGTGAGTACCTGAAGCATGTGTGTACTGGAATAGCTCGTGAGTACCTGAAGCATGTGTAGTGGGATAGCATGTGCATGAGTAGCTTGAAAATGAGGTAAGTACTTGAATAGTGAGTGAGTATCTTGAAGCATGAATGCAGTGAAATAGTATAGCGAGTACCTTGAAGCATGTATGCAGTTGAACTAGGCTTCTCTGATCATTGAGTTGAGTGATCACGATCAATTATGTAAGTGTATTTATAGTGGATGTTTCAAGTTTATCCATCAATCATATGACGTCATAATTATGTCATAATCAACTACATGACATGTAGGATGATGTCATAATCAATTACATCATGAATGACATATATAAGTTCATCACGAAGGATTAATTGATGATGGGCTAAGTGTTGTTGTATGAACTGTATGTCTTTACTATTTAATAAACATGCTGTTGAATAGGCTTGTGCGATTATTGCGTTGAGCCCGATCGATTATTAAAAAATAATCGTGATTACTCAACTAATGAGCTTGGATACAAATTACCACAACATAACAACAAAAGAATATTAATGACGAAAATTGCAATGGTGTTTAGAAAAGTCCATTTGCAGGGCAAGAGATTTTTTTTTTTAATGTATCACTGGAATGCCTGGTTTAATTCTCTAATCAAGCCAGGCATTCCAGTGATACATTAAAAAAATAGCCTTCTCTTGCCCTGCAAATGGACATATATTCACTAAGCAAAATGTCATTTTTCACGATCAAGCGCATTAAAAAGTAATTCAAAGTTAGGTTTTGAAATATTTTATGCAATAGAAAATATTTACGATTATTCGATTATTTAGTTTTTAATCATATAAATTCACGATTTAAAACATAACCACAATTTTCGATTTAATCACGTAATCGCGCAAGCCTACTGTTAAATATTTTGAAACTAATTTGACTGGGTGCTGACCCAGTCAAATTAGTTTCAAAATATTCAACTTCTTATCCTATCTAATTTTCTGGAAATTGATAGTCAGGGAGTTCAGAGATCGATCAATCCCAACACGGGAAGAGTGGGTGGGGTTTAGCTAGAGATGAGTGGGGAATAGCAAAAACAGGATTCCGCCAATACTTGATTAATCAGCCTGGGTACAGATAACCCAGACATATCAACAAAGGCATATAATCAAGGACGAAAGCTGCAATGGTGCTTATAAATGTCCAAGTAAAAGACAAGAGAAGACTATTTTTGAAAATGTATCGCTGGAATACCTGTCATTCCAGTGATACATTTTCAAAAATTTATAGTGTTCTCTTGCCCTGCAAAGGGACACCCACTCACAGAGCAAAATGTCAATTTTTGTGACCGATCGCATTATAGAGTAATTAAGAGGTAGGTTTTGAAATATTCTATGCAGTAGAAATTATTCACAATTTATGAATTATTTAATATTTAATCATATCAATTCACTATTAAAAAATTAATCATGATTTTCGACTTAATCACGTAATCGCATGAGCCCGAGTTGACAGTGCTCAATGGGATACTATTAGTTACACCAGTGTTTTGTCGGTAGTACAGGCTGTTACCACATGCCCAAACCATGTATTTCCCGAGCGCGGCAAATACATTTGTTTGTGCCTATTATAACAGCTTGAATCCACAGCAAATCACTGGTGTAACAAATTTATTACCCCTCATACGTCAGCGTAAGAGAGAGCTAGAGAGATTTTATCTTAATTTAAATATTGCCCATTTTCAGAATACATCAACACTTGACGTCATTTTCAGAATACATCAACATTTATGACCTTCGTGATTGACTATTGTTACGCCATAATTAATCTGCGCATTAAAACCAAAACACGATGTTCGGGCAGAGGGTACCATGTACTGTATTTCCCTCATGTGATGGAAATACCAGATCATACATCCCTGATCTTAACCAATCAAATAACAGTATTTGGTCATGTGACATTACTGATGGGTAATAAATGTAGTACCTTGAACCAGATGTTTATGCGCTTGAGAGGCTGAAAGTTTGTCTCTGCTTCTTGAATATTTTTGCAAACTCTTGGACCACGCCCGTGACAGCTTAGTGGATGAACCTGCATAGAGTTTGTCATCTGTCCCTAGATACAAAATAAAATAAAAATGACAATCAGTGATTGCTGAAACTTATACTCCTCCCATCACCACCATCACGCAATGGATCAATGTAGCACAGGCATGCCTATCCCCAGTTCAAGCAATCAGTAGTTTCAGGTGAAAAACCCCATTATTTTCAGTAGTTTTACACACTCTTTCAGTAATAGATTTTCAGTAGTTTGGGGAGCCGTTCAATAGTACTTAAAAAGCAACAAAACACATCATTTTATGTAAAAATACACCCCAATTTGTAAGGCAAGAGATTATCTTTGAAATTTTATCACTAGAATGACTGGCTGCCATAGGCAGCAACAGCACCAAGTCAATTTGTTTCAAAATATTCAACAGCCTACCTGTATAGTTTTTTGGAAATTGAGATTCCGGGAATGCAAGGAATGATTGATGCCAACACGGGCAAAGTGTGGATAGAACTTATCTAGAAATTAAACTGGATCCTTCCCTTGGCTTTTCAGAACAATTCTTTAGACACCCCTGGATAACAAATAGGGCAAATTTGGTGAAAATCCATTCAGTAGAACTTGTGCTATCATCATGATCTAGTCTACACAAAACCCAATTTCCTTAATTTGCTCACCATGTGGCCTATGGCAGCAACAGCTTCCTGTCGAATTAGTTTCAAAATATTCAACAGAATGTTTATTGAACTATAAATTCATCAGATACATGTATAAGATTTGTACACTTTGTGACTGGCTTTAATACAGTTTTCGTGATGGAGCTATTTTTTTCTCATTTTTTTCGTGACGTCAGCTAACATGACACATCTGAGGCCATATTCACAAAGGGTTCCTAAACCTTTAGTGGTCAAATTTGGTCAAGAAGATCATAATATTTTCTCATTCAATGTCCATTTACAGGCCGAGAGAACACAATTTAAAAAAATTTATCACTGGAATGACTGGCTCGGTTATCGAACCAGTCATTCCAGTGGTAAATTTTCAAAAATGTTATTCTTATTTCTTTAAGTCTAAAAATATGCATCAATCTGGCCAAAAAGGTCTGTATTCACCTAGCAAGCAGTTAGGTGTGTGTAACCGAGGCACTCTTTTTTAAATCAGCCCTTGATATTTACACATTACTTAAGTAGCCTAGTGTACTTAACCCTTTAACACTCATATCAGCCAAAAATGGCTTCTGCAGTGGTCTTGAGAGATGTCCATTTGCAGACCAAGAAAAGCCTATTTTTGAAAATAGGCTTTTCTTGATGTCCATTTGCAGACCAAGAAAAGCCTATTTTTGAAAATTTACTACTGGAATGACTGGCCATGCCAGTCATTCCAGTGGTAAATTTTCAAAAATAGTCTTCTCTTGGTCTGCAAATAGACATTTTCTATGAGAGATTTGAAATTTTCTTGAACAAATTCGACGGTTAAAGAGTTAAGCAAGGTATTGAGATGATCCAGAAGCTCCTGAAGCAATTGGTAGATATGCCGATCAAATTATCGGTTGTATCAACTGATCAATATAGCGAATAAATCACAATCAATGCTACCGACGTGGACTTTTTGGCCATTTCTCAAGGGATTGTGATAATTCTGGATCGTTTCAGTCAAGAGGGAGCTAGGTGGATTTGGTAACATGGGAACCGCATCAAATACGTGGGGAAGGGGACAGGGGAATTCATCACATCAAGTCCTTAGGTGTTTCACGTGTGGGGATGGCCCACTCATGTTTAACTCCATTAAAATCTTACGGGTAGGTGTAGACATGATATCACCAGCCCATATCTCATCTCCAGAGCTACTAGATGGGAAATCTCGCGCAGAAGAAATATCAGCATATATTGCTGAATATATTGATGGTGCTGAGGCAAAATCTCCTGTAGATACTGGTTGCGATGTTACCATTATTAGTAAAGCATTCAGGATGCAACACCCCAAATTAACTCCACTAATGCTCAAATTTTATCAAGAAAATTTAAATATCTGCCTATTGAATGTCCATTTACAGGCCAAGAGAATACAATTATTGAAAATGTATCCCTGGAATGACTGGCTCGGTTATCGAGCCAGTCATTCCAGTGGTAAATTTTCAAAAAAATGTATTCTCTTGGCCTGTAAATGGACATTCCACAAGACCATAACAGAGGCCAGTTTTGGAAGGCTTGGCAACTAAAAGGTTAAAACACACGCACATGTCACCTGCACATTTTATTGCTACATCTGTCAACGGCCAGAGTATGGACTTGTTAGGAACGATGTCGATAAAGATTCTGATTAGCAATGAAGAATTTGTATGTCCTGTCCTTGTAGTCAGAGGCATTCCATTCTTTATGTCACATGGATGGGATTTTATAAAAGCCGATGGTGTGATTATAAATTCGAGCAAGATTAAGATAACATTGTGAATAGTGAAATTGATATTTTCACCAAAATGGCAAGCCTACCCAAGACCAAGTGGATACACGTCCAGCTGAAACCTAAAGCAATGTTAGTATATATTACCGCGATGGAAGGGCTCCCTCCAAATTATGTTAGCAGCTTAGGATCAGATACCAGAGAAACTAACAGGAATACACCTTTCCAGTTTATCCATCTATCACATGACATCATAATCAACTAAGTGACGTGTAGGCTGACGTTATAATCATGACATCATGAATGATTCAATACAGCCCATCCTAAATGCTGAATAGTCTGACACATTGTACGAATTCTATGTCTTTGCTATTTAATAAACATGCTGTTGAATATTTTGAAACTAATTTGACTGGCGCTGTAGCTGCCTATGGCAGCAACAGCATCCAGTCTAATTAGTTTCAAAATATTCAACAGCTTACCTGCAGTTTTCTGGAAATTGATAGTCAAGGAGTTCAGAGATCGATAGATCACAACACGGGCAAAGTGTGGGTGGATATTCGCTAGAGATGGGTGGGGCATGGCTAAAAAGGGACAGGTCCCTTGAGTGTGCTACTGCTATGAGTGACAAAGATCTCATTATACTCTCATAATGGGTAGAACAATTAGTATAACTAAAATGGCATTGCTTTGGTCCAAGTGGTGAATATTTCAGACGAAACTGTCTCATTGGAGGAGTCTACCCATGTGCCACATTTCATACCATTGATACATGTAAGACTATTGCAAAAATGAGTCTCTTTGAGGTCTTAGAAGACGCGAAGGTAAGATTGAATATGAGCGACAGGGATGTTCCAATAAATCTCGAGGGATCACTGTTGGATGATAATGAAAAAAGAAGGCCAAAATTTGATACACAAACATGCAAGTATTTCAGTTCTGGAATAAATGATATTGGTAGTGGTAGGACCCCCTTGCTGAAACATTCTATTGATAGCCCTGATGCGAGACCGATTTTAAAACAACCATTTAGCTGATGAATTAAACAAAATCAATGATTTCTTTTTTCATGAGTGAGTACATGTAGCTACTTACCACCCTAATATTCTTTGAGATTTCTATATATCGACCTAGCTACAATTTCCAGATTTTAACAGAAACTGTCCCTAATAGGCAGGTAGGAAAGTTGACAGTTCGGCAGATGTACATCCCACGCCCGTGCATGCACCGACTGTCACTTCCTCGACTTGATAATTGGCCGACAAATATGCAACTTAACAGCCTAAAGACCGAGCCTCAGTGGGGTGGAGAGACCTGGGTTCGTATTAGGGAGGTAAGTAACTACTCACGGGTGAAAAAAAGAAATCCTTGATTTTGTTTATTTCACTTCATGAGTATACTTACCTCCCTAATACTCTTTGATATTGCCAGAATTCAAATGTTAATCTGGCGGGAGGGAGGTGAGACCAGCTCATCCCTGGAAGAGCCAAGCTCTTTTACATAATGACACAATCAGGAAATAATTTGAGCATCGGATAAAACAGCCGATGAAAGATCGATAATGACTGTCAAAAGACCTATGCTCAACCCCCTTCTTTTCGTGACATGCATGAAGGAGGCATTGATCTCAATGTCCTAAACCCTCTATATGTACTAGCGCCCGAGTACCAAAGGACATCGAAAAAACGAAAATCATCAACGGACCTTCCATTTTTAGCTATGCCCCGCCCATCACTAGCTAAGCCCCACCCATACCTCGCCGTGTTGGGATTGATCGATCCCTGAATGCCATAGCTATCAATTTCCTGAAAACCATATAGGGAAGCCGTTGAATATTTTGTAACTAATTTGACTGCCCAGTCAAATTAGTTTCAAAATATTCAACAGAATATTTATTAAATAGTAAAAGCAAAGAATTTGTACAACAACGCATAGACCGTCTTCAAATATGCGTTCGTGACATACTTATTATGATGTCATTCTACACATCACGCAGTTCATTATGACGTCATATGATGGGTGGGTACTCTGGAAAGGTGAATTCGTATATACTTCAATGCGAACCACATATAAAAACATGAACCATCACCATATTAGTATGTATAATAAACGTGACAAAAAAACAAGACAACATCAGCATAGGACTGGCCTTAAAAAGTTGATGAGCCGTATTCCTGCTGATAAGAACGACACACAAACAAACAGTTGTTGTCTCCCTTACTTAACGGTAATGTGTGACTACTGTGAGCCTTACATACACTATATACAGCTGATTATTTTTTCAAAATTGATAAGAATTAGACGTGTTACTGAGATAATGGTCGGTGAAACTGGACTCACAGTGACACTGGGCTACCGACATAATGTCATCCACAGGGACCCTGCTAAACAGGGCGGTGGAAGCCACTACGGCACGGACACTGTCAGCCTTGGCCATCTCAACTTGTGTCCCCGTTGTGGCCTTGTGGCAGTACTGGATGCACTCCACAATCCACCTGGAAATGGTATCCTTGGATGTCATGCCATGGGGCTCAATATAAGATAGCCATAAAGAGCTGGGGTCCGTCCACCATTCCTGAGTCCGCTGTTTATAGCGATTCAACGCATGGATTGGACACCAGGCCTTTGAATTAGGATCATATCTAGTCAAAGCTAGTAAAATAATCGGCTGACCCGGATATTTCAATGACTGATTTTTAGCCATGAAATTAACCCTTGGCCTTAAGCCTAAGGCCTTCCCCTGTAACCACAAAATGGTCTGCCTTGGTCGAAAGCGTGAATTTCGCTTCTCCACCTTGCTGCAGCTATTGCACTAAGAAAGTTTTTTAAGTGTCAACAATTTCATTGAAATGAAACTTACTGATTCAAAGGGTTTATCAGCTAGTACTTGTAGTAGTACTAGAGACAAACTCCAAGATGGGATCACTGGTGGATTTCTTGGTCTTAGATTACCCATGCCCTTGATAACGACTACATACTTCATCACTTCCCCTATTTGCCAAGCAAGGGATAACTGTCATTAACACTGATTTGTAACCAGCAATAGAGTTAGACTTGAGGCTATAGGCATCATATAGGTGACAGTGGAAATCGGCTACTACCTGAATAGATGCTTCCCTTGGATTAATACATCTTTTTTAGCACCATTCTGGAAATCTGTTGATTTTATAATTATATCCTCTGGAGCTTGACCCCCTTCTGGCATTTGCCACAAATATGTCCGCTGGCTCAGAAAAGTCCTACTTAATTACGGATTCCTTGACAACACACACGCAGTCAATTTGAACATTGATGGATTGTTATGTAGGGACTTGCGTTGGAAGATAATATTGTCTATCAGAGGCAGAGGAAACGGATTGCAGACCAGAAGGTCGTAGCCAATTGGGGGCGACCAAAAGAATTTGGCATTCCTCCTGTCTGATTTTCTGAAGAATTTTTGGAATCAGGATTGCTGGCGGGTATGCTACGCATCAGGGTTGGCAGAAATTTCCTGGTGTGGGAAATACCAGTAAATACTGTCCCGGGAAACACTCCAAAAAGCAGGAAATACTGGGAAATACTCCAATACTCATCAGAACTGGTAAATTTTAAACTAAATATCTTAGATATATTAATGAGAGGTGCTTATATATATATAATACAGGTTGACATATGAGATCAAATAGGCAATATAGGGACCATAAAATAATATCTATAACCTTTTCTACCCCGCATATCAGATACAACAGTTACTATTTATTGCACAAACAACATTGGTGGAATTTTCAGAAACCATTTTCAGTAGAGGCTGCAACAACTTCCGGTAAAATAGTTGAAAGATATTAAGAAACTTTCATGTCATGAAACTGATATACAATGCATTAGCATGCTGTACATATTGTGACATATAATACAAGTCCATTATACTGCCTTGAATTCTCATCCTATCAGAATATTGATTTGAAATAGAGCTCTAAGTTTAGATTACCAAACTATGCTGGTACATGTACATGTATATACAAGTATTGTTTAGTTAGTCAGACATAGATTTCTATGTAAATCAATGCTCTGAGCTAGGCTGTCTCCAGCACTCAGCTCATATACATGTGTGATATTGTCTCACAATGGAAAGACAGCAAGGTGACTAAGTGGGGATTAACTGATTGACATGGCAACACATTTCATTCTGTTATATATAAGACTATATACTAATCTTATGTAATGGTTACTATTAATACAATTTCATGCTACAATATGACTGATTGAAAACACAGACTTTCACATTATTTTCAACATATTCTGTAGATTTCAGGTTTAAATAGCAATTACAATTCTAACATTTCTGCAACTTCAGAATGAGATGTATTCAGTCATCATAGCACTAACTTAGATATAATGACACTTTTCGCCTACTTGAGTGCTAAATTTGACTTGAGTGCTTTAATGACTAAATTTCTTTGAAAAATTTAAATATTTACTTATTTAATGTCCATTTGCAGGCCAAGACTATTTGTGAAAAATTTCCCACTGTAAACACTGGCTCGGTTACCGAACCAGTCATTTCAGTGGTAAAATTTCAAAAATAGTGTTCTCGTGGCCTGTAAATAGACATTACTCAAAACCACTACAGAGGCTGGGTTTGTCACGAAAGGGTTAAAGCAAGTACACAGCAATAGTTAAAGACCACACAAGAAAATTGACATCGCATGGACATTCTGACAGCCTTTTATTATTGGATATGTAATTGTATAGATCTATCTACTGAACTACATGCAGATCTATAGATGGTGATTTACTGTCAAATATCCAGTAATATGTCATAAAATTATAATGGTATTTCATCGGATGTTCAGCTTTGTCTGATGTAGTGTCCCTTTAGCAGTTAGAAGACTATGTTCTTTATGCATAGGTTTGTAACTTACGCATATGTCACTAGATTGAAGGAAATTTAAATTTCCCTTTCTCCGAGATCTAACAATACTCGCCATTCTATTACTTCTGATACAGCTAGCCTGGATAGCTGGGCCCTAGGACTATAGACTTAGTAAGCTTTACCGATTCCTGGAACCGGGTACTCGGCTCCCAACTGCCGAGTACCAGTCTGCCATGAAACTCATATTGTTTGCATAGCAACCAAACAAGAGATACCCATGGCTTGCCTCCGTGGGGCTGGGAGGCGGGGTCTGCAATAGAATGGTGAGTATTGTTAGATCTCGGAGAAAGGGAAATTTAAATTTCCTTCATTCTCCTTCGATCAATACTCACCATTCTATTACTTCTGATATACACCAGATTTAGTCAGTAACCTGGTGGGAAGGGGCAAGCCATCAATTGCTACTTTTGCCCATTGGAGAAAGAGCTAGACTTAAACTTGATTAATGGAGACATAAAAGGACCATCAAGTTAACGGAACCAAATCACATTCGCATCACTGCCCCCCAACCCCTTTTTTCTCCTAAGAAAAGGGAGAGAACTCACGAACATGCATCTCGCCTGAAACACAAATATGCCAAGAGGGTTAACTGCTCTTTGCATATATTAGCCTGGGAATGACCATGAATATATAAGATGAATGAACATGATATATAGACATTATACAAAAAACTCTCAATCTTGAATTACCTCATGATATTTGGATTCCAGACGTGGCGCCTCCAACCATTCACTTGTCCGGCCATCAGTGACACAATCTGGTTGACATCCTCTCGCTCGACCATGTCTGCTTCTTAATTCTTTCTAACAAATGCCAAAAAATGGAGAAGAGCAGTGTGGTCGTATAACTATCGTTTCAAAACAGCTAAAGCGAGTGGATTGGCGAAGTCTGACACATCCCTCATATAGTAATCTGTGAAAGAGGACTCACAGTGCCATTGTGCAACAGCCATGATGTCCTTTAACGGAACACCATTGTAAAGGGTGGTCGAGACGGCTATTCCTCTAACATTGTGTGCCCTTGCGCATTGCACCTGGTGCCCAGTCGCAATCTCATGGGTAGTCTCAATGCATTTGACTACCCAACGAGAGATAGAATCCATGGATGCGGCGCCATATGGCTTCTTATGGCAGATCCACAGATGTCTATCATTCGACCGTAATGAGTATGCCCATTTCTTGTACTTAGTCAAAGCACGGACTGGGCACCAGACACTGGCATCATGATCAAACCTAGTTAGTTTCAGTATAATGATCGGTTTGCCGGGATATCTCAAAGATTGATTCTTTTACATAAACTCTGCTCTTGGCAGTAGACGCACACCCTCTCCGGAGACAATAAATCAGTCCCTCTCTGCTGAAAGTGCATGGATCTCACTGCGCCTTCTAGCTGAGGAAGCTGCTAATAGAAAGACCTCCTTTAGAGTCAAATGCTTTAGACTAGCCAAACGCAACGGTTTGAAAGGGTGCTTGGCCAGTACATTAAGCGCTAAAGATAGACTCCAGGCTGGAATGACTACCGGTTGTATCGGTCGGAGATTGCCCATTCCCTTCACCATCACATTCAACTGGGCCAATTCTGGACTATCCCAGTTGGCTAGACAAGGGATAACTGATGCCAAAGCTGACTTGTATCCAGCAATTGTGACAGTAGCTAGTCCTGAAAAGAACAGCTCACAGAGAAAGTCTGCTATTTGCTGAATAGTGGATTGAAAGGTATCAATACCCTTTTCTTCACACCAGTCTGCAAATCTGTTAACCTTGTTGTTATACGACTTGAAGGTTGACCACCTCCTCGCAGCTTGTCGAGAAAAGCCTTCCGACGTGGAACATTGTTTGATAACATCCATGCAGTCAATTTGAACATTTCGGGACGCTCGTGTAGGAAGCGTCCCTTGGCCTGGCAGATTATGTTCGGAATCTCGGGTAGCTGCACTGGATTTTCCACCAGCAGATCTAGAAGATCCGTGAACCACGCCCTGCTGAGCCAAAATGGTGCTATTAGCAGGACCAGGCACCGTTCCTCCCTGATCTTCACCAATATCTTCGGTAGAAGAATGGTGGGCGGGTACGCGTAAGCGTGCATCCTTCTCCAGCTTAACGCCAGAGCGTCTGTATCGACGGCATTAGGATCTGTAATCGGCGAGATAAGTCATGATTTGAGCATTTTCCCTTGTGGCGAACAAGTCCACGTTGGGTTTGCCCCAATGCTCGAAGATCCTGTGAGGAACTGGAGGGTTGAGAGACCATTCTGTTGGCAGAATTCTCTGTCTGCGAGACAAAGCATCCGTCAGAATGTTCAATCGCCCAGGAATGTGAGCTGCTTTCAAAACACCCGAGTAATTCCTGCACCATTGAATCAAGTGCCATACTTTCATACATAGTGTGGGTGACTTGGTCCCACCCTGGCGATTTATGTATGATACTACCGCCGAGTTGTCTGACCGTAACAATATCGCCTTGCCCCCGACTTTTGGAAGAAACTTTTCCAATGCCAGTTCCACTGCCATCATTTCCAACAGATTGATATGCAGCTGGCTCTCTTGGAGAGTCCATGTGCCCGAGACCTGGTGTTCTCCCAGGCAGGCCCTCATCCCTCCAGCGATGCATCCGTGTACATGGACAGCTGGGGGTGGGATAGGTGCAGCGAAACTCCTACTAGGAGATTCTGATGCTCTTTCCACCATACAAGATGCGACATTATTGACTCCAAAACTGGCACCAGTTTTGACAGGGGTTCTGTTCTCTGTTTCCATAGAGACATCAGATACAACTGGATAGGTCTTCGCATCAGAGCAGCGTACGGGATTACCTGCTCCATGGAGACCATCATAACCAGCATCTGAAGAAACCGCCTCGCCTGAATGTGGTTTCCCAATCGAAAACTCTTGAGGATGGCTAACAGAGACAACACTCTGGGCTCTGATGGGTAAACCCTGCCCTCCTCGAGATCGAATCGCATCCCTAAATAAACGAAATGTTGAGTGGTGTGTCAACTCGGATTTCTCCTTGTTGACTATCCAGCCTAGATCTGAAAGCAACTTCAGAGTCAGAGCAGTATCCACCTCTAACCTGACCGATGTGTCTGCTTTGATCAGCCAATCATCTATGTAGGTGTGAAGCGCCACACTCTCTTTTCTGAGAAACGGTGTCACCGCAAGGACCACTCCGGTGAAAACCCGTAGAGCTGTCGACAGGCCGAATGGGAGGACTATAAACTCCCATACTTGATTCTGAAACGCGAATCTCAGAAACCTGTGACAACTCCCGTTCATTGGAATGTGGAAATATGCATCTTTCAGATCGATCGATACACACCACATTCCTTTCCTCAATCCTGCCATTACCGACCTCGGAGTTTCCATCTGAAACCGAGGCGTATGGATAAACGAATTTAATGGCCTGAGATTGAGTACGGGTCTCCATCCCCCTGTGCTCTTGGGGACAAGGAACATGTTTGAATAGAAGCCTGGAGTATTCCGGTTTGCTGGTTTTATTGCTTCCTTCACAAGCAAACCTGACACTTCGTTTTGAATGGCTTCCAACTTGTCTGGTTCCCTTGGTACGGGTGTCCAGACAGGTGCCAAAGACAGATTCTGTGGTTGAAAGTCCCACCACTCCGGCATGTACCCCTGGGATAACCATCCCAGGACCAGACTGTCTGACGTCACACCTCGCCAAGCCTCGACGAAATGCATGAGCCTTCCACCCACTATAGATGCATCGACGCCTAATGGGGGTGTCTTGCTCGCGATCCGCTCCCCTCCTCTCTTGACGAAAGAGAGAACCATTTTGGTCTTGGCTTGGCCGGTCTAACTGGCACCGCTGTTCTTGTCGCACAGGTGCGGTCCAGGCAGATACGAAGGGAGCCCTCGTACCCTCAGGTATGATCCGCTCCCTTCTTTCCGCCCTTTGAGGACTTACCCTTCCCCTTGCCCTTCCCGCCTCTCGGGCGATCAGGAGCAACATTGGGGAGGGTAGGGGCCTCCACAACCTTCTTGGCTTTCTTCGCTGGAGGTGGCTGAGAAAACCCAGTAGAAACAGAAGCAGCACTAGGCTTAGCTTTCGCTTTGCTTTTGTGCTTTTTCTGCTTCTTAGCAGGTTGTCCGGTCAGCGACTTGGCTACAGCCCCTAGTGTGTGCGCCTGACGCACTAGCTCTAGCTGCAGATTAACTGCCAACCGATTCTGCGCAATGCTGGCCGTGTCCTCTAAGATGGCCCACACTTGGCCCCCAAAGATGCTAGGGCCTGTCAGGGGTTTCCCAAGAAGACGCTCCCTGACGGCAGTAGCCGGATGCATATGGTCAAGGACCATCTGCCTCCTGGACTTAGTCACACGCGCCTGCACCCTTGCCAATGCGTCCATAGACAGCACCAGGCCGTCATTAACGCACGAAAGCGCCACAGGTGGCACAGGGTGGCCTGCCCCCGCTTCAGCCCACACTGACTGAAGTAGGTGATAAGAGTGGTTGACACCACTCATTACTGCCCTCACCCCCTCATCACATAGGGACAGGACTTCATCATGGTGTACCTGAGCTTTGTCCACCAGTGCCGGGGCGGGGCCACCCGCTCCAGCACTCTGGACACCCAGTACCCAGCGGTCATCCTCGGTGACCGACGGGACAACACCATACCTGTCGTATTCCCCCCCCGTGGGATATGACACCTCGCCCACACCTCCCTGGAGCCCGAAAGAAGCTGGCCCTTGGTCAGGAGTTGTTTGCTATAAATAGCATCAAGCAACTCCATAAACCTTGGATCCAGTCCAATAGACTGGATCCAGGCTGCGGGCAAGATCCCCATCCTAATCGATGCAACCGATGGACGGGGTGCATCTTCCTCGGCTGTGGTCGAAACCAGACAGGTCTACCCTGGATAGTCAAGCCAGAGCGTCAGACCAATCTGTCTCCGAGGAGGACACTCCCGTGAATATGTCACCCGTTGACATGTTCACGGCCCTACCAGCAATGGCCTCCCGGCTAGGAGCCATTGCTGATATACCAGGAAATCCGGTACCGTACGGTTCCGCCGCCACCCCATGGAACACACCAGTCCATGGAGTAGGCCCGCACGGAAAACCGTGCGGACCCGTAGCGGTTTAAGAACCGTGGCCAAACACGGGCACCCCATGTCTGACCGCCGGACCAGGCGAGATAGGTGAGTACCACGCCTGGCCCGCCACCGTGTCGACTGGTGGCAAACCAACCATCACGGGACCGGTGCCCGGTACCGGAGTGGCCTCAACCACGGGCGGAGCCACTGCGCTGGCTTGCGCCAAGCCAGACAGATGGAGGACGGTTCCGTCCAGGACGGAATCGACCTCCATGCTCTCCACCCGTGGCATCACAGGCTGCAGCAACCTCTCCTCCTTGGCTTCCTCATCTTCAGACCCCAAAGAGTCGTCACTAGACGAGGAAACCGTGGAGCCGTCCTGGCGGATGGCTCCCATGCCTGACGGACCGGCCACCGCTACTGGACCACCCGGAGGTGGCCGCAGAGAGACAGAGCCCATCAGGCTGGAGCCCGACACGATTTACTTTCAGACCGCCTGACCCCGCGTCAGACCATGCCAAGTCCTTCTGGGCAAGGAACTTAAGCATCATATCGACCAACCACACTGCGCAAACGTTACACCTACTGTCAAGATTACACTTAGTACAGCGGAAACAGACATGGTCCTTGAACAGAACCCTTACGAATTTGTGGCACTTGTCACATGATGGCGGGGCTGGCTTGGCCTATAAATAAGCACAAACCTACAATAAGCAAGCCGAACGAAACAAACATGGAAGGCAGACAATTAATTTTCAAATATTTTGACCATAAATTAACTGTCACCCTCCCGCACCCCACCCCGCAACGTTACAGCAAAGATCACATTGATTATGATGACAAGAACGAAGCGGCCAATAATACACCCATACACTGATCCTCAAGGATGTATAACGGAACCAGGAATCATATCGCATAGCATTCGGGGTATATTTACTAATAAATATAAATTATACTCCTAACGAAGGCCAAAACGATATGTGAAGAAACAACAAAATGTAAACAAACTGCTGTAGCACACGGTAAAACCGCAGACCACACATATGAATCAAGAATTTTGAAACCACTGATCATTGCAAACAGATCGTGATAACATGCAAAAACTTGCAAATTCCAGTTTTCCTGGTCCTAATTAAAGTACGCAGCACCCAGAATCAGATGCGCAAATTAATGAAACATTTTCTTCACATAAACATCCGAGAAACACGGGTGTGACGACACCCGCTTGGATCTTATGGAGAACGACGTCAGCCGATAATCGTGTTAAAACACCGATAAGCCAACACCTAATTTCATATCTGCCGATCGCCTGTTGGGGATTTAAAGGAAGGCGATCATCTGGCATATTTCGTTGTTAACACACGTCCCAGATTCTTTGGGGTTAGAAATTGGAACATGCGACACACACACAATTTTAGAGACCTAAGTCTTCTAACTATGGAATAACATAGAAATATACGATCTGGTTATCATCGGAAGCGTCCATATTAATCCAAAATATCCTTTTGTCAGGGCCAGCTGTATATCAGAAGTAATAGAATGGTGAGTATTGATCGAAGGAGAAGACAGAATTCACTATGGCAGCTGAGTTGTATAATTATTTCAAAGTTATGCCATTTGGGTTAACAAATGCCACAGCTATACATTTACATAGACGATATAATACTATTCAGTAAATCAGCTATAGAACATATGAAGTTGACCCGAGACTAGATTTAGGTTAGTCAGGTTTGAAAGTGAAAACATTATTTTAAAAATGTCAATTGTTTCATGAGCCTGTGACATTTTTTGGTCATAAGATAAGTTGAAACGGAATTGAGCCAGATACTAAGAAAATTTGATGGATACAAAATTACCCAATTTCAACATCAGCTAAGGAGGTTAGAAGGTTTGTAGGCCTTTGTATCCAGGCAATATCTTTCTATTTCCCTGCATAGGATTTTGATGGTCTTTGGGTTTTGGGGTTTCACTTGAATCATGGCTTGAAGAAGTTACCAGTTTTCATAGGAGGATAGAAAGACGATGCCAACATTACGTGGATCCGACAAAAACATACTTTCCGCGATAAGTGTTATTATTATGTCCTTTAGTACAATACTATTGGTTCTGGGGTTAATGATTGGTGTAGAATGAAGGTTTTCTGAAGTGAACATACCTGAGAAAAATTTTTTAAGAATGTTTGCATTTTCTTTATCATCTGTAGTTATAGTGTCGTTAGCTGGGTTATATAGCTTGCTAATTGAATGAAGTAGGACCGTTTTACTCTTGACAATAGTTGCATATCTTTCACCATTGAATAAATAATCTTGAATCTTGACAAAAGCCTTAGGTAGCAAATAACTGGGCAATGTAATCATCAGGCTTCGTACACCTTTTTGTGTTTGAAATTCCATGGCTTTTCCATGACCAAAATTAACAAATTCCACTTCTACAGGATAATTGAAACGTCCTCTTCAGGATACAAATCAATATGTTGGTGGCAGTAGGGTGGAATTCATTTGGCACATCTACCAGGCTGTTTGTAACTTTGTATAATAACACCAAGGAGCAATTCTCACGTCTTTTTTCAGTGTGTCCCATCCGAGTTACTTCACCATGTTTGAGGCACTGGCAGTCCTGGTTCCAAGAAAATTTCGTCTATGTGGTCGGTTCAGAATGAATCGCGCTGCTCTTTTCTGGACTGCCTCTAGTTTGTTTGAATGTGTGTCATGATGGGGATTCCAGACTAGGCAGCTGTATTTAAGAATAGGTCGAACCATTGTGGTGTAATCTCTGCCTTTGATGACCTTCGGGCAGAATTTCAGGTTTCGGGAGATAAACCCTAGAGCTTGGCTACTCTTCATGGAGATCTGGTTCACATGATCGGACAAGTTACGGTTGTTTTGTAACTGAACCCCTAGATATGGATTTGATCTGTTCTTGATTAGGGTTACTCCATCCATTTTGTATTGATAGTTGCTAATGCGCTTGTTGATATTAGCGAAGCTCATTATGCAGCATTTATCTGTGTTAACTAGGCGGTTTAGGTCTTCCTGCACTGTAATATTGTCGTCTGGTGTCTGTATGTGGTGGTACATAAGGCAGTCATCGGCGAACAGTCTTAACTTGGATTTAATGTTATCTGGGATGTCATTGATGAAGATGAGGAACAGCAGTGGTCCAAGAACAGTTCCAAGCGGGACGCCGGAAAGTACATCAGCTTCATCCGACTCTTCATCATCAACGACGACTTTTTGGGTTCTGTCGCTAAGAAAGTCTTGTATCCAACTTGTGGCATGGCCTCTACCACCATAGTACTGAAGTTTGTTGGCTAGCCTTTGGCGGGGCACTTTATTGCATGCTTTGTCGAAATCTAAAATGTCTGCGTCTACTTGGCCACATACGTCGAGGACTCTCGCTATATCAGTGGTGGTAATGTATAACTGCGCCTCACAGCTGTGCTTGCACCTGAATCCGTGCTGGAGTGCTGTGAGAATGTCCAGGTTGTCAAAGTGGTCCAGCATGTTTGAGAGGATGATGCGTTCGACTAGCTTACAACAGATATATGTGAGACTTGGTTTGACTCGGTCCCCTTTTTTTAAAACAGGAACAACATGTTCCTTCTTCCAGTCCTGGGGTGTTTTGCCATGTTCTAAAATAAAGGCTAAGAGGCTGCTTATTTGTGGTCCTGTGTCTTTAAGCAGGCGAGCTGATACCGTGTCCAGGCCTGTAGCTTTCTTATGTGTTAAGCTGATGTAAGAGCTTCTCTACTCCATTCCTGGTGATCTTAATGATTGGCCTATCCGGGAATGGTGAAGGGCCTTTGTCTGGCATTGTGCATAGATCTTCCCTAGTAAAAACTGAAGTGAATTGGTCGGTTAGAATGGATGCTTTTTGTTTGGCATCGACAGCAACTGTTCCATTGGCTTTACGTGTTGATACTCCGCAAGAATCCTGTCATTTAGGTTTTATGTACTGGTAAAGTTTGCTTCGGTTGGGATAAGATGCAGGGTCTAGCAGGTCTCCAATGTATTTCCATGACCTCTAAGAATTAATATCTACAAGTAGATTTGTCTTGATGACATAGCTACATAACGTTTTATATTTTTTTTTCATTCTGCAAAATGTTTGAATATTGCATCTTGTAACAAGCAATCAAAAGCCTTGTTTTGATAACCTGCTGCCATAATTTTAATATACAGAGGTGACAGTGGAAATTGTTGATCAGATATTTTTTATTTTGCACAATTATTATTTTCCAAGACAAATGATAAAAAACACTGACTTTCCAGGCATGGAATTTTTATTTTCAAATTCCATGGCTTTCCACGATTTCCATGACCAGTACTAACCCTGAATCATGGTTACGAAAACCAGACACGTGTATCGAAAACTGGTAACCGTACATTTTATTACGTAATCTATAATTTGGCGTCTCTGAATTGTATTGCAACAATAAACATAATCTCATTACGAATCGTTGGTTGTAGTATTCTCTGTAGCAACCTAAATTTAAATCTGGAATTATTCATGTTTAACATCTCTTGTGGGATTCATTATTCTTCTTATTGTTCTGTCCAATCCTACTGTCTTAGGTGTACCGTGCTAGCTAAAGTCTATCTACTGTAATAGAAATTCCCAGTCAGGCAACCTACAGTCATGCTGGAAAATGCTCACAAATCGACTATTTCTTCCCACATGATCCGTCAAGATTCAAGATTCAAAATTATTTATTTTCATATGAGACATAGAATTTACATTTACACAACAGGCAGTCCACCAACGGCTGAGCTGTGGTGGACCCCTTACATTTAACATGTAACAAACATATAATTCAGTGATAGTCGGATCATGGATGAAGACAATAATATAATGTTTACATGTATACATTTAAGACAATAGATGATTAATACACGCACGCACACACACACGCATCTATTAGATCATTTCTATCAGACCGCAAACAGAGTCATAATTAATGAAGAACACTCAGACTAGAAACCTGTATACAGTGGAATTGCCAGGGCTCTGTAATGGGACCTATTCTCTTTATCTTGTATATAAACGACCTACCCAATTGTATAAAAAATGGCAGTGACGTATATTTATATGCAGACGACACAAAGTTGTTTCAGGAAATAAATTCCACACCAGATAGATTAAAAATGCAATCAGATATATATTTGTTAGCGGATTGGTCAGATAAGTGGCTCTTACAATTCAACACAGAGAACTGTAAATGCATGCGAATTGGTAAATCATCCTTAGAAGAGTACAGTTACAGATTAGTAAAAGATGGTACACCTATAGAATTCACTAACACTGAAATAGATATTGGTGTTATCATTGATGATAAGTAGACCTTTGAAAGACACATTGTTGATAAGGTTAACAAGGCCAATGTAATCATGGAAATTATCCAGCACACATTTGTGCATTTAAACATAACATTGTTCAAAACACTTTATACATCATTGGTAAGACCTCATGTCGAATATGCAAGACAGGTGCGGTGAAATCCAGAATTATGTCCAGAAGTCACCAACAGCCGGAGTTCAGCTGTTTCTGGTTAACCAGCGCATGCGTCACTTCTGAGTCGGTCCCTGGTTCACATCGTTTGGGATCCCGGGAATCTGAAGTCATCAACTGCTGGTAAGATTAGCGAATATTATAATTATCAGTCAATCACCACAAATGGTGTCAGGAGTAATTCTGGCCCCGGTTATTTGGTGAGAAAATTTTTTTTTCCACAAATTATCGCGATTTTGCATCTGCTCACATAAATATAAAAATTAACTCGGTAGCCACTCTGATTACTTTATAAGTACAAACAAATATATCTTCTTTTGTAATGGAGGCGCATTTATTTTAAAACACTGTATAACCTAAAAATCAAAATCGTCAGAATCGCATATTTGGCAGGAAAATTTTGATTAATCATTGTTTAATTGATCTTCTTCTTCTTTTCGATCGCTGGTATCACACTTGGAGAGCCGTTCTCAAGATGAAATCCGTGGTTTTCTGCAGTTCTTCAACAGTCCCATACACCTTTTCAAGAAAAGAGGTTGACAAAGGCCAGATCTCTTCTCTCAGCAGCTGATACGTACTGCAACATTGAAGTATGTGCTCTGTGGTCTATTCTGCTTCTCCACAATGACAAGCTGGTGATGTCGTAAGGTGGAACCACCTGTACATGTGTTGGTTTAGTCTGTTGTGTCCAGTTCTGAGACGAAAAATGGTCACTTGCTCTGGCCTCGAGAGATGATGGTAGGCATCTTCTGATTGAGGTGTTCTATAGAGTGACTTGATGATAGTCTTCATCTCTGTATGGGTAACCATGTTTTCTGTCTGATTCTCTTCTGCACCCACCTTTGCCATCTTGTCTCATTTCCTTGGACTCCACAGTGTGAGGGGATCCACTATAGAGCTATCTGAAAGCATTTGATGGTTTGTAGTGCTTCTTCAAGTTGTGGCAGCTTACCTTTGGTGATAGCCTCAAGAACGGAGCGGGCATCAGATAAAAAGACAATCTGTGCAATAGGGTCTGCTGTTCTGCTGATGGTATTAGCTGCATGAATCAGTGCTTCGACTTCAGTTCTGTAGTGTGTGCAGTGTCTGCCTGTAGGTATTGCAACTGACTCATGTTGTCCGTTATGATACTGTATGTGCAGTCCGGCACCTCCGCTCCTAATTTCATCTTTGGCTGATCCATCTGTGTAGATCCTTATCCATGTCTCCTGAGGGTACATTTCTTCCAGCATGGCTAGGGTCAGGGCCTTCTTGCCCACATCACTGTGTTCATCTTTGGTTGTGAGATGAGGTACTGTGGTGCGAATAGCTATGCTCTCTAGTTTGTTTTCCCAGGGTGGAGGATCAAGGGTGTGGTTTGGGACTTCTATTTGTGCTGGCAACATTTCATGGTGTTTCCTTTGAAGTGCTTTTGTCTCTTTCAGAAAACTTGATCTTTTAAGCCTTCCTGATGACAGCTGTGCTTGCCTGATCTTCATCGGGTGGTTGTTGAACGATTTGAACTTTGCAGCTTGGATCAGTGCTTTGCATTCCCTTCCTTTGCTAAGTGGGGGGGGGGATGCCTGCTGTCTGCTCAATTTTTTTCTATTGGTGTTGATCTCATTCCAACAGTGATGATGTACTCTGTCGAGGTTCTGTTGATGAGATTTAGCTGCTGTCATCCATGAGCTGGATCCATACTCAAGGTGTGGTCGTATGACACTTAGGTAGATGGTCTTGAGGATCCTTTCATTGGCACCCTACTTTGTTCCTGCCAGCTTCCTCATGATGTTTAGCTTTCTTCTGGCCTTTGCCTCTGCATTCTGGATGTGCTTTTTCCATGTTAATCTTCTGTCATAGGTGACTCCCAGGTATTTCTGCTGGTCCTCGTATGCGAGTGGAGTACCGACCAGTGTCAGATTGCCAACCTTGGTTTTGGCGGACAGTGAGAATAGCATGGCTGACGATTTTTCTTTGTTGATGGTAATACACCAGCGATTGGCAAAAGCTGTAATTCTGTACAAGGCGAGCTGCATTCTGTACGTGGCAGTCGTTGTTGGCCCAAGCTGTAATTCTATCCAAGGCGAGCTGCATTCTGTACGTGGCAGTCGTTGTGTACTCCTCGCTGCACCAGAGTATGAGGTCATCTGCATAGAGGGCTGCTTGGATCCCATTGGGCAGCTCTGGTACAATGTCATTAATGAAGCGTATGAACAGAGTTGCTGATAATACTCCGCCTTGTGGCACCCCTTGTCTTAGCAATACATTCTGTCCACATTGTCCATTCACCAGCACCCTAGCTCTGCGATTGTGTAGGTATGACTTGGTCCATCGGAACATGTTGCCACCGATGGCTGTGTGCCGTAGCTTCACAAGGAGGCCATCCTTCCACACCTTGTCAAATGCCTTCTGCAGATCGATAAAGGCAGCTAGCATCACCTTCTTGGCTTGAAAAGTGTCCTCTATGACCTGTGCAAGATGTGTTGTTTGATCTTCTGTGCTCCTGTATCTTCTGAAGCCAGCCTGCTCTGAAACTGTAATGTTCTCCGACTCCAGGTACCACTGCAACCGCTGGTTGATGATGCGCTCCATGGTCGTGCATATGCAGCTTGTAAGACCGATAGGACGGTAGCTCAGCACTTTCGTCTGCGATCCGACCACTCTACTGAGGTTTCTGTGAATGTCTTCTGTACAAGATGCCAAGTCCAGCATTGTTGTCGAGTTCCACCGGCGCGAGTAGAAGGTAGGCTGATCTGTGGGATCGTTGACAAGTAAAAGGTGCTTTTCATCTTGCCATGCTTCAATGTCTTCTCCTCGTTTATCAAGTGTTCTGTATCCCCAGCTCTGGGACTGGCTATTAAAGTCTCCCGCAATGCGGACGTGGCAGTCTGGGACCTGGATTGTGTCAAGTGAGAGATTCTTGACATTAGGGCAGTAATAATTGACAATGTCAATCACAGAGTTGCTGGTTGTTACCCTGATCTTGATATATTCTGCCTCTTCCATAAAGGTTTTAATCTGGATGGCGCTCACGCTGTTTCGGACCAAGGTGATCACCCCGCCTTTCTTTCTTCCTTTTCGATCACACCGGAAAATCTGGTAACCTCTGATCTTAAATGGTTTTCCTTCTTGCAGGTGTGTTTCTTGGATGCAGCAGATATCAATGTTGTTTTCGTACAGGAACTGCTCGAGCTCTGATTTCTTGTTGGTAACCCCTTCTGCGTTCCAGTGCATGATGTTGATACTGGGGTTCTCTTTGGGTTTGGTCTTCTCTTTCAGTTGGCCAGTAGCTCTCCATCCTCGTCCCCTGGCTCCACAAGACGAGTTGATGGGACCTCCAGTAGCTGAGGGTGGGCTCTTTCGAGGCGTGGAGCCCATCGCTGCACCTGCCTGGCGGATACTCACAGGGCGAGCACCATTTCGGTTGATTCGATCTCCAAGTGTCATTTCATTAGCGTTGTGCATAATGCTCTGGTTAGCCCCTCCAAATGTCTGGATTGACACCCAGTGGGTTACACCCCTGCGCCACGTTGAGGCCGAGCATATAGTCTTAAACAGGGGAATTGATTGATTGTGCTATTACCACATGGTTATAGAATGTTTGATAGATTATGTATTTCCCATCCAATTGTCCTGTTACAATACTGTCATATGTTTTCGGGAATGTATTTTTTAAACTTTTGTGATGATATCATGTGTATTTCCAAAGGATATTGTTGTTAACAGTTAAGTGTCAAGGATTTGATCTTGAATTTGACATGTAATTTAAATAGTATTATGTAATTCTCATTCAAATTAGATTAAGACTTTCTTATACTCAATCTACTATCTCAAATGTAGTTTTCACCATTTCACTGTAATGCAGTGTTCGTATAATCTTGAAAAGTGCTTAAATTTGAGCTGTACAAATCATGTCATAGACTTTTTCACCCATGTCACTGTCGAAATTTGATAATTTTTTGTGTCAAACTGGTTTTAACCCTACAGATTAGACATTTTCACAAAAAGCTATTTTGTTGGTTACTAGCAAAGGATATCTTCTGGAAAAAGCAGACTATGCAAATTTGCAGAAAAGATGGACAGTTTTCATGTTTAAGAAACACAGATGATGAAAGTGCTGTTAAGAATATTTGTTCACTATACAAACGCGCTGTTGCCATTGTTTCAGAACATGGGCAAACTATTTCGTTCATAAATATACCTATCTATTCATTTCGTATTTATAATGGATACAAGGTCCATTTTTGTCCTGCTGATTTCAAAGATCAGGATGCTATATTAGAACAGCAGGTAAATTTATTAAACGAAAAGATTGAACAACTGAATAGTCGAATTGGTCAGAATACCTTGAAGTTCAGTGTAGAATCAGCAAAACGCCGTAAAGACAAAAATCATCAAGATGTTAGGTGATCATATGAATTTAAATATTTGTACCATGGCCTACATGCAGGCAAAACAGTAAATAAAGTTTGGCTGCAGAAACCGCATCTTGACACAATTAGGTGTTGTTCAAAAGTTAAATCTCAAGACGTCATACAACTATTTCCGGCTGAAGATGTGCAAGATATTTAATTTATTATCTTCATATCTCAAGACAAACTAACTATTTAAATTACTGTCTTTATTAAGCATCACTCATACCACACAATTTTTCCATAATGGTGGTCTGCATAAATACAGCTTCTATAGAAGAACTAATGACCTTAAAGACATTGGTATGAACCGTGCATCAGGTCTCATTACCCTTTGCGAAGACAAAGGTGGTTTTATTATGCTTGAAGACGTTAAATCTGACCCAGACTTTCCCTCCACTGCCACTATCTTGGAGAAATTGTTTGATGCTGGACTAATCAATTTTGAACCTGAGGATGGTGCGGCAGGCGGTTCAGAGCCTGATGAGCAAATCTGAAATTGCTAAACTTAAGCAAGAGCTTATGGCTATCGAGCTGGAATGCATATATTTAAGGACCCTCTCTAAAAATCAACAAGCTCAGCATAACGAACAAGCCTTACAATGTCCAAAAAAATCTAGTGAATTTGTGAACAATCTAGCACCATGAGGTCTTTACGGGACTAGAGATGTGAAAAGAGAACTATATTCTCCTCCACATGACCAAACTGGCCGGCTCCGTCAATTTGATGGGCCATCGCAAGGTGGCAAAAGACCATCTTTTAGACTCGAGGGTCCACCGCCACCCAAATTATCTACCTTTGATGGAAAATCTGACTGGAAACCATTCTCTGTCCAGTTCCAACGTACTGCCAACTGGTATCAGTGGTCCAATTTGTATAAGCTAGACATGCTTATTGCCACTTTAATAGATAGGGCGTTGAAGTTTTTCTGTTCATGCCCACTTCCAGTCCAGAATAGCTATAACACACTAAGTGCCAAGATGATGTCCAGATTTGGCAAGAGGGACTTACCCCATATCGTCCACAAGCGCCTTCAAGATATTAGGTAAGACGGCAGTTCCTTAGAGGAATTCGTGGAAAATATCCAAGAACTTGCCATTGAGGGTTATCCAGATGGCCCTGAAAGTTTGGTTGAAACAATCGCCATGGATACTTTCTTATAAGGGGTAGACAACAAAAGGGGTACTCTTGTTGCCATGGACAAAGAGCCATAATCGCTAGAAGAGACCCTACAGATGGTGAATGCAGCTAATCAAAATCAAAGACTTATTCTGGGTAGACGCAAGCCTGAATTGCGGAAAGTTCATTTCGATGAAAGCGACATTGACAGTTACTCTGAACAATTGGAGCGTTCATCTCAATTGAGAATCATGACCGTCCCCAACAGACTCGAAAAATTAGAAAAAGATGTCCAGTCGCTTAAGAAGGACATGTCCGACATGAAGACAGACATTAGTAAGATATTAAGTGTGGTGTCTGCGTGAGGACGCTCGCCAACAAAAGCAGATGTATCCAACTCTTCCTGTGAGTCATCACCCAGTGGTAGTGAGGGTAAACTGGGAAAATGCTTTACCTTCAATTTAGAAGGCCATTATGCTCGTGACTGTCCTAGAAGACGCGTTAGATCACCTTCACCCCAGTTATCTTCTAACAAACCACCTTATGGTGTCCGTATGTATGAGTATTCGTCTGATCCAATCAGTCTAGTCATACTTATTAAAGTCAACGATACACCAATTAATGCAGTGGTTGATACTGCTGCACAAGTCACAGTTATTAGTAATGAATTTGCTGATCATTTACAGCACCCACCAGTCTTGCATGGGGTTATTTCCCTCAAGGGTACTGGTAAAGATAACACGATACACGCCAAGACAGCTGATTCAGTTAACATTCCGATAGGTTCTTTTAGAACAAACTGGGCTGTGCTTGTCACTGATATTAATGACCCGATTAATGGCGAGCATGTACAGGCATCGATGGTAAAAACCTGTGGTCGAGAAACACAGGTTGCAACGGTAACACTAAAACATAAGGTTATTGTAGAGCCATTTGGTGCTGTCCAAACTACCAGTCTCCTGGACCGAGAAATGAATACTGATCTGGTATTGCAACCATTCCCTGAACTAGATGGTCTGATAACCGCTCATTCAATCACAATGGCCAAAGATTCTCAGATTCAGATTCTGTTACAGAATTTGTCTCCTAAATATATTACCTTGAGCCATAATCATGACATAGGTGTTGCCACTGAATTAGACCAGGTTATTGAAACAGACCCTGACAGTGACCGTGAATTATTTCCAGATTTGCAAACACAAGCTCCCACTCTGAACAGTGACCATAGCATTAAGTCTGAATCTTCCCCTACTGTTCCTGATCTTCCAGTTTTTTTGCAAGACCTGTATGAACGTTCTACTCATGGTTTTTCCGTAAAGCAAAACATATTAGTGAAATCTCTGTTGTCAGATTATCAACATGTTTTTGCTAAGGACGACCTTGATTTAGGGCTGTTTAAAGATGTCACGCATTAAATTGACACATGAGATCCGAAGCCGGTGCATGCTAGATTCGCCGAACGCCGCTAGGTTTTGAAAATGAGGAGGAGAAACACCTCAATGATATGCTGGAGAAGGGCATTATTGTGCTTTCCAAATCTGAATGGTCATCCGCTCCAGTGCTGGTCCGCAAGAAGGATGGTACTGTGAGATACTGCATAGATTTTCGTGACCTAAATAAAGTTACCAGCAAAGTTCTATATCCTCTTCCTAACATAGAAACCTGTCTGGATGCCTTGGGTGGTGCAGAATATATCAGCACACTCGATATGGCTGCCAATTATTGGCAGATTGAAGTGGCTCCAGAGGACAGACACAAGCT
Organism: Chaetoderma sp. LZ-2023a; assembly: GCA_034401795.1. Classification (NCBI taxonomy): domain Eukaryota; kingdom Metazoa; phylum Mollusca; class Caudofoveata; order Chaetodermatida; family Chaetodermatidae; genus Chaetoderma; species Chaetoderma sp. LZ-2023a. The sequence continues at coordinate 121,110,879 of CM067359.1, forward strand.
CGCGTTCGTCACTAGGTACGGCCTGTTTGAATTTGTCAAAATGCCTTTACTTTTGGTACATGCAACAGACCAGCTACTTTCCAGAGAATGACCCAACTGGTGCTGCAGGGCCTTAATTGGTGTGAGTGCCTTGCCTACCTAGACGATATAGTCGTGACTGGCAAAGATATTGACAGTCATTTGTCAAATTTAAGAGCTGTATTCTAATGTTTCTGTCAACACAATCTTAAGTTAAAACCTAAAAAATGCATTCTGTTTCATAAAGAATTGTGTTTTTTGGGTAGAATGGTAAGTAACAAAGGTATCTTGGTTGCGTCTGAGAATTTGAGTCCCTCAAACTTTCCATGACGAGCCCTGCAGTGCTGGGGTATCCCAAACCTGATAGCATTTTTATATTAGACACAGATGCCTCAGATAATGCTGTTGGCACAGAACTCCCCCAATTGCAAGATGGCCAAGAAGTGCTTATTGGTTATGCGAGCAAAACCCTGACACCTGCTCAGAGGAAATATTGCGTAACTCGCAAAGAGCTGTTAGCAATAGTGGCCTTTACATGGCAGTTCAGACTGTATCTCCTTGGTAGGTCTATTATTGTACGAACTGACCATAACTGTCTTACATGGCTTCTCAACTTCAAACATATTGAAGGTCAACCTGCTAGATGGCTAGAAGAGTGTTCTCAATATAATATAACCATCCAACATCGTGTTGGAAAGAAGCATTCTAATGCTGATGGTCTGTCACGCATCCCTTCCGACTTACCAAGCTGTTATGCTTACCAACCTGGACAGAGCCTCAGTTCCTTACCGTGTGGCAGGTGTAGGTATTGTACAAAGCTCCATCAACAATGGGCACATTTTGAGGAATGTGTTGATGATGTGATTCCCTTATCCTCCCTAGCAATTAAGACTGTATCTGTGGATGATGATGTATTATTGGATTTGCTAGACGATGACCTCAGCAATGAAACTGATCCACAAACTGATGATTCGGATCAAGTGTCAAACTGGCTCAGTGCGTTTTCTCCAGCACAACTGAGAGAACATTAGTTGGACGAACTTGATCTGAAAACCACCATCAATTGGATAGAGCAGGATTATGTACCTTCTGAGGCAGAACTATCCCTCTCCACCCCAACTGTTAAATATTGGTGGCTGCGGCGTAAGCAATTACACTTGATTGATGGAGTGTTGCATTACGAATGGGCCGAGCCAAGCATCTCTAATATGTTGTTACTGGTACCACAGTCCTTACGAACTATCGTTCTTGAGGGCTGCCATGATTCTAAACTAGCCAGCCACATGAGTACGTTGTAATTATATTTGGCATGGGTGTTCGCGTGACACTAGAACATATGTAAAGTCATGCCAAATTTGTAACCGTAGTAAAAAGCCAAGTGTACGCCCAAAGGCCCAACTCGGTAAGTTCCATGCTGGATTTCCACTTGAAAGAATTCACTTAGATATTCTAGGGCCTTTAGTTATGTCAAACCATGGAAATAAATATGTTCTTATGCTAATTGATCAGTTCATAAAATGGGTGGAATGCTATGCGATTCCAGACCAAGGGGCTGAAATAGTAGCTAAAACATACGTTGAATGGTTTGTTACCACGTTGGGTTGTTCTTACTACCTGCATACTGACCAGGGTAGGAATTTTGAAAGTGCCCTATTCAAGGATGTATGTAAACTTCTGGATGTATCCAAGACCCGCACAACTGCATACAGACCTTGCTCTAATGGACAGATTGAGCGTATTAATTGCACTGTTTTGCAGTCCATAAGGTGTTATCTTCAGGATGATGGTCGTCAGAAAGATTGGGATGAATGCATCTCATTTATCGCTGGAGCTATCAGGGCCACAGTGAATCGACAAACTGGTGTTATGCCAAACATGATGATGCTTGGACGTGAGGTCCTGCAGCCTGTTGATGTAATGTGCAAACCTCCCATGCAGGACACAGTACGGGTACCATCAGCAAGTGGTTATGTTCAGAAGTTACAAAAAATCCTGGAAACCACCCACAACACTGCAAGGAACAGTTTAGACATGGCCCAATTGCGTAAAAAAGGGACTATGATGTCTGTCTCCATCAACATTTCTACAAACTTGGCGACGTTGTTTATTTAGCTAATTCTGCTCCCAAAATAGGGCGGTCCAGTAAGTTAAGACCACCCTGAGTTGGACCGTTCATTGTATATGCTAAGCTGTCACCAGTATTGTATGGAGTAAAATGTCAGAGGCGTAAAATGATTGTACACCATGATCGTTTAAAACTACGCCAAGACAGAGTTTTACCCCTGCGGGCCCAGTGCCTCAAACGTCATATAATCTCTGGACAGCTCGAAAGTCAGTCCCCTGTAGACAATGGAGATGACGGTGGTTTATCTGAGGATCAGAATGAGACAATTCCTTATGGTATTGAGGAGGATGAGGATCTGAATGAAACCATTCTCTATGGTATTGACTAGACTTTCCTGACCCAACATGCTAATCCTGATGGTCATCCCTCTCCTAGTGGCATGAATCGCCAGGCCCGAGGAGAATTCCATCATCCCTCTCCTAGTGGCATGAATAGTCTGGCCCGAGGAGGTTACAATGCACCAATTAGTCTAGCAGGAAGAAGACACGGTCGACTTCCTGCTAGACTTCTGGATTATGACCTTGACCTTTGAATAGGTCGACGTTATTGTACATAGTCTTGTCCCTAATTTGTATCTCTCAGACGTCCTTGATGCGTTTCTTTGAGACACTTGTTCATCGTATTTCGCATATGTCAATATTTGTAGTTAATGCGAGTGATGTTAATCCATTTGCCCACTTCTTCCGTCAATTGGACTTTTCAGTTGTTAACTTTTCGCATATCAATGTCTCTTGTTTCAATTGTATCAGTAATCTTAATAGGTTAATACTGTATATTACTTCCGTCTCTTCACACCTAGTATTTAACCCTGAGAATTATAATCCTCCGTGGCAAGGCTACACTGGCCCGTAGATTATAATTCTTGTAATTTTAGATATTCTTCCTTAAGGTGTAATTTTAAATCTGCATTACTACTAATTCAGTTCAGTCATCTTTGATAAATCATAAATAGGTGTTAGTGACATTCCTTAATTTGTAAACAAAAAAAATGTCCACCCATAGTGTAGTTGAGCTTTGGTAAGAGTCGGTCATATTGGTTTTAGAAATCGTTTACTTGAATACTTTCATGACACTAAGCTACTTATTCCCAAGTCATTATTTGTAGTAGTATCGTAGTATAAACATTATAAAACTAGCTAATTGTGAATAAGTCTGACTCTTTATTATTAAAGATAGTTTGCATCTATATTAACAACAAAGACAGTTAGCCTTTGATAAATAAATTGCTTTTCATATGTATAAAAGTAGTTTCATCACAGGCTCAACAATAGTTCTTGAGCATTTCTGACCAGTGTGGCAATGTTGCTTGGCCTGTTGGGATCTGATGTTCTTGGACATTTGCATTTGATTTGTAAATACATTTAGAGCCATTTATGAAGACCTTGTGGCAATGCTTGATGGGCCCGTGGATACCCATATGCTACAGCTTTTATAATAAAATTAATCTGTTGATACATTTCATGTATTTATTTTATTATAAAAGCTGTAACATATGGGTGTCCACAGGCCAATCAAGCATTGCCACAAGGTCCTCATATGCTCAGAAATTTGAAACCTATAGTGGCCAAAACTTTACCACGATTTTGCATTTCTGCTCTAAATGTATTTACAAATCATATATATATATATATATATATATATATATATATATATATATATATATATATATATATATATATATATATATATACACCTGTGCAAAGGTTAAGCACCACCCCATTTTTACGCACATGCGAGGGTATATTCATGTGCTATGAAGAAAGCAATAGCATAAACATTTATGTACCCATCCATCTTAGTGCAAGAGGTAATAATGCAACTAGAGGAATGCTGATTATGATGGTGGGGAAACACTGTATGTTTTTGTTTGAACTTGAAAACGAGGCCTGAATATGGTTACGTTGACACAACTGACAACTATTGCCCTACAGTTGACACACGTGGCTAGATTGTCATTAATGGTGTCTGAAAACGAAGTTTAACATCTGGGCACGAGTTTGAGACTGTCATTATTAATACCGGGTCTATCCACCTTGTGCCTGGATGACGGCCTGGACACGACGTCTCATGCTGGTCACCAACCGACTGATACGCCATTGTGGTATTCGTTGCCATTCAAGATGGAGTGCGTCTGTTAATTCCTGTAGGTTCTGCACAGGAGGATCCCTCCTTCTCACCATGTTTCCCAGAATGTCCCAGATATGCTCAATAGGGTTCATGTCAGGGCTCCTTGCTGGCCATGGTAGGGTTTCGATGGCATTCTGGCGGAGGTATTCATGCACAGCTCTAGCACGATGTGGTCGGGCGTTGTCATCCATGAATATAGGGTGGGTTCCAGGTGCATGATTTACAAAATGAGGGACCACAACTCTATCCAGTATGGAATCTTGATATCTTTGTCCATTTAGTGTTCCAGGTACAGTCAACAGATCCAGCTTACAATCAAATGAGATGCACCCCCATATCATAACGGAACCTCCACCAAATGGAACTTCTTCCATGATGTTACGTTGGTCGTACGGCGTGCGTCTGGACCTCCATACACGAGTTCGACCATCTGTGGCATGAAGCAGGAACCGACTTTCATCGGACCAGTGTACCCGTCTCCAGGATCTCATGTTCCAGTGTCTTCTTTCGTTGCACCACCTCAGACACTCCTCTTTGTGGTGTGCAGTGAGGAGAGGACGTCTGACAGGTCTCCTAGCTTTCATGCCAGCAGCATACAGTCTCCTTTTGACGGTAGACATTGACACTCTATTGCGCGTTTCCCATTGCTGGCTGAGCACTCTGCTGTTGGTGAATGGAGATCTCCTAACAAGGCGTACTAGGGCTCGATCATCACGGGCAGTAGTCTTCTTCGGTCTTCCAGATCTAGGCCTGTCCTTCACCTCGTTAGTTTGCCCATGTTTTGCAATCAAACGACTGATTACAGTATGGTTAATGTTCAGCTGTCTGCCAATCTCTCTGCATGACATACCAGTGGTATGCATGCCTATGATTTGCCATTTCACACGATCACTTAACCTTCGTCTTGCCATAGCGGTTCACAATCAAGAGCTAATTCTCTCTGTACAAATAAACCACGGTCATGAACACAAAATTCCTAATATTGTCGCCTAAATCTGTATGTAATGTTCTACACCTCAAACTGGACTTTTACATAACTGAACACATGTGCTGTTTCCCGCCACGCACGGACATCAAACGGCGTGAAGTCATGCATGCATGTGCATTTCGTACTTGGAATTATGTCAGCTAACGCGGGGACAAAAAGTATGGCAGCCTAGTTGTACCATCATGTTTCTACGTTCTATTGTTTTTGCTGGTGCTTAACTTTTGCACAGGTGTATATATATATATATATATATATATATATATATATATATATATATATATATATATATATATATATATATATATATATATATATATATATATATATATATATATATATATATATATATATATATATATATATATATATACATACATATATATATATATATATATATATATATATATATATATATATATATATATATATATATATATATATATATATATATGTGTGTGTGTGTGTGTGTGTGTGTGTGTGTGTGTGTGTGTGTGTGTGTGTGTGTGTGTGTGCGCGCGCACGCGCGTGTGTGCATGCGTGCGTGCGTGCGTGCACCAGCAGTGTGGGTTTCTAAAAAAAAATGGGAAGAGTATGGTGAAATCCGGAATCATGTCCGGAAGTCACCAACAGCCGGAGTTCAGCTGTTTCCGGTTAACCAGCACATGAGTCACTTCGGTTCCTGGTTCTAGCGCATCACATCGTTTGGGAACCCAGGAATCTGAAGTCATCCACTGCTGGTAAGATTAGCGAATATTTTAATTATCAGCCGATCACCACACAGGCATGGAGCCCTCATTATAGAAAACATATCGAACTTCTGGAAAATGTACAGCGACGGGCAACTAAAGTAGTACCAGGCCTATCACACCTAAAAATAGTTAAACTAACTTAAAAATATGACCCAGAAATCTGTGAATTTTTCAGTTAAGAGAAAAGCTTATGCTTATGCAACTCTGTCTTGGCGTAAAAGCTCTTAGAAAAGAGGGGTCATAGTCTAAAGGTATACAAACCAAGAGCAAGACTCGACTTGCAAAGATACGCTTTCAAATATCGAGTTATAGACTTATGGAATAGCCTACCACAACACGTAGTTCAAGCACAAACAATATTATCTTTTGAATTTAGGCTGGATAAGTTATGGAAGACTCAATCGTTATACTATGATTACCTCGCAGCTGATATAAAGCCTGATTGGTATCAAACCAACTATTAAAATCGGTAAACTAACTAATACCCTCAGATAGAATTTTAAAACCCCCAAACAATCTGTCATAACAGGCTGATAGGCATTCTTACAGGATATAGATTATTATGATTGATTCGTTGATTGATTGATATATTTTACACGCTATATAATAATAGATGGACAGTTTAATATCAGTCAATCAGTTAACATTCACAACTAGAACTAGCAATCAACATGCCAGCCAGGCTTAGCTATGGCTTGTACATGTGTTATGGAATGGATTATGTAATCCTATTCACTTCTATCAATGCCAAGTATTGTTGTCCTATGACGTCACATGGAAACTCCATATAGTATTTGAACATAGTATTTCACCTAAATAATGTTGACAGCTTCTATAACACTGCAACGCTATGGGCCGGGACAAAGGATAGGACAGCGATTCAAGTTAGTAAACAATGGTTTATTGTGATCTAAATGGTAATTGAACAGGAATAGCTAGTTTTAATGGATATGTATGTGGATGAAATATCTAACATATGAGAGTCAAATATTTTTACATAATATGTAGGCTATGATTTGATAATCCTAGCATAATCCGATTATGATTAATTACTGCATATGACTCATCAGTCGGTTATGTAGCTGTCATCAAGCTATATGTCAACAAGAACTGTCAGACATCTACGAAATCGTTCTTTAGCCAATCAGTGTACAGCGGTCGACGTAGAATATCTTTGACTTATTAACCCTTAGCTCAGTTAACCGAGGGCACTGGTTAATGGCAGACAGTTGCTTTATGCACTAGTCTTGATCAACCTCAAAAGACAGATGATTAGGAACTTGTAAGGAAGCTTTAATTATTACGCTCGGGAATAGTATTGATTATAACCTGACAGCGAAGTTCACTATAGATAAAACCAGGTTATAATTTACTAACTCACGTTACCATATTGCCATAATAGTAAGAGCATTCTGTCGCTTCCCAGCGTAGAGTACCTCTATGCTGCTCAAGCTTTGCTTCCATGCTTTGATATAAAAATACCAAAATACCAAGATATTGGCTGTCTGAATCGATCCCTTTTATAGTGGACACATTGAAGATTTCTGATGTCTATCCTGTTTCTATGCTACGTACACGTTTTTATGAGATATACTTGACTATGAAGTCTCTTCCGTTTTGGGTAAGGTTTGTATGTAAGGTTGCTGCGACAACCCACCTTACCGAGAACGAAAGAAATAGATATCAGCTCACCTCGTTTATAGATGAACTTTAATGATACTTATATTTGATATCCGGGCCTGATCTGACTGACTACTAGAGCTTGCAGGTAAGCTACGGTGATCTTCAGTAGTCTCCAGAGTCAACAACAAAACACAAAAAATGATAGCTATCTGCGACTATGTCACATTATAACAGCATCTATATGATCGATGAAGTCATCGTATAGGGCGCGGCCAAACGCGCCAAACCTGAGTCGCTTGTTGTTGAGCTTGACATCAGGTGCATGACTGCGCTTGCGCAGAAAGTAACGAGGCGCTGGCTGCGTTTCCATTGGTTCCGGCACATCCTCGGGTACCTCCTCCAATGTGTCCATCACTACACTCTGAGGAGTCACGTGAGTTTCCATCGGTGACTCATGGTTTCGAGTCTCACTCGGACCCGGTTGACTGATGTTATTATCAACCATCCTACCCCTATTGCTCACCCATGGCTCATCATCAGAAGCTGGTCGCTTCCCACGAGCTCTCTGACCAAGGGTTGCCTTAGGGTCGGATTTTGGCCCTTCTTCGGACCTTGGGAGCATCATCATCCTTGGATGATGGCTATCTTTCGTACCCTTCGCAGGGTTACGAACAGGGCGTGGCCGTACCTTGTCCCAGCACATTTCTGAGTCGACTACGCGTAACTTAGATATATTCAGTACGCGCACCTTCCCAGACCTTTGATGCCGGACATGAGCCACTGGCCCATTGATCTTAAAGATCTCATATTCGGGGTCACTGTGAGAGGTCAACTTCATGCGTTCCTCCGCCTTTACGACCACCGAATCACCCACCTTATATACACCAGCGTTTGCACGCTTGTCAATCTGCTCACGGTGGACCTCACGAGACCTAGCCGTTTCCATACGAGCATGCAGTAAGGCATTGTTGAGACAGGTCAGTCTCTCACCTAAATCCTGCGATGCGTCTATTGGAATAGCAAACGGAAGTCTTGCCCGTCGACCATACGTCAGATAAAATGGCGTATATCCTGTTGTGGCATGACGAGTACTGCGGTAAGCGGTTAAAGCCGCACCCAATTCGTCCTCCCACGTGCGAGAAGCGTTGTTTACCCCTTTCTGGATTAAGTCCTTAAGGGTGCGATTAAACCTCTCAGTACGCCCATTAGTTTGTGGGTGGTAGGGACTCGACGTTCTATGATCGATCCCATGTTCACGGAATCTCTCCTCCAGAGATTTGGAACAAAATTCTTTGCCCTGATCGGTTATCACGATCTCAGGGACACCATGACGAGCGACGTATTCATTGAAGAATTTGTCCTCTACATTCTGAGACGTCTTAACCAGAATCGGATATGCTTCTGCCCACGCAGAACAGTGATCGACTATCGTCATGATATACACATTACCTTTACTTGACTCTAACAGTGGACCTATCAAATCCATGCTGATTATCTGACTCAGATAATTGGCCATGGGCATCTCACTGTACCTCGGTCGAGTCGTGCCAGGTCGGTTAACGTGGCACGTCGTACACATCTCTAGCATACGTACCACGTCTTTCCTCAAAGACGTCCATACAAACGAATCTCTTACCATAATGATGGTCTTCTGCAGACCTTGGTGACCGGCTCGTTCATGAGCCATCCGGAGCACTTTCTCACGGAACAGGGTAGGTAACATGATTCTGGGGTACTCAGCGTCCAACGCTGAAGGTGTAATTAATGAATATAATATACCGTTCTTGACCATATACTCCTCCGGGGTGTTCTTAAACAACTCCGGGTATTCCTTGGTCTGTTCGTCACACAAATCGTCATTGCGAATGTCAAATACCTCCAGAGGGACATGCGGTAACGCACCCTCGTCTACATCCGGTATGACAAAATCGCCTGTGTCTAAGGTGGCGATCTCCACTGGACGACGTAACCTGGACAACATGTCCGCTCGAATATTCTTCGAGCCTTGGATGTATTCAATCTTACATCCATACTCGGCAATCAGCACCGCCCAGCGCTGCACTTTCGTGTTTTTAACCTCTCCCACAAACAAACTCTTTAGGGGTTTGTGGTCAGTATACACGGTGAACTACGCGCCAAATAGATAAGGCCTAAGCTTCTTCAATGCGTATATCACAGCATAAGCTTCCTTCTCTATTACAGGCCAGTTTAGCTGACTGTCCTTCAGGGTAGAGCTTACATACTGTATCACCCTTTCTATACCCTTATCATCTACCTGTACCAATATCGCACCTATCGCATAGCTAGACGCATCAGTATAAAGCTTATACGGAGCATTTAAATTCGGATAGGTGTGAACTGTCTCACTACACAGCAAGTTTTGTAATTTCTTAAACGCTTGCTGTTCCTCCTTACCCCATTCAAAACGTTTATATTTCTTAGTCAATTCTATCAAAGGCGTAGCAATTTCGGCATAGCCTTGCACGCAAGAGCGGTAATAACCTGTAGCTCCCAGGAAACTTCTCACCTCACCCACATAGCGTGGTGGTGACATTTCCCTTATGACCTTGACCTTCTGGACCTGAGGAGCCACTCCTTGTGCAGAAACACGATATCCCAACAAGTCCACAGACTCGCGGGCAAACTCGCATTTCTTTTTCTTAACCTGTAAATTGTATTCTCGAATCCTACGCATAACCTTACGCAAATGCTGTGCATGCTCAGCCGGGCTTCTTGAATATATGACTACATCATCAACGAAAACATGCAAATATTTTCTCACGAATTCTCGGAAAATATCGTTCATTGCCCTCTGAAATATGGCACCTGAGTTGCAAAAACCAAACGGCATCCGAATAAAGTCGAACAAACCTTCGCTGCAAACGAACACTGTTTTCTCTATGTCTTGGCTGTCCATTGGTATCTGCCAATAGCCAGACTTCAAGTCCATAGTCGAAAATATTGTTGCGCCGCGCATCGAGTAAAAAATATCTGTTATATTCGGCAATGGATAACTGTCTTTACGACATACAGAATTCAACTTCCTGTAGTCAACACAAAATCTCATGTCCCCGCCCTTCTTAGGGACTAACGTAATGGGCGACGCCCAGGGCGATGACGACGGTCTTATGACGCCAGCTGCCAGCATTTCAGCCACTTGATTCTTGACTACATACTGCTTGGCAAGCGGTAGACGGTAGGCTTTCTGCCTTATAGGAAACGCATCTCCTGTTGGTACCGTACACTTCACTTTGGGGACCAATCCTAAAGTGTTTGGACAAGCCGTATCAAAGTTATCCGCAAAGTCCTCAAGCACTTTGTCGATAGCTTTATATCCGGTCGTTTCCTTGCAACTCCCATACACATAATCTATTTGCTCCCTATAGGGGTATCTAAAGGGATATACCTGGCCAAACCATACTACTACTTTGGCCTGATAATCAATCTTCGCATTTCCCAAGTGCAAAGCATCTGCACCAAGCAAACATTCATGCCGCATTCTCGCTACTACCGTACTCGGAATAGGACGGGCGTTACTGAATTTTACCTGGGTCTCCCCCAAAAGTTCTATTGGGGAACCATTTACTGCCAAGAGCATCTTCGCTCTTTTCAATGGCCTAGCATTCAACATGCTACGCCATATATCCTTGCGAATCAAGGATGTACTAGCACCAGTATCCACTAAGGCATGCAAGTACTCACCCTGATCCGTTAGACCGTTTTTATCCATTTTCAGACGGATTAGAAACCGCTCGGTCGGTGAACTCACCAACGGTCTCCTCCGTCGTCGTTTAACGGACTCCTCCGTCCACTAACCACTTCTGCATAACGGTTTTGACAGGAGGATGAGTCCTGTCCGATACCATATGAATAACGGCCATGCTCATCCGTCCCTTCACCGGTCAACACGAATCCATAGCGGTCCTCATATTCGTCATTACTTCTAAAACGATTGTTTATGTCCTTTCTGACATTCCGTGAACAGTCCCTCGGCGTGACAGTTCTCTCCTGCTGTCTTCGGTCGACTAGGTCGATGTCCATATCGTCGGTGCGGGGATGCTTGATCGCCCGGCGGCCGGTTGGACCCTTTTGTTGGGTCCATGCAGGACCGTTCTGCGGCGGATGTTCGTACTGTGGGCAGTCTCTCACGTAGTGGCCGTCTTTGCCACACCCGAAACATCTTACCGTTATGGCAGGAGTCGTCTTCCATTTCATATACGCCCCAAAACAATTCTGGGCCGTGTGTCCCTCTCTCCCGCACCGGGAACAGGTCATCGGCGGCGCCTGGCGCGGTTGTCGGGGTCGCTGGGCAGCCTGTCTGCCGACGTTCTCCCTCGGCTGTACCGCTTGATGACAGTCACTTTTGTAATGGCCGACCCGGCCACAATTATAGCAGGTAATGTGCTGCAAGTCTCGTCCCGTTCTGACTGGTCGGGGCGAGGGTGGGGCGTGTTGCTTTGCCTGTGGGGCTGTCTTCTTCGTGGGCTGGGCGGCCCCAGCCACCGGCTTCTGCTGTTGTAGCTGCATGTCACCGACTAAGCCACAGAGTCGCTCAATCATCTTGCTCTGTTGAGCAATCTGTTTTTTTAATATTCCCACCACGCTCCAGACCTCTTTTTCCTCGTCTGGTCCTAACATATTCACCTCCATGCTCTCCTCCTGGCGCTCCTCTATTTTCATTGCTCGGAGCAGGTCATCACAGGTGGCTTCCTCCTCCGCAATCTCAATAGCGCGGGCCAGGGTGGTGGCCTTCTTAAGGACAATTCTCTTGCTGAGATGGTGGTCGGATAGTCCCTTGAGGTAAATTCCCATCACGGTCCGACGGTTGTCGGCGTTCTCGACAGGGTATGCTCTAGTGCTCATCTCTCTAAACCGCCTGTTGAAGGTGATGACGGTTTCGTTCCGCCGTTGCCTCACCCCCTCTAAATCGTACTTTATACGTTTGCCTTCGTTGGCTGATATGAAGTTTACCGTGATATAATCATGGAACTCATCAAATGTGACGTCTTCCCTGATCTTGCCCACTAGGAACCCATCTATGGCTCTGGACAACTGCCCTCGTGCCGCTCGGGTGATGACGTAGGCTGGTATGCCCTCTAGCCGTCCCTCATTAGCGACCCATGCTCGCCGGGTCTCATCGAGGAAGGTTCTCACCTCCTCCGGCACCACTCCGTCACAGGGCTGTATGCGGTAGATCGTGTCCCGGATCTCCCTCCGGTACACCCGCTCGGCTTCCCGACGGTTACTGTTTTCAACAATGGCCCCCGCCATTGCTATGCCCATCGTCTGCATGGCGGCTATGGTCTCTGGTCTAAGCTGGGGTTGCAGCGGTACCTCCATGGGTGGCAGGGCAGGGTCAATGCCTCGCTTGGCTGGTGTTGCCATTCTGCGTTTTTACTGATAATGAAAACTGATAATGATTCTTGGAAGACGGGGTTGCTCGGGGCAGACTACCTCTGTAGTTATCTTCACGGCAGCACCCGTGCGATACTCGTGATGCTGGGTGATTCTGGTGCTGTCGGCCAACTTAGCCGCGTCTAGGAATGTCTTTACACGGTCCGTTACATCGTTTAATACGATGGCTGAATTGGAGAGCGGCGTCTCTGGTTGGGCCATATACTAGTTACTCACGGTTGACTCTGGATCCTGGCTGGTGAAGTCACTGAAGATTCTGATGTCTATCCTGTTTCTATGCTACGTACATGTTTTTATGAGATATACTTGACTATGAAGTCTCTTCCGTTTTGGGTAAGGTTTGTATGTAAGGTTGCTGCGACAACCCACATTACCGAGAACGAAAGAAATAGATATCAGCTCGCCTCGTTTATAGATGAACTTTAACGATACTTATATTTGATATCCGGGCCTGATCTGACTGACTACTAGAACTTGCAGGTAAGCTACGGTGATCTTCCGTAGTCTCCAGAGTCAACAACAAACTATGTGTCAAACTTTTGCCTTGTATTAATATCACAAGGTGATAGTTTTATTCGCTAACTTAACTGTATAATAAACTTACAAAGTCGGTAACTTTTACTGTTACCAGTTTACGTATTTATGATTCGCTGACTTAACTGTATAGTAAATCTATAAAGTCGATAACTTTTACTGTTACCAGTTTACGTATTTGCGACAGATTAATTTCAATGTTTCCTAACCTTTCACAAAGAACTAGTATTACTCCCAGCTACTCTGGTTTGCTATACTATTCAAGCTGGCTCTTGCCTACTGAAAATACATTCAGTAAGAACTTTATTGCAAGGTACGAGGCGGACCGGACCCCGAACTAAAGTTAAAGTCCTGTTTATATACCATTTTCGTTTCTATTCTCCCTCCATCTTGGTTTCGTACCGCCGGAGGTTGCTCTGATTCTCATTGGATTATGACATCATTTTGACCAATCAAAACCCCGAACCTCTTGACTGGGGAGGACGCCTTTTACCTAGCGCGTTTGCGATTCCTGTTGGATTAGCACGTCATTTCTGACGAATGACTTGCCACAAATGACGGATGCTTATTTGATAGCAAGGCCTATTGGTGAATTAGCTTGCCTCTAATTGCTACGTTTTCGATAGTAATTTTCGGTTGTGCCCTTTAGTGCCTACAGGAAGCCACTATGTCCATGTCCTGTCCATTGCCTATTAGTCGACAATTTGTAGAATGCTAGAGTTAATCGGTACACTAGTTACCATTGCACCCAGCTGCCTCCACTTATCTGGCCACGAGAATTCGTGGGAACACAGACCGCTACGTAATTAACTAAGTCCGTTTGTCATATCTAATTCCTTAATTGACTCCAACATTTCAAACTGGTGCTAATCATCAAAGTCATACTCGATTCACAGCTGCCTCCACTTATCTGGCCACGAGAATTCGTGGGAACCACAGACCGCTACGTAATTAACTAAGTCCGTTTGTCATATTTATTTCCTTAATTGACTCCAACATTCCAAACTGGTGCTAATCATCAAAGGTCGTACTCGATTCAGTTTCTGCGGATTGTACCCGTGCATTAACCGACGTATCCATTGTCAGTCATCCAGTGCTGATAATATATATCTAAATAATAAGATGCTATAGTTGATGCTCATGCATTCAATCATACACGGTGACATAGTCTTTTAGCTTATCTGGTGTTCAAACATGTAATTTCACTGAGGTCTTATACTCGCAAATATAAGATGTGCGCAGTGTCATGACTCCCTACGTACAGTCCGATATCTACAACATGATTAAATGACCAGTTGGTCATAATACGTAATTACCGTTGGTCAAGATTCCATAGCCTTTCTGCAATTTGAGTGTTAACGCGAATGTGTCTATTGATGCATTATCGACAATGGTTGTGACGCATCACCATTAATTGCACTACATGGCTACTGACACGTCATCAAAACCTGCTAATATGGCTACCGGAAAATTGTAATATCCAGACTCAAAATACCCAGCATTTATCCTTAGAAAAGGGTATATCTCTACCGATTATCACGTCAATCCTTGTTAATGACAAAGCTATAGTAAAACAGACAGTAAATGTTAACCTATTTCGAATATTTATGAACGGTAATAATATGAAAATAGTCACCTTCATGACACTGTGTTGTTCCAGAGTTGTATTGCTTGGTGCATGGTTTTTGTGTACTTTTCTAGTGATTTTATCAAGATTATATTGCAGTATGTGATATGTGGAAGTATCAGTGCACAATAGAGTTTTTAGAATATTAGTGGGAAGATATGGCTTAAGTCTCTGCATGAGGATACCAATGCCCTTTGTTACCTTGCATCTCACTATTTCTATATGCTTCTCCCAGGTCAAGCTTTTATCCAGATAGATGCCTAGAAATTTGACATATTGTGCTTCATTAATCTTTTTATTATCTACATGCATTTTGGGGAGAGCGATTTCTTTTAAATTCGTAGATTTTGTGAAATGTGTATAGTTAGTTTTATCAACATTTAAAGATAACTTATTCACTTTAAACCAGTCTATGATTTTTTTCCCTTCATTATTTTCATACTTGTATTCAGCATCTATGTTCTTGTGGCTACAAAAGGCATTGTTATCATCCGCAAACAATATTAGTGAGAGGTGGTTACATGCTTTGTGTAAGTCATTCATGTATAATAAAAACAAGAGAGGTCCTAGAATTGACCCTTGTGGAATGCCACAGACTAATTTCCTCTCTACTGACATGCCACCACTGAATTTTACACATTGTATTCTGTTAGTTAAATAGCTATATATCCAATTTAATGCAATGCCCCTAATGCCACAGTAGGCTAGTTTTTAAAGTAGTATTTCATGATCAATAGTATCGAATGCTTTGGAGAGGCCCAAGAATACACCTCGCATGTGTTCATTTCTCTCAAGGGATGCAGTTATTTTTTCCAGCATACCCACAATGGCAAGCATGGTAAAGTGTTTTCTCTGAAGCCGTAATGAGATTCATAGATTATAGAGTTTTTATTAAGATATTTTATAGTTCTATTGTAGTATACTCTTTCCAAAAGTTTAGATAAAAGTGGAAGTACTGAGACTGGCCTATAGTTAGTAAAATCAGAAGGGTCTTTAGCTTTGAATATAGGTGTTATGTATGCAGATTTTAATCAAGATGGAGATATACACTGTCAAAGGGATAAATTGCAGATGTGATTCAGTGGAGTTAGTATTTCTCCAGCACAGTTTTTAAAGATTTTCCATTTAAAGTTACCAATGCCGACACTCTTAGTTGCATTAATTTTCAGTAAGATTTTGTAAATTTCTTCATTATCAGTAGGTGTTAGGAACATTGATGATTGGTAGTCGCCTGTCAGGTAGTCTTGCACATTTATTGCAGGACTGGTCTGTATTTTTAAAGATAAATTAGGACCAATATTTATAAAGTATTCATTAAATTTATCAGCAATTTCTTTTTTCTCAGTTATAATTGTATTATTATAAATGAAACAGGATGGTTCTGAACTGCTCTTTGTTTATTAAACAGTGATTTCAGTTTATACTTGCCATATTCATTAAAAAATATTCTATGTTATCATTTCTAAAATCTCCGCATGTTATTTCTTCCTTTACGAATGATTTCTGTCTTATATTATCTTTCTCCATATAATAAATAGGTAGATGGTCTGAAAAGTCTACAAGAAAAATACTTGCTTGGTTCTTGGTGTTTACAGAGGCATTCGAGATAATGTTGTCGCTGTGAACTCAGTGATTCTTGTTGATTTTGATATAAATGGATAGAAGCCAAATGTTTTTAGGAAGTTAAAATAATCCTGGGCACAGAAATTATCTTGTTTCAATAAATCAATATACTTACCTCATGCCCCGTTCTGCTTGGATATAGGACAGACATTCTGAACCAAATCAAATAGCTAATTATTTATGCATTAGATTTATCAACATGGAATATAATAGCCTCTGATTTAAACCGTTTAACTCAACTTATCATCAGCTGTACTACGTTAGTGGACTATGGTCTCCTTTCTAATGACGACACCTTGCTATGAAATATTGAAAATCATAGCAGAAGATTGTGCTACAGTATACACTATAGCAGAACGTACATTTCCAACCTGCCATCATAGCTATCCATATTCTCTATCTCTTGTTCATGTAGTATATACTTGTTTGATTTTAATGCATCTGTATATGTGCATATAATCATCTTAATCATGTGTTGAGCATTTTAATTGTTTAATCATTTAATTTTGTATGTTACTTTATTTTATTCTAATCTATGTATAGTCACTTAGTCTTCTCCCCCACTAGTAGTTTTATAACTGTTTATCACTGCTGTGGGTGCTCCAAATTATTGGAGGATTATCACTCAACAACAGCTGGATGACTGCCACCATAGACGTCATGATCCTGGTCCTGATCCTAAATCATTATGGTCTTCCATACACTGTTAATAAAATCTATATTTAGAACAGACATATTCTGTTTCGGAAAATTTCTGTGCTGCTATATAATGAGTGGTACTACAGAAAAAATCCATAGATAGAGTTTGTGCACTGTAAATTGTGTTTACGCTGCGTTTCCTTGGAAAGTTATGCTGCATAATTTGAGATAAATTCGTGTAGGAGAAGATTGTTGTTCTCAGGCAGGAACTCTTAAATATTCGCTTATCTACTTGAAGACATCTCGCTACCCTTCAACAACTTGAATAATTTGATGAAGTTAAGTTAATAATTAAATGAGCTATGCATAAAAATATTTAAATTATACAGTGTCCACCTTTCTTGATTGTTACTATTAACTATTATGGCTGAACACCAGTCATTCTGTACCCAAACGTAGTGTAATACGCTACGGTGGATATTCACCTGTTGGACCGATTTAGCAACAATTCTGAACAAATGTAATAGTTTGATACTTGTATTACGCAAGTACCAGCGGTTGTCACCATATGATGCAAAGTTTTTGGTCGACCTATTTTACAGAGGGGAAGGGGAGGAAATACTTGTGTAATGTTGCCTTTCACAGCCAAATACAAACCAATTCAGCTTCGGACTATGGCTGAGCTGCATTGATGGAAAGAAACATGTATATTTGACATACCCATTCACATAAGGTTCTCATCTATTCTTAAAAGATACATATCCTGGCTAAATTTATGACTATTTGTTATTTTATGGACACTTTAACTAACTAGAAATGTAGCCGCCATGTTAGTTCGATATTTGCTGGCGCCATTATTTGACACTCTATTGTCTTTACCGGTGAGCAACACATATATTTATAGCAAGTTTACTGAAAACTGTTGCTGCCTATAGTGTCAACAACTTTCAGTCAAATTATTGTCAATATAAATTAAATATCGATCTAAAATGGCGGCTATAGTCCAAGTTAGTTAAAGTATCCATAAAGTAACAAATAGTCCTAAATTTAGCTAGCATATATATATATATATATATATATATATATATATATATATATATATATATATATATATATATATATATATATCTTTTATGAATAGATGAGATCTTTAAAAGCCCTTAAAATCATGCTTGAGCAAAGAAAGAGCCAATTAAAAAAATGGAATTAATAGTAAACCACGCCCATGATGTCATTTATTGGGGTCGGCCATTTAAGATATCGGAATGACCTGCTATAGGGAAACACAGCACCATTTGTATTTATCATAGATTATTCCAGGCCGATATGACTATACTGACTATTGGCAGTAATTTGGCAATCTACTAGATTCTGTAGCTGACCCGAACCAATGAAAGCTATTTCAGTATGTCAAAGCAAAACGGCATGATTCCTGTGGAGTTTCCACTCTGAAAGTTAATGGGAAAATGGCCATGAATGCAAAAGAAAAGGAATCAATACTAAACGATCAATTTACTTCTGTTTTTACAAGAGAGAGAACTTAAGTCAATGCCAGATAAAGGTCCATCACCATTCCTGAAGATGCCAGACATCTCTAGCAAAAGAGTAGGCATAGAAAGTCTCTTGCATCAGATTAATCCAAATAAAGTCACAGGTCTAGACCAGATATCAGGAAGGCCCCTCAAAGACACTGGTCCACAAATAAGTGGCATACTAGCTAGCTTTCATATTCCAACAGTCCTTAGAACAAGGCACAGTCCCACAGGAATGGAAAAGAGCACAAGTCGTCCCAGTGTTTAAAAAAGAAGACCAGTCGAAGCCAAGCAATTACTGCCCTGTGAGCCTAACCATGGTCTGTTGTAAACTTCTTGAACATGTCAGCGTATCATGCATAATGGGCCATTATGATAACCTGGATATCAATGCTCCTCTCCAACATGGGGTTCTGACGAAACCATAGCTGTGAAGTGCAGCTCTACATCACCACAACTGACATAGCTAGAATCCTTGATGAATCATGTCAAGCTGACACAGCCACCCTAGACTTCTCAAAAGTTTTTGACAACGTTCCATATAAGTGACTCCTAAATAAACTAAAATACTATGGTGTCAGAGGTCACACAGCCGAATGGATCCAGGGCTTCCTTGCTAATAGAACCCAAAGG
This sequence comes from Chaetoderma sp. LZ-2023a, assembly GCA_034401795.1. Lineage (NCBI taxonomy): Eukaryota > Metazoa > Mollusca > Caudofoveata > Chaetodermatida > Chaetodermatidae > Chaetoderma > Chaetoderma sp. LZ-2023a. The sequence goes on from CM067359.1 coordinate 121,130,512, forward strand.
GTTGTAGTCGATGGCGAAGAGTCAGGTGAAGCCAGAGAACTTTCCGGCTTTCCCCAGGCCACTGTCCTTGGCCCTGTACTTTTCTTGCCTTTCATAAATGACATTCCTGACAACATCAGCTGATGCCTAAGACTGGTTGCAGATGATTGTCTCGTATATGATTGTCTCATATACCATCATATCTAAACCGATGCCGACCATAAAATCCTACAGAGGGACCGTGACTTACTCATCAAGTGTGCAAATGAGTGGCAGATGTCCTTCAACATCGACAAGTGTTACATAATGAGTTACATTAACATTAATAAGCGTTCAAGTGACTACAAGTACAACATGGGAGGAGCTCAACTTAACACTACCAAAACTAACCCATACCTAGGTGTTCAGCTGCAAAACCACCTCAACTGGACTACTCGTGTAAACCAAACTGCCACAAAGAGTAGCCACTGCCGGGACCTGGGCTTCATATCTAGAAACCTAAGGTGCTGCCCAAAAATCATAAAAGGCAGGGCATATACAACAATGGCCTGGCACATCCTAGAGTATAGCTGTCCAGTCTGGAACCCACATCATGCAGTGCACTCAGACAAGCTTGAGGCTGTACAAAAATGAGCAGTTCGATTCGTACTAAACCGGCCACACAGAATAGATGACACAGAACCCAGAACCAGTAGTGCCTCAAATATTGTAGATAAATTTGGATGGCAGACGCTTAAAGAACGGCGAGAATACCACTTCCTGGTGCTGCTGTGCAAAATATCAGACAGCTTGGTAGATGTCCCACCAGACTTCCATCCGAAGCCGATATACGTAGGCGAACAAGGGGATACCAACATCATTTCCAGCAACCTGGGACAAACAAGATGGTCCTCAATCACAGCTTCCTCCCATGCACAATAGCAATGTGGAACAGCCTATCACAGGAAGTTGCCCTTGCTCCTGACCTTGATAGCTTCATGGCAGGGGTTCAAGCGACCCATCATTGAATTGGCACAAATTGACTGTAAATATGTACATACAAGTTTGACATCGACCTGTATATATAACATTCAGTTTCTTGATCCGCACATGCCACCAAACCTATTGAATCATATCCTAAAGAGGACATGTACATATCTATTATGAAATAGAAGTATGAGAATAAGAACGGTGTATTTTGATGACGAAAAATAGTATCTATTTGATGCAAATACACGAACAATTCAAGAGAACTGCTGCAAACTGCCGCTTGGGAATTTTGTTGTGCTCTTTTGACTAGCCACACCCTGGGTTAGAGAGGTCATGGCATATCGTCTCATTCAAGCATTCTTAAACTTCTTGGGGTGCTCAAAACGTTATCCAGCAACGAAACGCATTTATAACACAGATCTATAGTGGTTCAAACTAAAATTCCTAGCCATATAATAATGGAAATTATAGCTTATACATGTGATTTATAGTCCTGTCAAATCAGAGAGAGATTTCCCGAAACAAAATTATGTGATTATGCTTCTGGCCAATCACTAGTTGATGTGCAAAACAGCCGGTGCTCTCAGGAGAGTATAAAAAGGCTTCACCCACAATATCATTTTTGCGGTTACCAATAAAGTGACACCCGGATAAACTGGAAATGTAGGAAATTACAATACCACTCAGAATGCTAACAAATACAAAGAGCCAGATAGATTGTCCATGTAATACCTTAGACATCCCTCTGCCACTCCTACCCACACTCTCAACCACCCCACTCCATACTAACCTAACTATACTAACAAAACTACCATCTAATCTAATCTATTCCATTCTTCTATCTACTAAAAAATAATACCAGCTGATAAATTTACAATGTCTAAATTATAATAATCGCTATGGAAATGCAGACAGAATAGATCTATGGCAGGGGACGCTTTAGAGTCAAGGGTACTGTGTCGTGGATGTACTGAGTGGCCCAGTCTTTTGTGATGGCCCATAGGTAGAGAGGCATATATGGTTAGGTTGACATAGGTAGGCCTAGCGGCTGGAAAATGTGGTGAATCGACAATCACTAATTTAGGTTAGATTAGGCCCGAATCACATGCGTCACGAATAATGGTGATCTAATCACACCAAACTTCCTTTCTTCATTTTATATGGAGTAGTCATCCCCGATCCCTCCTCTTTTTTACTCTTGGATTTGGGGCCGTTGCATGGTGTCACGAAAAAGAGAACCACTTAGAATCAAAATTTCAACAACAAGATTTTAGCCCAGCAAAGACATTAATACCGTTTTGAACCTGGTGTGAATGCGACTTGCTTAACAGGGACCCGAACTATATGCCAACCAAATCAATCAATCCATCTATATCTTTCGCTTGCTGCAGCTTGCAGTCCGACATAACACTTCTCTCTCTAACTAACTAACCACTAACCAATGCTGACTGGGCCGACTGTGTCTAATAGATATTAGCACCCAGGCATAATACCTTTCAGAGTGCAATGCCCTGGAATTCGTCGCGTGCACTCTACCTATGCCTCTGTATGTCTATATACTGCCAAGTTTGTGCATGTTAGACTCATGTTAACATCGTGTTAGCTGCATGATTATTTCATCAAATTAAATCAAATCAAATCAAATATCTCAGATGATACGTATGTTTGTTTGCCGCTGTTCATGTTATTTGGTCCGATGTTCTGAATGACTAGTACTTTTAGAGTCTCGTAATGACGTTTTCGATAGGCTAGCAAAAAAGAAAAAAGAAGAAGGTTGACTACCTAGTTCAGTTCAGTTCAGTTACGTAGATCCCTCCTTTGTATAGAAGCAGCTCCTTCAGGAGTAATATAGGATCCATCACGTACACGAATCAGGTCAATCTCATTAAGTTTAGCTATTCTTGTGTGGTTGAGGACATAGTAGTATTGTCTGATCAGGGCTTCTAATTTGACCATACAGGGGCCAGGCTCCTTCCTCAGGTATGTAGATTGGTTCAGGAGGAATGTGGTTAGAGTTTCACTGTGTGACCAGACGTGGATAGAATTTATGGTACACATGTCACAGAGACATGAACGGATTAACAGCATGTATTTCCTCCGGACATCCTTTAGAGCATGGCAAGCAGTTAGGAAGTGTGAGCTGTCTTCTGCTCCTGCATGGCATAGAAGACAGGTAGGATCAACCTCGTGCTTATTGAACTTTGCCCTGTTTGATTGCAGGATGTAACAGCCGGTTAGGATTCGTACCCAGAAGGAGAGTCTACTGATATCATGCGGGCATGTGATTAATGTAGCAATTGCTGGATGTCGTATATGGCAGCTAGCTGGATAAGAGTGGAGAAACTGCAGTGACGAGTATAGTTGTATTTGCTGATTTAATTGCATGAACCATATTCTGAAACATGAATTTTAGCTGTGCGCTTCCATGGCCCTCTGTCAGGTGGATTGTCAATAAAGTCGTGTATGGAGGGTAAATCATATTTCGTGAGAATTTTTCTTATCTCGGCAAACCAGCTGTTTTGGAAGAATCCTTTAACGATCGTCTGTCGCAGGGCAATAGGGAAGAGTATGCTTCACATATCTGCAATGATATTCCTGAAGAGAGTGAGCTTCTACAGGTCAATGCGAGCCTCGATAGGCAGTGTCCCGAGAAGGAGATATGGAGATGGGTATGCAACACTTTCTGGCAAGCCAAGGATCTGTATGAGAGTTATGTGAAAGAATCGCTCCAGTAGGGTAAGTTCTGCCTTGTTTAGAAGTAGAATGTCCATGCCATGTAGAAGGATCGGAAATACATAAATCTCAAGTAGATGTGAGAGGCGAGTGGCATTATGCCATTGATGTCATGTAGACCGGCTCCCGTGAGTGAGTAAGCAGTTCTTCTGCCTTTCTTAATGTTCTCTTCTACTGTTGCCTTTGCGCTACTGAGGTGGTCTGTTCTGTGTATGCCTAGATGCAGAGCTTGTCCCGGAGATGATAATTCTTCGCCATTCAATGACATTACTGGTTTCTGGGTTTTGCAGTCTAACAGGAAGGCACATTTTGAAGACTGCAGCTCGTAAAACTCGTAGGTACCATAATGGTATGCAATATCCAGCAGTGCCTGCATTTGGAATTTGCTGTTTGAGATTAGACTGACATCGTCTGCACAGGTAGGTGCAGAGCACATTAATGTACCGATTCTGATATTGTTGTTTGTGGCATCCAGGACATTAAGCAGATCGATGATCTATAGCTTATACAAGTCGATGGAGAGAATCCTGCCTTGTTTGACCCCCTGAAGAAATGACAGTGAACTAGAATATTCACCGGACCATTTGATTCTTGTGGTAGCGTTCCTATGAAGGTCTGTAATGAGCATCCACAAAGCACCGTCGATTCCAGCAAAGTATAGCTTGCATGCTAGGCTAGCATGGTTAATGACATCAAAAGCTGTTTTTGCACCTAGGAGGTTACGTATGAATTCAGTTTCCTAGATCGGAAGTAGCAGCGCACTATACAATGGTATCTTGGACGTGAAGCCAAACTGGAGTGGGTGTTGGACATCGAGTACTGACTGCTGTATACGTAGCTTAAGGATTATCTCCAATGTTTTACAGATTGGCGATGTAACCATTATGCCGCTGTACGATGTAGTGAAGTTATGGCTTCCCTTCTTTTTGTATGTTGGGTCAGTATGTCTGCTTTGAGGATATCCTGTATGACCGTATGTTTCACAATACCATTCCATCCAGATCTGGGGCTTTCTCACTGCTAAGACTTTTAACAGCGCTTTCTACCTCGGCATAAGTAAATGGTGTAAAGCAGTTCTTTCGAGGCTTGGTGCCTTTGTATTGTAGCTGGATTGTGTTTATCACCAGGTATGTTGCACATCTTCCAGTGGTGAAATGCCATTTTTGATTCTGCAACTGCTCTAGCAATCTCATCGTTCCACAACCGAAACGGCTTTAGGGGTTTGCTGATGTTACTAGGGGACGAAATTTCATCAGCAGGTTGTAGAGTGTCTCTTAATTTGCCATAAACGCTACATAGCTCGAGCATGCTGTCTAGTGCTGGACTGTATCCAAGCAGTGCTTCATGTATGTGTTCTATCTATATATTGGACGATTTACCTTTTCCCACCGTACATGTGGTTTTATACAAGTTTTGTTAGTTTTTGAGACTATCTTCTGTGGTTCTACTGTAATACTGAACTCGCCAATAACAGGGTAACGGTCTGAGCAGTTGGTGGCTGATTCAACTCTGGAGATTTTGATACATGCTTGTGAGTAGATTTCTGACAGTAGGAGATAGCCTATCGTGGAGCTGTCACAACCATTTACATGAATGAATGTTGGCCCATCTGTCCGGTATTCAAGATTTTGTTCACTAAGGAAAGCATGCATTAGCACTTTTCGCTTAAGCCTGAGTGTCGTGGTAAGATCACAGTTAAAATCACCTGCGAGAAGTATACTGTGCGTACAATTGTATTTCTGGCAGATTTCGTGCAACTGGTCCAGGGTTTCTGCTAAATTTAGCTCAGCTTGTTTGCCCTTCCTACAGATGCGACTAGAAGCATTTTGTTGATACAAGAATCTTCAATACACTGTATTCTACAATCCCCGTCTGATAGAGTGGTAACTGCATGATTTATACTATCTATCTAGATGATAGCGGTACCACCATATCCTTTTGGCTTATATAACAGGAGTATAGGTTCACCATCGCCTTACCCTCGACACAGAACTTCAGATTAAAGTTACTTAGTGTCCTTAGCTGGAAATTGAACAGCCAGTGTTCCTGTTTGCACAATATGTCAACCTGGTTGAGTAGATCCTGGACACCGTTTGAATTCGTGAAGATGTTTTTGCAGTTGAACGTCGCCATAGTGAGGGTGGGTTGTTTTCAGATGCTTTCTAGATTAGTTGTAGATTACTTCCCGTATGTGCAGTGTTTAGCTATGTTGTTCGGGTTAAGTCTGGCCCCTTGTTTAAAAAAGGACTCCTTGTGTACTGCTCACAATCTATAGCTATAGTATGACTGCCGTTAAGAACTGAACATGGATTATAACTTGCTGTCCTAACAGACTTCCCCACATCACTAACTGGGTATTCTGGAGTATCTAAATGATTGTTAGTATCAAGTGTGATGTGCTCTAATATAGTACCATTGTTATCGAAACTGGTAAGCTCAATTATCAGTGGCTTTGACAGTTTAGTAGGATGTTTTATGCTTGTTTCCTGGCTATTGGTTCTGACACTCTGTACTCATCTAGTTGTGTAGCCTCTGGGGGTGCGCACTGGTCCATCCGTATATTCCGTTCTGCAGCTCTGCATGTGCACGATGCATGGGTTGGCTGGTTAGCATCGGTTCTCTGGGTTACAGATTTTGTATCGCGACTATCCAGAAAATACAAATACCGACTTCTGGAGCTGGTGAAATGATAACGTTCCAGTGGGGCTGTGCGACCATTGCCGCTGAGATTGAACCACACCGTCTCGTCCCAACTGTTTGGGTCAGGCGAATGGCGGCCCACAAACGTGTCGAAGGGAGGTCCAGACAATTATAAGCCTTGCGGCTGGAGGATCATGGGAAGAGACAATCACTCATGTGTTAATAAGGAAGCCCTAAGGTAGATGGCCAATTTATACCTCCTAGCCGGTGTGCGATGTTACATATCTGCTACATCTGGAAAAGAGGCTTACACAAATGACAACTAAAGACTGATCGTCCCTAACTACTTTTAAACCTATACTATCGAGCTAGAATAGCCAGGTTTAGTCGATCACATGTCAGGTTCGCTTAATGAGAACCTGAACAGTGACCTCAGTGAAAAAGTGATGCTGGAGGAAAATGGTAGTGCAGATTTATTGTTGCTGTATAGTGTAGTCCTAGTGGCGGTCCTAGTATTTTATATAATATAAACAAAACAAGTAACTAGGATGGCTGCCGCCATACAAAACCAACTATCACAGTATTGACAATAAATAAGGTCCGGGTGACCTTGCAGTGCTCGTTAGTCATAAGCACAAAACAAAGATAATATATATATTACAAATATAAACTATAAAATGCGGTCTCAGATGACCGGTCGGTACCTATTAGTCTTCAGTACCTACAAAGAAGCATAAAAATACAATAATACAAAAATAGTTAGATGAGTACCTATTAGTCATCGGTATGGAAAAAGGTTCATAGATCACTGTAGATGATGCGTCACAGATGAGGTACGTGAGATGGCACGATTCTGAAGTTGCTGGGAAATATCCACAGGCCAACTGTTGATGCGGCTCACTCTCAAAGATGGTGAAGAAGAACGATTGTGGATGCCGATGTCTACTAGATAGTCATATTGGCATATATATATCTTAGTTTAAGCAGAGTGCCAAAAAGTTCCATTCTGTAGCGGAAGTTGGAAGCTGCCCTGTAGTAACGAAGGGCTACAGTTAAAAGTTAAATACTGCATGTGCATCATCTGTGTACACAATACATGCTGCACCGCATAGCTCGTGCGTCGCACCAGGCAATGTTCCACTAGACTGTGGTCTAAAAGTTAAATATTACACATGATACATTGCGCTGAGTTTGATCACCACTCTTTAGCGCAGTCTGGCAGATCTGATGAGTCATCCATCAAAAAACACCAATCGTTCTACATACTATGAGTTCGTTACATCGGGGCCACAAGGCCCATCCGCAGGAAGACTCTTCTGAAGTGGTTGGCGGTGAGGGGCCCTTCTTTATTTTTTAGTTTAGTTGCCCTCGGGTGTGGGCCTCCTGGGAGCATTTCAAAAGTTTAGATGCGGATGCGGTGGTTGTGGGCCAGAAATTCAAGATCTCAAAACCGAGTGGCACTGCTGTAGTTACGATGAAACCAGCAGACAGTAAGCAGTTACCTTCGTCTTGTACTGCTCTTGCCACACAACCTACCACCTTTCTCTTTCGTCGAAGCGTGGCCTCGATTCTCAGTTCTGTGCTCCTTTTGTAGTCCTTGTGACATCATAGCCGGAATGCCCAGCCAATCAGCGTGCGATCTGTAGCCAATCAGCGTGCAAGCTCCAAGGGCAAGGGCATCATCACGTGATGGACATCCTCCCCATTCACTCAGTACATGCACACGTTTATGACGTTTTCAATATTTTGACCATAATTTAAGGAGTTAAATAAGGATAACTAGGTCATTTCTGATCCGATTTTGAAATGGTTAACAGTTTGTGATTACTCGTTTCCTTCCGGTCCCGATAGGCACAAAGAATGATGAGGATGGTACAATAATAGAAATTATATGCACCAACTTGATACATCTTTAGTAGGCATTCTCTCCCAATACTGACATGTGTTGTCAGGGAAGATCTGACATGTGCGCATGTGTGCTACACGATCTCCGGACGTAGTCCATTTTTGGAAACCTCTCCTATATGCCTTTATACACACGTACTATCCTACTAAGGGGGGGGGGTGTGTGGCGTGCTCGGAACGTTCTTAGGCCAGTTGTCCCATACCCAGCTGAGGTGGGACGGTTCGTACCTGTCCAGCCGATCCGTGGTAGTTGCAATTGGTTTATGCTGAGCTGTGGTGTTCATAGGAAGAAGAATACACGAGTTCATGGTTTTACTGCTGAGTGAAGCATTGCTACAAGATTTATTTTGCAGTATCACTGTGATGGCACTGGCGGCATATGCTGAAGGATGTTGATTGGAGGATTTACTATTATTCTGTGGCTTTGAATAAACTGGCGGGTTTGCTGATGGTAGAGAAACTTGTGGCGGAGGTGTGTTGTGCTCCATCTCTCATCAATAACCAGGAGGTGGAAAGTTTGTTGGAATCAAAGGATACAAGCCCTGGCGACAGGCTGCCATGGGATGATGTCGATGATGATGAGAGTCAGGAGGTGGACCACGCTGCAGAACTGAAATGGCCGATTGGTGCACATCTGGCCAATTCGTTCTGGATTCCAGGGTGCTGATGCGGTTGTGGAGTTCTCTTAATTCGAGCATGTGTACCCGGTGGCTAAGATTTCCAAACTCTCCATGTGGTCCCTGAGTACCGGTGACAGGTGGCTGTGTGTGGGGCTGCATACTTGTTGTTCCCTGAATAAATTTGGTCGATCCTGTTAGCATCTCTGCTTCTAATATTGTGATCTGCATCCGCACGAGCTTATTACTTTTCTGTGCTTCTTCCAGTTTTAGCTCTAGCTGTGAGATTAGGGCCCACGCTGTCACAAGATCACGGTGTACATCTTGAATTTCAGCTGTTTTTATCTTCAGTTCAGATTCTGCCTTTCGACGTTTCTGCTCCCTTGCGCCAAGTTCCCTGGCACTACAATCAGCAAAAGAATCAGTGGTGGTGGGTGGATTGTGCTTCGGTCACTGAGGTTAATATGTGTACTGAACATATGAGACTGAGTTACGCCTGATGGCCTAGTTGACTGACTTGCTTCAACCACTTGAGTAGGTGTGATTGTTACTGTAGATGGTGTCGCTGAGCCTAATACTGCAATACACTCTGTGTATGAGGAGCATGTGTAGTCGTTGGTGCTATCACCGGTATTAATGCAAGATGCATGGAAAGGTGATTCACATCCTTTACAGAAGATGAATGCGCTATTAACATTATGATTATTACATAACTGGCATTCTGGTTGTCCACCTATAGGGCCCAAATCTGTCGTACGATATCTGCCGAACATTGAGGTTTAGAGAGTATTGGAGCGATAGAAAGACTTCTGCGGGAATGTGCTATGTCAATTTCTGGCAATTTTGCATATGTTATATTACGGACTGTGGGTGACAAGTAGGATGTACCGTTAGTGGCTACTGGATGTTGCGTTGCAGCAGGTGTTGTCGGAGCAGTTAGGGTAGCTGACAGCATTGGCGTGGCCTTTGAGACATTTGGTACATGATCACGATGATTAAAGATGCTCACCCCTGAATCTAAGGTGACAATGTCAGTAGAGGCAAGTTTAAGACAATGGTAGTGTACCCAGTGTTGGCCTCGTTAATAGAAAACAGGTTGGGAGACACAGTTCTTCTTACACTTACTGTCTCTGGACTGTGTTGCTTCACATTGTGCCTCATTTTCTTGCTATGCGAACTTACTTTGTTGTTGTAGGCTGCTAATGCTGATTCAAATAAAAGCTTTAAATGCTGGTTCCATGCTGCGAGATTAATGCTTGAGCCATTAAGCTTAGTTGAACCTATTAGCTGTAGGAGGTGATGAAAGTCTGTGCTAAAGAAATAATTCACTCCAGATGTTGAGCCATTTACAAGCATAACCTAAGCAAGGTTGAGGGCTGACTTTGTAGGTAATCTGAACCTCTGTCCCATCCTGATCTATTGACTGTTGCACTGTTACATGCCCAGCAGACTGAGTGTATGTATCGTAGAAGTGGCCGGTGACATTGCATAATAGAAAATACATAGCGGCATCTAGTTCTACATTGACTCTACCCCGTGTTTATTACGTTAATGTTTGTGGTGCGGCTAGCAGCTATAATCTGCCTGGCTAGAGTATGCTTCTTGTTAAGTTCAGATGGTTTCTGTATGGTAATAGGAGCATGGTTGGCTGACTGTGTGTTTTGCCCCGATGGAACTGTTAATATTAACTGACTGCCTGCATTGTTCTGAAGACATACAGGTAGATCCATATTTGCTGAGGTGTGTGGTGATGGGGACTGTTGAAACTCACTGTAATCAACGTAGTATGCTTGGATAAGATCACCTGTGTGATCGAAACGAGTCAGTGATAGCATTAAAGACTGAGTATTCTGACTTAAAATAGTAACAAGATTTAAAATAGCGAGTCTGAGTGCTTGGCCATTAAAGGAGTCGGCCAGCATCTGGTGTTAAAATACAGAGTCTGGTATGTGTATAAAGTTAAAATACTGAGTTCCGCGTTCGCATGATTTCTGTTTAGGATAATGTACTTAAATGTTCGCATGGATATGTAGTCACATGAAGTATTGTCAGCCTCTGTTTAAGATTGGCATATTCTGTCATATTCTGTTGAGATTTGACCGATTTCGTCCACGAAAACTGTTGTCTTGAACGAAATTATCAATTATATTAAAATGTCAGCGAGTTATCACAGAAACAGCGTGTAAAAGCAATTGAAAGACGGTTAATAGTTCATAAAACATAAAATATAAACTCATTCACGATAAGAACATTCGTGACAGCATTGTAACATTTAAACATTCACTAATTCGATCGTGGGAGATCAACAAGCCTACAACTGACAAAGGTCCTAGCTCAGTGGACAGATATTCTAGACAAAGGAGGAACTATTGATGTAATCTACACGGATTCCATGAAGGCCTTCGACACAGTGGCACATAAGCGGTTGTTAAGGAAGATGATGGGTTATGGAATAAGTGATCAGATGTGTTAATGGGTAAATAACTTTCTAAGTGACAGAAAACAAAGTGTGTGTGTAAATGGAACATATTCAAAATGGCATAGAGTCACTAGTAGTGTCCCGCAGGGAAGTGTTCTGGGACCAGTTCTGTTCATCATATTTATCAATGACCTGCCAGAATGTGTGAAATCGGATGTTTATCTATACGCTGATGATACAAAATTATATAAACAAATAAAAAGTGATACAGATGTTGAAGTACAACAGGATGACTTGGATGCGCTTCATGAGCGGTCAGAGAAGTGGTTACTTCGATTTCAGCCAGACAAATGTAAAGTATTAACAATAGATGCATCTGATAGCAGCAATAACAAGAAGTATAACTTGTATGATAAAAAGGGCAAATTGTAGAATTAGAAGGTGTGGACAGTGAAAAAGACATTGGCGTCACAATTGGACAACCATTTGAACTTCGGATGTCATATGCAAGCTAAAATAAAGAAAGAAATGGGAATAATAGGCAGAACATACACATATCTTGATGAAGAGACTTTCACGCTGCTGTACAAAGCACTTGTACGAACTGAAATTGAATATGCAGGGAGTTTATGGACACCTTACAAGAAATGTGATATCGATACTTTGGAAAATGTACAAAGACAAGCCACAAGGTGTGTTCCATCATTAAAGAACCTGGCATATTCGGAGAGACTTAAGAAACTGAAATTACCAACACTGAAATTCAGAAGGATGAGAGGCGATATTATTGAAATTTTAAAATAATGCGTGGCATATATGACAAGAAGGTCACTGAAAATTTTTTCAAATTCAACTCCACGGATACTAGGTGGCATAACTACAAACTGTACAAAAATTACTCGAGATTAGATATCAGAAAACACTCATTTGTTAACAGATTTACAGACATCTGGAATGCACTCCCATATCACGTTGTCAATGCACCAAACGTAAACTGTTTTAAAAACAGACTGGGCAAGTTCTGGATCGGACAGGAAATGATGTTTGGCCACAACTTGGATTATTCGTTTCAGATATTGACATATTAGTATCAATTACACAGGGGGTAGTTAGTTATTTTAATATTAGGATTGGGTGTGAATTCGCACCAATCAACCATATAGAGTTATATAATTAGTATTAAGTGTGAGATTCTGTGCCAATCAATTATAGTGCATGGTTACATAAAACCAAAATGATATTAAGATTGGGTGCATTCTTGCGCCAATCAGCTACCAATAAATATTAGTGTAAATATAATAACAATTGTATTGGGTGCGTTTTTGCGCCAATCTACAATGGTAGAGAATTGCATGTAAATATACACTGTGATAATATCAAGATTGGGTGCGATTTGAACCAATCAATTATAGTAGATAGTTAAATGTAGATATAATAATATTAGGATTGGATGCATTTTTGCGCCAATCCACCATATTGTACAGATATATATATATATATATATATATATATATATATATATATATATATATATATATATATATATATATATATATATATATATAATATAAGGATGGGGCGTGTTTTCGCGCCAATCAATCATAGTACGGAGATGTGGATACATGTAGATATAATAACATTAGGATTGGGTTCGACTTTGCGCCAATCAATTTATAGTGCGTAGTTTCATAAAAGACATATTGTGTGTGTGTGTGTGTGTGTGTGTGTGTGTGTGTGTGTGTGTGTGTGTGTGTGTGTGTGTGTGTGTGTGTGTGTGTGTGTGTGTGTGTGTGTGTATACCAATTCAATTATTTATTCAATTCAATTCAATTATTTATTGGCACAATTCTAGATACAAAGATATAGCCAGACATGCAGTGACAGTATACATAATATACATTACGAGACAGTAGAAATAATGGATATAATTATATTTAAAGCAATGGATTAATATATATATATGTATATATATATATATATATATATATATATATATATATATATATATATATATATATATATATATATATATATATATATATATATGAAACTATGTACATAGCACAGAACAGTATGTATGCTTCAGCCATCGCCTGGACAGACAGAATGGGTGGAATACTGAGTTGACAAATTATGATACTCCAGCATATATACCCAGATAACGCAGGTCACCAGGACATTACCAGGCCATATTGACCGTGTAATAGCCCAGAATCGGCGCCATCCGGCTACACATGCATAGAGTAGAGATCTGAACGGATCTTAAAAAGTTAAGAAGTTAAAAAGTTATCCACTACCCATTGTGAGTGCGGTTCTCGGGCCAGTCACTCCAGTTGTAAATTTCCAAAATCAGTCTTCTGGTCTGCAAATGGGCATTCCTCCGGACCTTCAAGGAGGCTGGTTTTGACCATTATCGTCTCTAAAGGATTAAATTACAAACAGTTACATGCGTGCACACGGGATCAGGTACTGAGGCCAATTGATGGGTCAGAAGTTGGATTTAAGCAGTTGTCACGAGCAGTTAAGCATATGTTGACATACTCGATGACTAGTTTCGATATTTCGCAGTCACCATTGTTATATGACATTAAAAATTCAAATTTTTTACAATTGTCTAGAGAGTTGAAACTGGTGAATAAGTTGAGTTTCTTAAAGAAACTGTCTCTCTCTTGGCAGTAGTAGGGGCAGTCCATTAAGAAGTGTTTCTCGTCCTCAACTAGGTTTTGGTTGCAAATCATGCAGAATCGCATATTTGGTGGGACCATTGGAGTTTTATGCCTGTCTACTTCAATTTGTAGAGTGTGTGCGCTAATACGCAGCTTAGAGAAATTTCTTCGTTTAGAAAAATTCTTTTCACTCAACAGATAGTTTTCGATTGAAAGGCTTTGCTTAAAAGATTTGTAGCACCTTAACTTAGAGCCAGAATTAGAGGTCACCGAGGTATTTCTATTGATGTAGTCATGCCAATTGTTGGCATAATTCAATCTAACAGATTTGCTCAGGATGGAAACCGTTTTTTAATTTTCTTGGCACCATGGTTATCCCAAACACCAGCACAATCAAACTTATGCCACAAGTCTTTCATGTAGGTAGCCCAGTTACTGGTTTTATCATGCAAAGTGTGACAGGAAAGGTATGCTTGATAAACAAGGGACGATGCTGGTTTCTCAAGGATTCTAAGCCAATATGTGGCAGATTGAGACAACATACTGACCAGTAAAGGATACTGACCAAACTCCCCTCTTACTGCTGCATTTGTGGACTTCCTATTGACCCCAAGAAGGTATTTGTGAAAATTCATTACAACCTTTTCACCTGGGACTTTCTCACTAAGGCTAATCAGATTCTGTGCGTTCAGTCCCTTTAAGTAGAATGGGGCCCAAACCTCACTACAGTAGCTAATGATTGGGATGATCAGTGAACGGAACAGTCTAAAGGCAATTAAAATGTTTTCCCGTACGTTAAGCGCTTTGAGTTTAAAGAGTGCTTTTAGGGCCTGATCTTTGAGCCTCTCACACGTGCTGTTAAATATACCAGACGGGGTAAAAACAATGCCTAAGTAACAGTAGGATTGCACAATTTCAACGCTGGATGATTTGAAAGTGAATGTGAATCTTTTAATGACCTTACCACCCTTGTTAAAGATGATAATTTTTGTTTTTGATAAGTTAACGGTCAGGTTCCATTTGTCACAATAATCACCTAATTGGTTTAGTGCTCGCTGTAGTCCATGAGGACTATGCGACACAATGGCCAGATCATCAGCAAACATCAAGCAACTTATGGAAGTATTGCATAAGTAGACAGGGTCGCATTCCTTGTCAAAGATGGCCGGAAGGTCACTGATGAAAATATTGAATAACAAAGGACTCAGAACACAGCCCTGTTTAACACCTGTAATTACTATGTCCATTCTCAAGTTTCACAGCCTATTGAACACTAGAATACATATTCTGAATTATATTTAGAAAATTACCACCTATTTCTGATTGAAAAAGCTTAAAAATTAAGGCTCTTCTGGAAACTGTGTCAAAGGCCGATTTGAAATCAACAAAACAACAGAAAACATATTGTTTTGAAATCAAGTTGACATATTTGTCAATGATTGATTTCAAAGTCAATATATGATCTGCCGTTTGTGAATTGACCCTGTAGCCAATTTGGCATTGTGGGACAAGGTTGTTGATATCAGAAAATTTCACAAGCCTATGATGTAACACACTGCAGAAAAGTTTGCAGAGATTGCTTCTAATTGCAATACCCCTATAGTTCTCAGGTGCAAATATGTCACCTTTTTATGGATAAGGTTTAAAAGGTTGCATCGCCAGGTTGTTTTTAGTTTTTGTGTCAAAATCTCTGAGGTTGTCGAAAAGTTTCCAAAAGGTTTTAGGGTTTCTAGTATGGATTGATTCCATTTGATTCAGAATTTGTTGTTTGTAAAGAGTTTTCTTATTTTCGATCAACAGTCTTTTCCTTTTCCGTCGAAAATCACTCAAGATAGATTGATCAAATGGATGATTCCTGAGTTTGCGTGATAACTGCTTAAGTTCCTTGTTGATTACTCTACAGTCATCATCATACCATTTCTTTTTGTTTTTGGGTTTTTTGGTACGTTTTTGGTTGTTGATGGCTTGTCTAATGCCCGCTATTTTTGCCGCACCAATAATAACATCGGTAACTGACTGAGCTAGCTCATTGCTGTTGTCCATGCCATGACCAGTTAATACAGCACAAATTTTAGATTTGGTTTCAGGCGTAACGAGAGCTTGCATATACATAACCTCATCTGAACTTGGGGATAGGTGGGTTAGGACAATCATGGTGTGCACGCATGTACTCGTATTGTCCAGTTCTTAAGACAGCTGATAGCATACAATGGATAGAGAAATTTGTAATAGTATGTACAAAAAAGCATTCAACATTATTTAAAAAGTTTGTAGAAGTTAAAGACCAAGTACTATACGCAGCGAGATTTGTGTTCTGATACGTGCAAATAATGCAACATATACTGACTAAAAAATTTACATTATCATATTGTCATAGGATACAGATAATTTTGTAAATACTTCGTCGAAAGTGACCATTTCCGTACCCTTTCAAAAACGAAATAGAAACGGAAGTACTAGCGTCAATAGGGGATGTGACGTCATCGGAGGGACCTGTCTTTCTCTTCTCTTTCCTCGATAAAAATTGAAATTTACTCAAATAACGTGAAGATTTCACAGAATATTTTCCAGGCAGCATTCACTAGAATGAGTATGAACTCATATCTGAGGGAAATAGTGACTCCGGGCCTGAAGATGGCGATGATGTGCCGAATTTAGGCGTAGATCATACCAATTTGAACCGTTACCAGATTTCGAACATGCACTAACAGACGAGTTGAACTGGCATGGACGACAGAAACGCACGACTTCAGAACTTAGACTGATCAGTAAATTACAAACGAGTTATTGTTTTTTCTATATGAGCTAATGTTATATCTGCCACATTAAATTATAAAGTATCTATATATAGGCTGCGTATCAGAAAATGGACAATAATTTGCACCGTTTGTTTTAGTTTTAGTCAAAACTTACAAGTTGTGATAGGACAATGGTTGCTTTGTAGTGACACATACGAAACCTCTATACATGCAAGGACCATGCTTCATTATTACAAACCAAAAACTAATTAATTGTTGCTTACAAACAGAAAACTTGAAGCGCTGCAAACACAGCCTGGGAAGTCGCTAGCTACACTTTGTCTTACTACAATTACTGAAAATATAGATATACTGGAGCCATACGCATGTTCAAGACAGATGCTGTCCCGACGATGTCCCGCCTGGTTAATCATTTGTAGCCGAGCATACCTGAAGTCTGTGTAACCGCTTAGGCAAATCTGCTGGAGAAGTCGCCTTCAGATCCAGTATTTGAATCCCCTTGTGTACAACCGTTTATACGAAACTGGCAGAGATTGTCAATGCATAGTAGAATGTATAGCCTATTTTGTTTCCATGATTTAAGCACAGGTGGACATGTATGTTTTTCATGCGCCTTGTACTGTCTAGAAGTGTAAATGTGTATATATGTATAATATGTTACTATGAATACATAAGATGTATAGGTATATGTATCCATCATATCTACATGACAAGTCACATAAGTTCCTTAACCGGAAAAGTGACGGTTAGTTTTAAACTCAAATATTTTGACCAACAAAAGGCCATACAGGCCTTATACGTCGTAATGATTCCGTAACCAAATCGTACCGGTCAATCCGTACCTAGCCTATTGGAGAGTCCATACCCTACATCTGGTTGATGATGATTTGGGTGGCTAAAAAGGACAGAGAGGCTGTGTCATTAAAACGGACAAAGAGGGCGTGCCATCTAACATAAATCATCATCATCATCTACGAGGCATGAAGCTGGAATAGTCCATCAAGTGTACAATCATAATTGAGATAAGTACTCCGTCATGAAGCTGGAATAGTCCGTCAAGTGTACAAATTGTATGTCTGATAGATGCACTATTTAAAAATCATTCTGTCGATTCTATTGAAAATTTTGAAACTAATTTGACTGTGCGCTGCCTATGGCAGAAGCAGCACTCAGTCAAATTAGTTTCAAAATATTCATCAGGTTAGCTGAGGTTACCTGTGTGGGTATGTACCTTGATAATGGTATTAAAGGGATTCAGGGTTCGATCAATTCCAGCACAGGCAAATCTTGAGTGGAGCTTACCTAAAATGGACACGGCATAGCTAGAAATGTATCTCTGTTATTGGTACCCCCACCATTATCTCCATCAGCCTTTTTTACTGTCATCATTATCGGTCACAATCAACATTGTAAGCCCCATAATTGTTACTCTCATCATGCCAATGTTGTCATCACCATCATTGTCACTCATCATCATAATATGATAGTCATCACCATCATCACAATCATTGTCACTGCCTTCGGTCTTATCATCATCATTGTCACTCTCTTGATAGAACTTTACTATCATCCTCATCATCACCTTCATTGTCACCATCATTATTGTCAATATTAACACCGTACACGCATTGTGATTGAGCTCATAAAATTGTGATATACCGGTATTTATTTCAAGCGTTTCAAGCCATTGCTTGGTGTGAGTATGCAACATGTGTCGCTGTGTGTGTGGACACAGTAGATCATTAGGTGGTGCTTTGGACTTCGGGGGATAACAAAGGGAGTTCTCATAAACCAGTCAGTCATTCGTTCTCTCTTTAATTTCACCTGGGTTCACTTTCTGCAGAGACCACCACGTATCAGAAATGAGGTCGGTGCCGATGACTCAGGTGTGCGTGTGCCGTCAAGATGGTTTATCCTATTATGAAGAATCATTGATTTAAACAAAATGGATACCTCTCCAACTTCTTTCATTTTCTCTAGTATTAGGCTCAATGAGAAACGATATTACCATTGTGGCACGTTTGACCATACTTAGAGCTATTGACTTTAAACTTGGTGAGTCTTCATATTTCAGAGTGATATATTGTACAAGTTGAGAATAATGACAAGATGCAACTTGAAATGAAGGACAAAATATAATCCCATGATATTAGGCCTATAAAACATGTCTAGATAGTATGGATTGGCACAGATTAGCAAATGCTTAGCGAAAGATGACAAATTTAATGTTTATTTGCAAACCAAGATGACTATTTTTGACAATTTACCAATGATATCACTGGTTCCATAAACTAACCAGTTATTTCAGCGGTAAATTTTCTAAAATAGTCTTCTTGGTTTGCAAATAGACATTTATGAAGAGGACTACTGGTACACAACACTAATGGAAATATTACAACATCTAGTATAGGCTATTGAGAGCAATAGATACTGGGATTGCCAGAGCGAACTTGGTCATATACAGTGCACATGTCCATTTGCTGACCAAGATTCCAGAAGACAATTTTTGAAGATTTACCAATTTAATGACTGTTTTGGTAATCTAACCTGTCATTCCAGTGTTAAACTTTCAAAAATAGTCTTTAGTTGGTCTACAAATGGAGATTATCAAGTCAACTACAGGCATGACAGAATGATGCAATGGTAACATTTAAAAAATATATTTATTCACACTATTGACAACAATATATATTGGGGTGAAGGAACTAAGCTATAAACAGTGTACTGGTGTATCCATTTGCTGGCCAAGACTCCAAACGATTACATCTGAAAATTTACCAATGGAGAGACTGGTTTTGTAACCCAACCAGTGATTCCAGTGGGAAATTTTCAAAAATAGTCTGTTGATTTGTAAATGGACATTTATCAAGACCACTGCAGAAGCGCTAATGATGGAAAGGTTGACCAGCATCTAGTATATTTATTAATCATGAGGCAATGAGCACAATACACTAATTAATACATATATTGGGATGCGTAAAATGAGTTATATTTTTAAAAATTGTTCATAATACATTGGTTGTTAATTTGGGGATCCAGATTCCAAGAATATTTTTTTTAATTTACCACCGCAATGGTTCAGTAATCTAGCCAGTCATTCCAGTGGTAAATTAAAAAAAATAATCTCTTGGTCGGCACAAAGACATTCTTCAAGATCACTTTAGATGACATCTTTGACTGCCTAGACCATTAAAGGGGTTACTTTAGCTATTAAATTATTACTAGGCCACCGAGGTGTGGTCAGTCACAAATTATAATTCACACTTGTCAATTTGCCTTGCTAGCTAACAGTGGTAACAGGCTAGTGTTAATTTCTGTGAATGACACATGTAGGTAAAACCTTTCTCACTTTGTGACCAAGGATGCGTCACATCCACCCTGCAAATCTTATGCCATAGCAACCATCCACCATCCATCCATCAACTTTTGTTTTCAAACACTACTCCTCATTAACCACTTGGCCGATTTCAACCAAATTTGGCTGGAAGGACCCTATGGTTGTAGGCTCCAGAACCACAGTTAAGAATTTTTATTCATTAATTCTTGGGGTGAAAATCTGATTTTATGAAAAATGTACCGGAAATTGTCAAAATGATAAAACATACTTTTGTAAAAACACAATCTTAGATTTTATGGAAAAAAACCTATAACTGCTTGACATATTTCAACCAACTTTGGCTAGAGTGACCCTATCATGGTAGAATCCAGAACTTCTATTCTGAATTTTGATTGATCAATTTTTTGGGTGAGTCTTAGATTTTCGAAAAATTATCCATCATGTCTCTTTAAATGCAAATGGTTCAAATGCTAATGGTCCAGGTCGGCGCCACAGCTCCTTGGCCCTCTTGTTTTTTAATTCTGGGTGTGGTGGGGACTGTTGGTGAAGCATGGTGTGTGTGCGTGCGTGTTGAAGGGGGTTGGGTGGGGGCTGTGGCTTGTTGGTTGTTACGCCTACTCTTCCTGGCAGCAACCAATTTCATTAGGATCAGACATACTCAAACTGATGATCAGTGTAATATTTTATTACTTAACAGAGAGGTCAGTGCTCTCTGAAAAAAGAGAGGAAGTATGACCACTGCACAGGAAATCTGTTGAATATTTTGAAAATAGTTTTACTGGAACCTGTTGCTGCAACAGCTACCAGTCAAACATTCTTCTAAATATTCAAAAAGTTTAAATTCTGTTGTAACTAATAGGTCACAATGCATAATTATGCCCCTCCCCTCCCCTCCCTTAACACCCTCATTGCATCACACAGCGCTCGTGTCTCTGCTGCAAATGACTCAGACGATTGACCTAAATTACTGGTTTGAACTAGATAGACGAGCTAGACAGCTGTTTATACTTCTTGATGTCGTAATTTGACGTTACCCGGCCTTATATTTAGACAAAGGGCGTAAGTAGTAGTAGGCCAAGTAGTATTTTTTGTTTCTTGCGGTTTTTGTTGTTGAGGGGGGGGGGGGGGTGGGGGTTGGGGGGGGGGGGGCTGTCTATGTGTAGGCCTAATTGGGGTGCACATTTTTTCATAATTAATCCATAAAAGCATTCCAAGTTATAACCAGCCTGTATAGATATTTGTGCTTCTCGAAAACAATCTGCACCGAAATGCAGAGAGCAGACGACGGGTGTTGTACTGCGCCATCTTTGGGTTCGCGGAAATCGGCTCTCTGTGTGTGTGTAATTTACCACTACATCGTAGCCTATAAATTTTATTTGTTCGTGAAAATATGCGGCGAAATTCCATTTGTTTTGTTTGCAGTATTACCGCAGCTATAAGCCACACAACTGTTAGGCATATTTGACAACAATCCGCGATCGCGCAACAGGGTCACAATGACTTATTCGCACTGTCAAGGCGCACGATAACGATAGGTCCCTCCGATGACGTCATACGATATAGAGCTTTTCTATTTCGGTTTTTTCGAGGACAACACAGAATTGCAAAATACAACGTAAAACAGAGTAATATTTTTAAATAAAACATTTTATTATATTATTTATTGCACAATCTTGTATATTAAACCTACTTTTGCTACCGTTGTGCTTGGTCTTTAACATATAATCTATTAGGCTTGGATTACCGCGGTAACTAAGACATGTACAGTGGCCAAAGTAATCACCCAAGCTTCTCCCGTTCAGTATACGCACATTGGCAGATTTACATGGTGATAATAATAGCTCACCATATTTGTCTACTTTGTGGGCATCTTTATAATTTCGCGGGAGAACAGTGTCGCAGACATAATCTGGTTGGGTGTCTGCAATTGGAGTGTTTTGATCGAGACAAAAATCTTGATCGCAGGCAGTGCGAGCATTGAAATCGCCACAAATGAAACAATTTCCTAATTTGGAATAGTGGGCGATATCAGTTTCAAGTAGGCCAAAGATGTCATCACCACTATAAGCAAATTTTGATCCTGATGGGCTCATATAAACAATGGCAATGTAAAAATTTTGTTTCATGCCAAAAAAGGAATTGGATAATTGCAGCCAGAGAATTTCACTGTCTTTAATAGGCATAAATTTAATGCCGGCACAAATTGCTTTCTTGATACAAACAGCGATTCCGCCAAAATGTCTTTTAGAGTTTGCTGATTTAGGCCTTATGTTGGATTTAATTGGGTAATCTGGCAATGATGCATGTAGTAAACGAATGTCAGAGTTACTACAATGCGTTTCTGCCAACCCTATTATGTCGTATGACTTTATCATATCCAAAAGGTCAGGGTCATCTAGCTTGGATGATCTTTGGCCACTGCTTCTAGTGAAAACACCGTCAATGTTCCAAAAAGCGAGAGACACACGGTTCTTCGTGGACATATTGATACTTATATATATATATATAACCAGCAAAATAAGCAAATTAAATTGTGACAAATAATCAGGTTATGTACAGGGACATATTTTACCCGGATATTGGGACGTATATAACGTATACTAATTACTATGGGAACCTGTGTGAAATAATTAAAATAAAAAATAAAAAAATATTATTATGTGTATATATTCATACAGTAGCTGTATATATGTTTATAATTTACTATTGTTCCGGTTTTCTATATTTACCGGGTTGGTATTATTGTTGTCAGTCTGTCAAATTGCACAGATATGATGATTTTTAATACCAAGTTCGAACTGGGAGCAGAACATAGAGGCATTATGCCTGTGTTCTCTGAATATAACTTAACTTAACTTTAACTTAACGACAAAATTAAAAACATGTAAAAAATGGCGTCCACATCATACCTAGATGGTTCCTCCCTAACAGACGAGGAACATCCTTAAACATTACAACAATAACCGGAAGTCGATTAAAAATTTCGGATTTTTTTTGGACTTATTGTTTAAATCATGGTACAGATTGATTAACAATCACATTTATTCACACTGGCGTTACTTTACAAGGTTTTTGTTGAAGCTATTCATTGACAAATTATCCGAATTGTATTTAATAAAAATGAACAGGACACCAGTTTTCGTAATATAAACACGGGAGTCCGTTCAAAATGGAACACTGCGAGATTCGCAAAGCAGAAAAAAAATCTTTCTTTGGCAATATCGTGTTTCTATCCCTATTGATAGATTGTACAGCACTTTAAAAATACATAAGCTAATGACGTCAATATCAGACACTAGACAGTGACTACTAGACAAGATTTGTAACAAAGTTAGTCATTTGTTGACAATTTTCATTACCGTTTTTCACCTATCTGTGTAAGCGTGAAAGAATGGAAAATAGGGTTCCACCAGATTTTTTAAAGTCAAATAAAATGGAATAATTTTGCAGCTTTTCCCATCTGAAAGAAGTTATTTATAAGATTCTGGAAATAATGAGCGGTGCTCAACAATAAATGGAAAACAATCTTGCAATAATGCACTGCACTCAAAGATCGTTAGCTAATCCAGTCTGATATACTGTTCTTCAATCTACCCATAGGAAAATGCCAAATATTCTCGAGATTTATTCAGGCCAGACACTACGGACAGCGTACAAGAGTAGTCATTTGCGAACAATTAGTAATGCAGCTTTTTCCATATGGCGCACAATACGGAAAAGCTGCAATCCTATATTAATGCAGCTTTTTTCGTATGGGGTGTGCCATACAGAAAAAGCTGCGATCCAGCAACAAAGATTAATGGGTGGCGTTCAACTCAATGAATGAAATAAATGTGGACATACTATGCAGCGTATAAAGATCATTAGCTAGTTCATCACTATATATATTGGTCTTCAATCTAGGGCTGGGCGGTATACCGGTTTCACGCTGTCTCATGGTTTTTTATGGCGACGGTTTAAAAACCATTACGAAAATAAAATACCAGAAAAACAGTAAGATCGCCATTGCTCAAAATCTGCTAACTGTCCTAAATTAGTTTGTTCTTCATTTGAATTTAACCCTAAGGAACCTACGAGCCATCTAGATGGCGAGCAAAAAGCGTACAAATAAACCTACGAGCCGTCTGGACGGTTTTCAATAATTGGACATGGTGACCTACGCGCCGTCCAGACGCGCCATCTGGACGGCTTTAAGAGCACCATTTTTCGATCGCTAAATACGCAAGCATTACGGGCGTTTTATCCAATCAAACTTAGCGTTACATTACGTCAGATGATTGAATTTTATAAGTCCACTGTTGATTGGTCAATTCAGTTTGTTTACAAATTTCTACAGGAAAATATAAATATTTTTCTGTGAATGAAATTCCTAGCGTAAAATCGTCAACGATAGCGTGTCGTTTCCTTTATTTAACCAAGTACTCGATTCCCTGATGGCCGGAATCGCTTAGTGAGAATGTCTACCCTAATTTATAATTGCGTTCGGTAAAATATTACATACAGCTGAATAGCTACACTGACGCCTACAAGATTTAAAGTGCATCCTTACATAGCTTGCCCATTAATACAATTATATCACACCCGTCATTTAGCTTCTAGGGAGATATTGGCGTGCTTCTATGGTCTAATTTCTGTTCCTCAATCATCTATCATGATACCGCATGTTACGGGGCCGCTACTGGGTCAATACGGGCCCGTAACATGCATTATTAAAGTAATGCCAGTCATGAGACATATTAGCTTGCTATTGCCCTTTGAAATCACCTTTGTTGACTGTTCCAGTTTTATTTCCGTTTTCTATTGTTCTTTCATCTTGTAAATGTTTCTCCTCTTTTTTTCGAATAGGACAGTTATCTGGTTGAGATTTCATGAAAATGATGATTCTGTAATTCTATCTTCTGCACTATTTTATTAACCCCTACCATTCTGTCAAAACTTTAAATTGTCAAATTAAATTAAAAGAATTGGTGTTCTTGTCTCAACAGATTTGGTGGAAGATGTTGCTGTCGTAGATAGCAACATCATCTACCAAACCAAAGTTGTTAAAAAATGTACACCAGTTTCTATTAGTAGAAGTAGAACAGTACCAGTTTTCCAGGCTATTGGCACATTAAAAGATAGAATATTGACATAAGAGTGGTAAGGGTTAAATCTGATGTGCTTGATGTAAATCTACTGTACCATTTTATTTCAAATCACTTATTGTATAAGCTGCCATTGTAAACTACATGTATGTCAAATACAGTTTCTTCTATGTAAGAGTGTCATATTACTTAGTAGGACTGGTGATTAAATTGTTGAATATTTTGAGATCGATTGGACTGGAAGATGTTGCTGCATTAGGTGACAACACGTTCCAGTGGTAAAGCTTGTGTATTCAAGGGTTGAATACTGTATTATTTGTAAGCTATCAGTGTAAATATCAAATAAAGTTTACTCGAAGTGAGAGGGAGAGAGAGAATCTCATCTTAGGTAATCAGACTGGACTAGTATATATAGTATAGTAGATTTGTTGAATATATCGAGTCCAATTTGATTGGAAACTGGTGTTGTTTTGGACAACAATAGATTCCAATTAAATTTGTCAAAATATACTCAACAGATTGTTTCTTTAGATTGCAGGTACTTTTGATCTCTATTGCTATTCATTCCTGGATTATTACCCTTGCCCTAAGGGGAGAGAGGGTATTATGAGTGTGCATGCGTCCAGTATTGCATCTAAAAAACTACTGATCCGATTTGTTTAAAATTTTAACACAACAAACCAATATAACCTAAACAAGGGTTTCCAGACTTTGGCTGTGATCTGTGTGATCATACATAAAGATTTAACAAATTTGGATATGACAAAAACGGTAGGGTGGTCTCGGCGGTGGTTTACAATCTCTGATTACTCCTGTTCATAATGTTATTTATCAAGCATCAAGTCTTCGACAATGATGGTAAGTGAGTGATAACTAGATTGCTTGGTCGATGACGCATTATAGCAAATCCCCATGCTCACCACTTTGACCTCTTTACCCATCCCATCCCTGGGGGAGTATCCTGTGAACTCCATAATCACATACCAAATTTGTTTGAATTAGTTTCATTACACAGAGACTGGAGTGGATTGTTGTGAAAAATCTGGATGTCATCAGAGGAAGTGATCTGTGAGAGCAGAAGTTAAAATTAACATGAGCCAGAGGCTAGTAGAAATTGACCAGGGTTAATACAATGACCAGCCCAATGGTAACAATTTCATTTGTCAACCCTTTAGTGGTCATGGTGGCCAATGAATGCCTCTGCTGTGATCTTAAGAAATGTTGATTAGCAGAGCAAGACTTTTTGAAAATTTACCACTAGAATGCTCGGTAATTGAGCCAGTCATTCCAGTTGTACAATTTCAAAAATAGTCTTCCCTTGGTCTGTATAGAAAATTTGAAGGGCTAAAGTAGAATCTAGTAATCACTAGTCCTATCTGAACGTAGTGGCTCATTTGGCTTAATTTCAATTCATGGAGAGGGTGTCAACTGTTGTGCGAGAGTGGTCTATGAAAAATCCAGAAATATAGATAAATCTGGAAGACTCCAGTCTCTGCTTACAATAAATTTCCTGACCTTTTAACCCCTTCTCCAACCCAAAGAAATAAATGTCAGGCAATCCACAATTATATGGGCAACCCACACACCAAATTTCTTTGAATTCCACACAACAGTTTGGGAGTAAAGTATGACAGACATTTTTTTTGGATATTTGAACTTTGGACCCCACCCCCTGACCTCCAGTGGGCGGGGCCAAATCTAAATGTTGTCTTGCAAAGCGCAATCATATGGGTAACCACCATACCAAATTTGGTTGAAATCGACCCAACTGTTTGGGAGGAGATAGCATGATGGACATACAGATAAGTGGATGGAGGCAATTATATCCCCATTTTTTCAAAACATGGAGATAATCAATGGACTCAAGGAGACAAGGTAGGTATGGGGATAATGAATGGACTCAAAGAGACAAGGTTGGTAGGTATAATTAATTCAGTCATCATACTAAAATGTAATTTTCTTTCGGATTGAGAAATTAGGCTACAACCATCATTTGCCATGCCACATTGTTTTCAGGACTTGTCATGAAAGGGTTAAACATAGTAAAAACTGGAATTGACAAAAGGAAGGACAGAGCAGAAATTTAGATTTTTTAATGGATGGATCTACTTTTAGCTATGCCCCGCCCATCTCTACATAAGCTCCATCGATGATTTGTGCGTGTTCGGATCAGTTTATATACTTTGAATCCTGAATTCCAAATTTCATGGTAACCATAGATACCGCTAACTTGGTGAATATTTTGAAACCAATTTCAAGTACTTTGATTTGACTGAAAGCTGTTGCTGCCCAACTCACCAGGTCAGCAAAGGCAAACTAATTCTAAAATATTCACCAGCTTTCCTTTATAAATTGTAATTTTTTTCCCATTAAAATAAGATATTGGCAATTCATCTCTTACCTTGATCCTGTGCACGTTACATTGTGTAGATTTCACTCTGCTGTCGCCGCTACTCACATAACAAATTCAGTTGACATTTTGCCCCTCCCCCATCAGCCTCTTCCAGTGTCACAGCCTAATGTATTAGGTTGTCTCACATTCTACAACCATAGGGCCATGATATGGTAAATCACCAGATTTGGTTATATTCCTTTAACTTTGACAGTCTTCCATCAACCCTAACCCCACCCCCCCCCCCCCCTGGGAATGGAGCCTCAAAACGTGTGGGTATAATTAAGAGATTAAATTAAATTTATTGATGTTTGATTCAAATCCCACCCAATCTCAAATGATACAGAGCTTATGTGAGATGCACATTAGCTGAGCCCTCAGGAATACGGTTGATAACAGTCGGCAGTCGATCCAGAACAGCCGCCGGCATAGCTGTCAGCCAATGATGTGTGTAGTAGCTGATCATGTTTCGAACGTACATCATCATGTTTTAGTTCAAATATACTGTTTCCATACAAAAATTAGATTATAGAGTAACACAGGTCATCAAATTTTTTTTTTTATAAAATCCATGTTAGTAAATCCATTAGGCGTAGCAGGAAAAACTGAGTCCGTTTAGAGTTTAGAAGCCATCGGCCATCAGTCACCTGCAAAAAATAGGAAGGATAAGTTAGAAATATCCAAATTCTAGAAGTGTTATATTAAGACTTTAACAATCAAATTTTTTCATGAAAATTTAAATTTTCTCATAGACAATGCCCATATGCAGACCAAGAGCAAGTCATTCCAGTGATACATTTTCAAAAATAATCTTACTTTGGTCGGAAAATTAACATTTTCCTCGACAACTGCAGCAGTTTTGGTCTGACTCAAATGTGAAATGGTTAACAATATACATGTACGGCGCAAGGTCATAGGGATATATAGTCCGAGTCTGCTCTGACTCAACCCATCCCAGTGACAGATATTTGGACAGACTGTCACAGACTGACAGTCTGTCCAAATATCTGTCACAGGGGCAGGTTGAGTCAGAGCAGACTCAGACTAAGGGATATACTGGTATACATTATGACCCGATAACGGGTGTTATGGTCATACACCACCCTCAGATTTTAGCGCATAAATGAAATGAATAATATAATATATGGTGGGCATATATCGTCCAAGGAGGGAGTATGACTACTATAGTTACTGGATTAACCTTTTCAATCGACAAGAGCGAATAATAAATTTGCTACGAATGTTTCAAAATTCTGTTGAATATTTTGAAACTAATTAAACTGGCTAAGGCAGCACCAGCTTCACATTGGATTCAAAATATTCAACATCTTACATTTATAATGACTGTAAATGTGGAGTTCTGGAATTTCAGGTTCAAATGTGACAACTGTTTTTGATTTTGGGCACACAAGTTTATTTCAGGGCCCTGGTTCTCTATATCTTTGATCAGAGGATACTGGCCACACAGTAAATGGTGATAGAATGTTTGTAACCAGGGCAATAGTGAAATATTTGTTTTCTAAGGAATTATTAGTAAGTTCCAGTCATCAATGATTATTAGTAAATGTGCTGTTACTTGTAAGTTTTCAGTTTCTCAATGACTAATTTAACTGAGAAAGTTATAGATTGTGTTAAGAGAGCGGCTGAACCAATAATATATAAATCAATTTCGTTTACCTCTGGTCGCGAAATCACAATAAGGTTATAGATAAACAATCCGATAAGCTCAATCATCGATGCGTGTCATTGTTTACAATTTCCGAGAAAACGTACTCTTCAAATTACCGTCACTAATTAGGGCGAGTTGAGATGCGAAAGTTGTCAAATATATCGGCATCCCACTTCCCGATTGGCAATATCGTTAATCTAGTCATCTGTCTACTTTTTAGTTTGTGGCGTACAAGAAATATGTATAGATTGACATTTGAACACACATACTATTTCGCAAAACAGCTGATCGTGTCGCCATCTTGCCGGAAAAATTAATATTCATGTATTCCCGACCAATCAGACACATCAATCTTATAGCACGTGATACGGTGTTGCCAATAACGGGTAATGAGCTTGGTACTCGTATATTGGATACGGGTACAATTCTACAAATTCCTGTCGTTCTCTCGCAATCTTTCACGATAAACGATTCCTATTTGGGACGCCGCTACGAAAAAATGTCCGATGCTATAGAATCTTAGTGTAAAAGATTCGCGTTCGCTTTTTAAACGGCTGAGTGCACCCAGCAATGCTACATAGCATAAAATTTGCCATTTATTCGCTGTCAACGCTGAGAAACCCTGGTAAGTGTTCGATTATGTATAAAGGAATTATTCAACATTGAATGAGGCCTCCCCACAAAATCATGACCGGAATCTCTCGAAATTTTACGGTACCATGACATAATATAATTGTCATTTTCACATCTTATCGGATCAAAACCTTCACGAAACTTTGGTATCTGTTAGTTTTAATACCATTGTGATTTTAATTTATCAATGGCATTTGTAAAATTAAAAAAAACTTCGATAAACCTTGCAAAAATAGACCAATGTATGTATCCTATAAGGTGTGGCCATTTTGAGAGGCACGTTGACTAACTAAAATATATTTTATTCATACAAATTTTATATGTACTTAAAGGTATTTTATTGCCCTTTCTAATGATATATAGTTTTATATATAGTGATCTGTTACTTTGCCAAAAATAGTTAATATAGTTGGCATGGTAGCACTATGCCGCTATCACTCCACTACCGCTAACAGGCTAGTTTTCTAAGCAAGTTTCTAGCTTTTGGCTGTAGGGTTTCTAGCACTTTTTTGTAAATTCTTGGTAGGGCCCAGAGGGTTAATATTATCATCTAGTGGGTAACCACTTGCTAATAGTGTCCATAAAATACAGTCGTCTATAACTATTAGCCGTGGGAAAGCAGGTGGATTGGTGAAATCCCAACAAATCGTCCGAGGACGACACTCGGCAAATATGATTTAATTTGGCAGCAGTGAATTTTTCATGACGTGTCCTCTGCAAGTTCAAGGTAAGATTGAATAATTTGAAAATCTAAATTTCTTTGTAACAAACAGGTTTTGCGTCCTTTTGCATGTATATACGCAATGGCGTTTGATTATTTTTATAGCTAGTTTGCTATGTTGATGGAAATCAGTGATACGCGGTATCCTAGTGTTGATTTCTTTAGTTGGTTTTGGCTGGAGTATGTCTGTGCGGTTTTGTTGCATCGCTTTGTGTAAGCTGGAGATAAGGTTATCTATTGGATATCCTCTTGTGACATAGTGGTGTACCATTTCGTGTGCATTTTTGAGAAAATCTGTTTCTCTACTACAGATTCTCCTTAATCTCAACTTCTCAAGAATTGTCCGTAGAGGCTTGCTTTTTTAGAAGACTCAGGGTGAGCTGATGAATAGTGTAGATACCCATGTGTATCTGTTGGTTTTGTGTAGAGGTAAAAGCCTAGGTGTCTATTTGGGAGGATAAACATTTAGTATCCGAAAAGTTGATGGATTCTGTGGATTGTTCTGGTGTGTCGGATCCTTTGGTCCAGATTATGAAAATATTATCGATGTAGCAGTAGTATAAGGCTGGCTGTACCTCAGCTGTTCTGAGTAACTTTTCTTCGAGTTGGGCCATGAAGGAAATGGCATAGCTTGGTGCTAGTTTTGTGCCCATGTCTGTACCACCAATTTGGATGTAATGTTCGTCATTGAACTCGAAGTTGTTGCATGTGTGTACTATTTTGAGTAATGTGAGTAATCTGGGTGGCATTAACATGCCTGGGCAGCCATGTACTCTTAGATATTGGGATACAGCTCTAAGTCCCTCGTTGTCGGAGATGTTGGTGTACAGTGATTTAACATCCATAGTAACTAGAATGGCGTGTTGAGGGATAGAGCCAAAAGTTTCTAGTTTGTTTATAAAATCAGCGGTGTCCAGGATATATGATTTTATATTGTGAAGATGAATTTTGATATGTTCATCAACAAAGCTACTGATGTGATCAGTAGGTCTTCTGTTGCCACTGATGATGGGTCTCCCTGGAGTAAGTAGGCTGTTTTGTTTTTTATGTATTTTTGGAAATTAGAAGTAGATATAACCTGGCTGTGCGTGGGTTGTCGGTTCTGAGACCGTTAGCTATAACCTTTGTGATTTCACCACTGAGAATCATATCCGTAATGACGATTTCTACTTTCTCTGCGTGGTGCATGTTGAGCTCTACAGTTTGCTTGGTATAGTAGTTTGTATCACGAAGTTGTCCGATTGCGTTCTGTTTGTACATTTCCGTATCTTGGATAACGGTTGCCTGACTGACCTTTGTCAGCTTTTTTAATGACAATGGTTTTGTCATTTTTTAGCCGGTTGATAATCTTTCTCTGTGTTTTGGAGAGATTCCCATTGCTATATCTGTGGTGGGCCTTCTTATTGATGTCATGTTTGACAGATCTAATGAACGCGTCTAGAGTTGCGTGATTACCTGGGTTTGCTGTCCAATTGCTGGCTCGTTAGAACTTATGTGACAGTGTCCATAAAGTTATTGGGGGGATTATTGGTTTGTGTCATCCCTGTATCCAGTGTGGATGTGTTTCCGTTTTCCCAGTAATTAGGTGGGAACTGGAAATGTAGTTTTAGATGAAGTTGGCACAGGTTAGGC
The DNA here is from genome assembly GCA_034401795.1 of Chaetoderma sp. LZ-2023a. Taxonomy (NCBI): domain Eukaryota; kingdom Metazoa; phylum Mollusca; class Caudofoveata; order Chaetodermatida; family Chaetodermatidae; genus Chaetoderma; species Chaetoderma sp. LZ-2023a. The sequence goes on from CM067359.1 coordinate 121,162,667, forward strand.
TCAATAACATTAGGGCTGAAGCCTAGTCCTAGATCTAGGCCTTCTCGTGTGTCCTTGGAAATAGGTTTGGATGATAGGTTGACAACAACGTGTTTTTGTTGACTGGAAAATTAATTTTTATGGTTTAAAAATATGTTAAAGTTACGGTAGTTGTCGGCTGTGCCTACATAAGTAATAGTAGTAGTAGTAGATATAATAGGGCTGCCAGAACAGAAGGTTGTCAGAACAGGGGATCGCCAATCGGTGGCTAAAGGAGAGAGGGGGCTGTCAGAACAGAGGCGTGATAACGTTGCAGCAGCTCATCCGAACACCCATTTAGAGACACATCTTCAGTGGTATACCGATCACCTGTGATCAACCACACATTACATGGTCCGAACGCCCACTTAGAGACACCCATTCTACATGGTATACCGATCACACATTACAGGTCTAATGATCCAGTGAGGAATCTGATCAACATGAGTGCTTCTCCTGACCTAATACTAGACAAGTTTCTTGCCATTTACAGCTATACCCTAGAACTATGGAGTTACATGCAGGATGTGCGGCACTGCGGGAAAAGGTGGCAAGATCATTGCATGACCTGGGCAACTATGTAAATAGATCGCTTGAGTCCTGGCGTGCTTCTCCTGACCTAATGATCCCCAACAGTAGTAGATGAGTTACTCGCCCGAAATCCACCAACAGTACAGGAGTTAAGAAGCTATCCACTGACAGAAATGACATTAACGGAATTATGGAAGTATTTAGATCATCTGCAATGATCTAGATGCTGCCAAGGTTAAAGAAGCAAGCCCGAAAATCCAGGTGCATTCCGCTTTAAAATCTCCCGGTTCCATCGAGCTCAAATTTTTTACCATCTCTAGTTGGATATCATACACGGAACGCTGCGAATACAACATTCTGATGTTCCTCAGAACGGCTTATGCTCTGCTTGCAGCAACAGCTGCAAGAAGAGCACTTGAGTGGCAATGTATCCTATGCTCTCCAGAGCGAGACTGCTCAAACAAACACGTAGTCACGACCAGTATCACATCGGCATGAGGAGATTACCCACAGGCCCTTCCAGCTGCCTTGGCAACGCTCACTTGGCAGAGCGCTAAAGTGCCTACCATCTGCACGATGGCAGACTCTAGCATGTTCACAGGTGACACAGAGGATCTGGTGCCGCCTCAGCTGCAGACAACCACATCCAGACCTTTCTACACCATAGAAGTGGCAGGCAGACTCAATTTCCTCACGTGGGTGAAATCGGTCGTAGATGTTTTTCCGTAAATGGTCACAGAAGGGATTGTAATGAGGCTCGTCTCGGGGTGTGGGCCCACTTGGCATCTACATGTAATATCATGGCTGTCTGTAAGGCAGCCACCACAAGTATGAGCAGTAGTATAACCAGCATCCTATACATGGAGGGTTAAGCCGAACAAGGTGAACCCCTTGAGGAATATCTGTGTCAGATCGAGCCCTGTGCCGGCATCGATGTCAATCTTCATCCCATCTGGGGCAGGTCTTAGCGGCTTCACTTTACCACCAGCTAGAAGCCACAGCTCTAGCACAATGGGTGTTGTTTGCGGATTTGTGATGCCGACACACTTGAGCAGCTTCACTGAGCCCTTCGCTTTCGAGGAGTGCGACACGCCCTCTATCCGCAGGATGCCATCCTGAATATTGATGGCTTCCTCTGGTCCATCAAAAGGGCGATGTAGCAGGAGCTTTCCTCCAGTGACCCCAATCTTATCACCTACTCTATCTCAGGTTGTGCCCTGTCCTATATAGGTCAGGAAAGATGTCCCCCGTTTATAAAGCTTCCGGACCGTGCCATCCTTCTTCACCACATTGGAGAGTGGGATGACCTCCAGGTCAATAACTGCTGGAGGTCTATATAGTGGCACCCATGCTCGCCAATTACTACCAGGTCCAGCGCGGTACCACACGGTGTTCTTTTCGAAGACTACCCTGCAGCTGTTTCGCCATGGTCAACACCACACCATCATGTGACATCGGTGGGGCATGCTTCATAGTCAGCTCTAAGACATGAAAGCTGAGGTCAGCGTCCAAGGTGTTAACATCCTCAACCCCCTTGTCTAGTAACTGTTCTAACTGTGGAGGATGAACTATTTCTTTGAGAAGTCATAGCGGAACACTATTTTGTCCCCATCCCTCTCTCGACCCAGACATTCCTTCGAGACATCCTTTAGGTCAGTAAGCAGCTCTACACCATCTCCACCGACGGGATGGAGGGAGAATGTCTTGGAGTCTGCTCCACATTGGAGGACAAATGACTTGGCGTCGCTTTCCTTAACCATGGCAGCATCAACGTCGTACACGTCCACGAGATCAGCTAGACCGGCCGAATGAGCAAATATGGGCTCCAGGCATGGGGCAAAGCCATTTGGGCTTAGGGCTTGACTGGGCTTAAGCCCTTTTTCAAAGGGCTTGCAAATGGGCTTAAGCTCTTTAGTCAAAAAAGGACTTTGGGCTTGTGCTTGTGCTTAAGCACATTAAAAATACCATGTGCTTTCAAGCCCTTGTTAAAGCCCTTTTTCAAGCCCTTTTTAAACTTTTACCGTAAATCAATACTTACATAGTTATCAAATTATTATTCTTTGCAATTCTACACATATGCTGTTGCTACATATTACAGATAAACTTATGCTGCTTATTTTGAAATTAATTTGACTGAAAGTAAGGCAACACTATTTTTAGACAAATCATTAGATAACACCTAGTAGCTTTCAAAGCCTACATGTAAACATTTTTTTGGTGAATTCAGAATGAAATGGCCTAATTACATGTATTCATTATTTTCAGAGAATGGCTACAAAACCTGTTAAATATTTGGAAACTAATTTGACTAGATTAAACTGTTGCTGCCTTAGCAAAATGCTTGTCATGATACTTTATACATCATATATAATATGTTTTATCAGGCCTGTCATGCCTGTAGAGCTGCAAAACATTAACCTGTTTTACTTCATATTAAATATTTGTTACACGTTATATATCTAAAAAAAACTTGTTAAAAGTGAGATAAATATAGACATCTCTGAATAGTTTGAAAGCAAGTTACATCTGTTTCAGTCAATTTCATTTCAAAATGTTCAACAGGGCCAAGATTTAGCGTCATTGAAATCAACATTCTGAAAATTCAGAATGATATAGACTGAATGATTGGCACTGTTAACTGACCATTCTAGCTGCTCTGCTTGTCTGGTCAATACGAAAGAATTAATTTCACACCTTCCTGCTTCCACACCTCTAGCTTGATATATTCCAATTTCTGTCTTGTAAATAGACAAATGTAGGGAATGCGACTGAATAGGAATGTTCTTTTAATGTAAGCTCCCACCACTCCTGACAATGCTCCTCTCTTGATCTATCACTGCCACTAGATAAGGCCTGATAAAATAACTTCTTTACAATGTAAATTATATTTTGTCAAATATTTTGAAATTATTAGTGCAAAACATGTTGCTGTCATCAGCAATGGCTCCATTTCAAATAATTTTTGAAATATTCTGCAACTTTCCTGTCTGGCCACCTTGAAAGTAAGATATTTTTCAAGGAAATAATTAACCATTTAATGGTAAAATAGGGTCAGAAAATGCCGATATATGCAAACCAAGAGACAACAATTTTTTAGAATTACAACTAGAATCGATCCAGTCGTTCCAGTAGTAAAATTTAAGAATTAACCTTAAATTTGTTTACAAATGGACATTTCGATAGGCGTGACCAGTACATGGTTAAGACTTACAGAACAGATATGAGAACTGTGTTTTGATGTATGGAATATTTTGTTGAACATTTTGAAACTTCATTGAAAGCTGTTGATTTATGTCGGTAACATATTTCAGGCAAGTTAATTTCAACATACACAGCTCGATGGATCTGTATATTTGATTTGAAAATGAGAAACAGAAATCTCATGGGTTAAATGGATAAGACTTTGAACTTGTGAATGTACACCTAGCTTGACAGCGCTATTCTCAAAATTAATAAAATTGATGTGATAATCATTTTGCTTATTCTCTACATGTATGAATAAAGTTTTGATCTACCCTTAAATCAAACAGAATTATCAATTGGCTATGTAATTTCCTCAAAAGTGCTTATGGGCTTGTGCTTAAGCCCTTTGCAAAGGGCTTGTGCTTGTGCTTGTGCTTAAGACCTTTGAAAACAGGGAGGGCTTGTGCTTACGCCCTTCTTAAGTGAAAGGGCTTGTGCTTCTGCTTAAGGCCTTTCAAAAGGGCTTCGCCCCATGCATATACCTATATAGGGGTTTAAACGGAGTGTGTAGCCATGCCGATTGTCCGTTTGCTACTCCAAAATGGGGAGAATGTCATCAGACCATCTCTAGTAGGTAAATGTGTGGTTCAGTATCACATAGAATGGGTTCTCTTCAAGGTAGCTCAGCATTCCACCACATACGTACACGCCGGTGTGTTACATCCACCACCGGGAAGTAGCTACCACAGCTCACTGACTGAAGTGGGGTTAGACGTGATAGAATATCTGCCAGAAGCCACCAGCAAACTGTGGAACGCGATCAGCCCCAACATGTTCACCCACGTAAATCACCTGGTTGACAGCTCCACCGTTAGTCTATATGCTAGCATGGATTGTCTGTCGGATGCCCAATTAGAGTTTACGCTGTTACTACTTATTGACCTATCATCATGATATCATATCAGCCCTATCAGGCATTCGCTGAGATGTTGAAAAAGGAGATAGAGGACCAGCCACACACCTTCTCTGGGATGGTAGATATAGCGGTACAGGAAATACGTTGTCGACAAGAAGGCAAGTGACTGCAGCGGTGAGCTGGTATGAACAGAATTCCAGGGAGGAGGTAGGGAGATGAAGGGACTACAACTCTGTCCAAGAATGAGAGAGCCTCATCCGGCAGGAGGAGGGCGGTGTAGGGCCAAACTTGTATGATTACTTGGATGACGAGTGTAATGAGTGTAGAAGTCTTGCAGTGGGAAGAGGAGAAGTATAAATCCAAGAAATTCCACCAACAGCGGGTGTACTACCAGAGTGACAAGGTGAAGTTCCAGATGTCACGACTGCGCAAGCTACTGGCCCTGACATTATGCTGGAACAGGGGTGTTTGAGGGAGGTATGCGTCCACACCAACAAGCTCGTTCAGTTCGCCAGACTCCAAGATGAATCCCACAATGACTCATCTACAGACCCTACAGGTGATGGCATGAGTTTAAGACATAGGTATACCATGGCTAAATCGGAGTGGCGAAAGCAGCCTGAACTATATCCCACTCTGGCAGCTGAAGAGGGTGGTGCAGTCCACGGCTGGCAACTCCAGCAGATTGACACCATCAGACAGAATCTCGTCCACGAGACACAAAAGTAACGCAGAACACGCAGGTGATATAAAACAGCCTACAACAGTCTAGCATGCACTACCACAGCTGCGGATGTCATTTGAGCCAGTGCTGGTGTGGCCGCCGTTGTCAGCCTCACTACAGGGGTGGGTGCTATCCCGCTGGGTGGCGTGATCCTTGCCGCTACTGTCCTGGCCACCGGCTTGGTGGGTAGACAATGTCAGATCACCAGGAAGCTTGCTAAGTATGTAACACTGGCACAGAGCAGCCTACAGGCTATCGACCAGTCTGTCAGCAAAGCTCTCGAGGATGGGCAGGTCAGTGATGAAGATTACCACCATATATTGACGCTCCAAACCCTGTACAGCACGGAGAAACCCAAAGTGCGCCAGCAATACCTCAGAGGCTCCAGCGGGCGGGTGAAAATGGAGGAGTTAAAAAACGAGAAGGGGTGGGGGCGCATCGAAGATCTCTATGGTGCCAAATAGTATGTTGTGTCCGTGGCTGGAACCGGCTTTAAGGTGACTACTATAGATGGCATTCCCAATGAATGTCACGACAATCGACCAGAGCCAACCGCCCCTCCTGGGTACACTCTGGACCCGCTTGAGAGTTGGACTACGTGGTCTACTGGATGACATACCGGACCTAACAACTATTTCGATCACAGTCGAAGGGTGGTCTCGCATCAGCTTCTCCAGCAATCCACGACCACTGACCAACCTTGCAATCACCACCAAGGATGCGAAGAAAGCTCATACTTAGATGGCAAGCCCGAATCTCCCATTCTGGAACCAACAGCTGAAAGATGGGTCGGGGCATCTGATCCTGAGTGGGAGAAGTTTCAAGCTGGCGAAGTTCCTCAAGCTTCTGAAGAAGTTCATCAAGCTTTTGAAGAAGTTCCTCAAGCTTCTGACAAAGTTCCTCAAGCTTCTGACAAAGTTTCTCAAGCTTCTGATGAAGTTCCTCAAGCTTCTGACGAAGTTCCTTGACCATGGAAAAAATCATCCCCGTCGCTACTACTACTGTCGCGACATAGCTTCCTGGGCTAACGCTTTCTGGTGGGATCTAGCTTGTAGCTGAGGTTTTCTGCTTTCTCCAGAGAAGGCTTGAAGTGTGACAGCTCACCTGTCTTCTTGTTGCTGAAGATGAATTGGTACCGTTCACCCACCCTCTGTACTCACGCAACAAGGTCCTGTTTGGTCTCGTTGAGGGTCAGGCTGTCATATGTGGTCTCCAGCAGGGCACGCCCACACTTCGCGCTGAAGTACAGTAACCGAGCACTGTGGCGGATATCTGGCAAGATCTCATGGGTGTACTTCTGAAAGTATGTCCTCTGTCGGAACCTCCAGCAGGAGGCTGTTGGTGTCAGTGTACAGGAGCTCACAGTTGGCACCATATAGTCGCTTCAGCTGGTTGTAGTAGAAGTTACACATGAGGTGCTTCGAGAGGTCTGGGATGGACATTCCCACAGACAGGGCAGTTCAGCAGCAGGCTCTTGTACATGTGGAGCGCAGCTAAATCATCATCGAACACCCTCAGCCGGGAGAAGTTGGGCTTGGCTATTAGGCAGCGCAGCTTGTCCTCCTCGGATGACCGCACTAGCTTGACATCCACTCACTTGCGCAAGTTCTCCATGGTCTTACCGAAGACAGCGTTATTCAGCAGCTTGTTGAGATCTTTCTCAAAGTCGCTGTTGCCCTTTTTACGGAGCTCTGTGTTCAGTCGGATGTAAGGTTCCATCCATGGCGACTGATTGAAGCATAGAACCCTGTGCACCTTCTTCAACCTCATACCCAGGCTGAGGTAGAGCTTCAGGTTGTGGTAGTGGAGAATGTACTGTTCTTTGTCTCTCAGGTTAGGCACCAGTTTTTCTGCTGCCGTCTCCGCTATCGACTCGCCCAATGTACACTGATACTCTGAGAGCCACTCTCTCTCTTCACCTTCATCCGTTCAGGCACCAGCGGATAGGCATTGTGTATGGTCAACCTCTAGGATGTAGCCCTTTTCATCATCATCGGGATGTGTAATTTCTTTGACATCAATGTCCTCCACCCACTCAAATCCCCCAGTCGGTATGTGTTGGCTCATTGCCCAGCCATAGAGATTGTTAGCATCCAGATACATGATGTGGCTTGTCGGCTGTTGTGGACTATAGCCAGCTCTGTATGGGTTGTTTGCCTTAGCATAGCGTTTGCTGACCATTGATACACCACCCCTGAGTCCTTTGTCTATGAAGAGATGCATGAATGTCGTAGTTAGTGAGGAGTTCCAGCTCCACACCTGTCTTCCTTAGAAGCGCATCCCAGCTCAACCCCAGGCTTGTCTAATAGTGTGTTGGGTCCAGACGATACTGCTGGAGGCATGTGATGCGTAAGTTCTCAAAGACATCTGCAAGGAGCAGAGCGTCAGGCCACAGATAGAGGTCATGATAGTCTCCCATGGTCTGGCAGCCGAACTGGGCCCAGACAGCCTGTGCATGGTTGTAGTCGCTGTCAAATATTCCCTCGCCAGAGAGTTTACTGTAGAAAGCAGCTTGAGGTGGGAGAAATGTCTCATTGAAATGGTGCCACTCATCCATGTGCTCATAGGGGTATGCACCCTTACAGAGCAGGAGCTCATGCTTGGCAGTGTTAGGTTCATACTGTTTTGCAAGTGGGAACGTTGTGGAACTAGTTACCAGCTTGTCAAGTGATACTGGGAGGAACTGGGTCGAGTCGATGAACCGCAGCCAACAGAGGCTGAAGCTGATGTACTTCTCCATATTGTTGGGGATGCAGTTGATCTGGCAGAACTTCACCCCCTTCCAGTCGAGGACCTCTTCCACCAACCTCCTCTCGATCTTGTCCAGGTTTCTATCCAGGAAAGCTGTTGGATCTTTTTCCCCATGTCCAGGAAGTTCCCATCTCCGCAGATGGTTCTGGATTGCATGTGGAACCTTCACAAATCCTGGGAGCATTTCCTGGAATATAGCATCAAGAAGCCTGTCAACCTCCTCATCTGTGAACTTGGTTTGGGTTTCTAGCTCTGGATGGGGGGGGGGGCTTCTCGGAAAGGAGAGCTGGGGTTGGCTTCTCGGGGGTGGTTGGTAGCTTCCTGTGTGGGACTGGAGTTGGCTTCTCGGGAGTGGTTGGTAGCATCCTGCGTGGAGCTGGGGTTGGCTTCTCGGGAAGGAGAGCTGCCAGGTTCTCGGCATAAGTGGTACGGCTAATAAGCCCCTGCTGCAACAATCTCGCCAAATTTGGGAGTACTTCATCAATGTCCATAGCAGACATGTGTACCTGTCCAGTTGCGTTTCGCTAATATGGGGATTTTGATGGCATCACATGCTGGTGGGGGCCGGCCTTGGTGGTGGGGGGGGGGGCTGGCCTTCGCGGCGGACAGAAACACCACTGACAGATTGTTCGCAAAATAAGTTGTCTAGCATGCTCTACTATCCCGCAATACTGTTTACATTTATTATGGCCTATTAAATATATAGCGAGAGTTGAACAGGCGATTTTTAAGTGTAATTCGACATATAATGAATAGCGCATTAGCCATCTCGGCCATACATGCGTTAACAAAAATGACCTAGATTTAGCTGATAACCCGTTATGCATTATCTATGATATGAAATTAATATACTGTTAGGAAAAAATATGTACACATTATAAACTGCTGTAATATCCTTGTGTAGGTCTATATCTTGTGTAACAGTGTTGTCGTTTGTAGGTGTTTTATGAGGAGAGTATTAATTCGGTAAGAACTGTAGTGTGTGCAATTTTTTATGTGATTGGGAGTAATAGCTCACGAATTCGCACCAGTTTCACAGAGCAGAGGAAATATATGCCTACAGATTGCCATCAGTAACGCCAGTAAGCATACATGTATACATATTATATACTGCTGTAGACTGTTGTCAATAATTTCAAAATGTAGACCATGTCAGAGATAAATGCACAATTTACATGCATTAATATCGCCGTTCTGGTGGCTCAAACATTAGAGGCTAGACATTTCGAACAAAGCCAGCCATGGATGGGTTCAAGCCCTACTCAAAAGACCTCACCTAGATAGTACCCAAATTTTGAAATAAACCGGGTACACACTAGGGTGCGGGGGTACAATGACTAGAATAGAAATCAAGGGCCAGACATGGGGTCAAATGCAAATGCATTTGCATTTAAATGATTTAAATGCATTTAAATACTTCTTGTGAAGTATTTGTATTTGCATTTGAAGATTTTAAATCACAAGTATTTGCATTTGCATTGGAGGATTTTGAAAAGTCAACTATTTGCATTTAAATAGTTTTTGAAAAGTATTTGAAATTTCAAATAGTTTTCAAATGTTTTCAAATACTTTTTGCAAAAAAAGAATTAAATCTGTGCAACAGTGCTAATTTCAGTCTGCAAATTGAGTTTCTTAAAGTCATGGTTCATTTGGGGTAGGATGGGTTTTTTAAGAATTTGTTGAAACATTGTGAATGGAAATGTAGAATGGCACATCTATACATATTATAACATCTCAGTAACCCTTTCAACAGTGAAATCCTGGCCCAAAGATAACCATACAAGAGAGCTGTTGATTATTTTGAGAAAAATTGACTGGAAGCCATTGCTTAAAGTACAAACCATTTTGGACAACTGCAAATGCACTTGCATTTAAATGCAGTTAATTATTTCTTGTTAAGTATTTGCATTTGAAGATTTAAAATTTTAAGCATTTGCATTTGAGGATTTTAAATTTTAAGTATTTGCATTTGTATTTGCATTTGAAGATTTAAAATTTTAAGTATTTGCATTTGAGGGTTTCCAAATGTGAAGTATTTGTATTTGCATTTAAATACTTTCAAAAGCATTTAACCCCATGTCTGTCAAGGGCCACCAGATAGACTCCCAGTGCAGGGCTAAAGCACACAGACATACACACACAAGCCGACTGGAATATCAACATGGTTAGGAAATTGTCCCACAGATAGAAAAACTCCTGACGATATCGGTTATGATGAGAGAGAGAAAGGCCGGCCACTGGCCGATATCGTCTGCGTTCTCCTGGACAAGTGGGGTCCATGCGGGAGTTTTATGTAACCTTGGTGTGGCCTCCCTCTGTTCTGACAGCCCACCTCCCTCAGCCAGTGGCTGGCCCTCTGTTCTGACAGCTCACCTCCCTCCTGTAGCCGCCGATCGGTGATCCTCTGTTCTGACAGCCCTCTGTTCTGGCAGCCCTATTATATCTACTACTATAGTGTTTACATTTATGAGTCTCTTGAGCAATTGGAAGACTTGAGCAAGTGTGTCTTCTCTGTATGGACGTCTCTCCTGTTTGCCTTGTGTCTGTCTCCTGGGTGGTGGATGTCTCTGGCCCGATTTGCGTTTCTTGTTGCAGGTGCCCGGGAGGCTTGCGCTTGTCCTTTTCTCTTGCCCGTACACACTTGGGTGGACGGGTCGAACGTTCCCGTGTTTTCAGAACAGTGGCCCTGACTGCTTTCTTGCCGTCTAGAAAAGCTTCGTTTTCTGTGGCTGCCCTGAAACCTGCTTTGTTTCGTCTAACCGGTTCCGAGAGGTAATCCGCTCTGTTTCTGAGTAGCGAGTGTAGATCTGACGTCAGTTGGAGACTGTGTTTGGTCAAAATGTCTTGCCATTCTTTGACTAATTGTGTGTCATCAGATGGTGGGATGTACCTGACCATTGCCGTTAGGTTAGCTGGCGGTTTATTGATAGAAATGGACGCTTCCAGTTTGTCTAATTGTAGAAGCGTACGTGCATGTTTGCATGCACTGTTGTGCAACTGTCGGTAAGCCTGTACATGTTCATCTGGGAGACAAGGTTTTTTCCGTGGGTTCTCATCTTGTCGGCGGTGTATCTCTTCGACTTGTTCAGTCTCCATTTGTGGTTTGCGGCTTTGCAACGTATTCCCTACATTGTCAATGACAGCGTTATTGAACAGATTCAGTATTGTTTCTGTGGATCCGACTGATGTGATGGAGGAGCCGCTTGCTGATTCCATATTGTTCATTCTTAGCAGCGATCACGCTAAACTTCTTGGAAATGATGTACTTCTTTGAGAAACCTGTTTGCGCTTGTTTGTTCTGACGTGAACTTGTGTGCAAGTTTGAGTCTGGATGCCAATACACAGTTTGGGCCTTCCTCTTATACTTTTCCAGATGCGGCTAAACAGAAATGTGTGACCGAATTGATTTTGTAGCCGGAATAGACAATTTGTAGGCAGATTTTGGCTTGTGTAGCCAAATTTTCAAGTTGTGTAGCCGGGATTGGGTCATCCCGTAGCCGGATTGACTGAGTATGTAGCCACTAAGGGTGGCTAGTGTAACCGGATTGGTGTAAAACTTGACAGGTCTAGCCGGATTACTTTTGTAGTGTAGCCGGTACAACCTCTTAAAGATTACATCGGATACTATCGTTACAGATTTATGTTTGCTGCTAAAAGCATTCTAATTTCGTGGTACCGTAACTCATTTTTCAATGTCATTATGTATCCTCCAAATAAACCAGATATCTGGTTAAAACCGGTGTCATAGTCAACACTGTCACGGCTCGGTACAGATCTCGAAGAGTTTTGAACCTACATGTACACTCACAATTTTCTTTCAGCCGATGTGATAGGGATAGATGAAGTATCATGATTTCGTTTCAGCAAAATCCGCCCATATTTGCCCGAGTTATCTCCCCTGAAAAGCTAACATTCATCAAAATTTTTCTATCCGTGCCATATCTCAAAGAGTTTTGAACCCACACTGGCAATTTTTTTCTAGTAGATGTGTTAGGGATAGACGAAGTATCATGATTTTGTTTCGGCAAAATCCGATCATATTTCCCAGAGTTATCTCCCTTGAAAACCTAAAATTTGTCAAAGTTCTTGTGCATGCCATACGCATGTATCTCAAAGAGTTTTGAACCTACACTCACAATTTATTTATCAGCAGATGTTTTAGGGATAGACAGTGTCATAATCGTTTCGGCAAAGTCTGCCCATATTCACCAGAGTTATCTCCCTTGAAAAATTTAAATTCATCAAAATTTTCTCGTGAGTGTAATGATCAATGCAGCTGTGAAGACTCAACATTTTTAGTGATATCTTTGCTGTGAATTCCAAGATGTGTACCTAATAGAATATGTTTTCTATCAGATTCGCCTATGTTGTAGGCTTGTAGCATGTACGTGTATATAAATAGTATATTATCATATATAACAGAATGAAATGTGTTGTCATCTCAATCATTTAATCCCGAATTAGACACCTTCCTGTCTTTCCCTATTGAGATGAATACCACACCGGTTCAGCTTCCAGTCTGATTAATTTCAAAATATTCAATATTTTATATCTTAAAGAATTGACTTTTTCAGGGATTTATTATTGAAATTACATTTGGTCAGGAATATGTCAATTTTCTCATTGAAAATTAGTGTTGTTCCGATTAATCGATATGATCGATGATTGATTGGTTTGCATGTTCAACCAACTGATCGATCATGATTTCAGAAGTCGATTTTGGTTGTTTATAAATTGACTTTATTAAATATATTTTAACTGATCAAGCTAGAAAACGAATACTTTTTGGAAAAGAATTTAAATTTAATTCCTACAACTATATAGTATTACTCCTTACTGGTCTAAGACATTAATTCTTCCAGCACTGTAATAATATGTTAATTCCAAAGCAACCATACCAATAACATATTGAATATTTTGAAACTTTTGGGCAGGATGAAATTAAGCTACAGACCCAAGCTATCCGAGCCTCCTTTTGGCTGTATGACATCATAATCCAATATGGCTGCTGTATGTGAGGCATATTTGTTGAAAATCATTGTATTTATTGCACTGTTTCAATGTGACTGCCGATTTTGCCGCAATTTATGGTCTACAATGATGTTCTTATGTATTTGCAGCAGAATATCACCCAAATGATTGAATAAACAGATTCGTCCATCTGTCTGTCTGTGTCTGTATGTGTATCAAAAGCCTAAATATCTCAAAATATATACATATCTCAATTTCTGTTCAAATATATTAATTAAATCAGTGCATGTAGTGTGTGTCATGTGTCATGAACATTATCATATGCCTTAGCGTCGGTGTCATATCAAAGGTCAAGCATATGTCAAGGTCAAATGTTGAAATCAATGAACATTGTATCATTTCACCATTTCACCTGAAACAGTTCATCTAAAAGTATCAGACTTCAAGCCATAAAGTATTTGGAGTTCATTGTGTGTATGTGTATGCACATGTATGCGTGTGTGTACATGTGGTGCATGTGCACGGGCGTATATAAGTGCGCATTTGTGTGCGTGCATACGTACGTACATGCACACGTACATAGTCATTTCTATGTGGAACCCATGTTAAATGTGCAAGGTATGTGCACAAGGTGTTAGTTGTTGGCTTATACATCCTTCTTATGAAGGCCTGGCAATCATTCATGGATGCTGATAGTGAGAGTCGGTTATGTTTCAGTGAATGGATTGAGAAAAGATCATGTGAATCTGTCCAATTCTTATTCTGGTATCAAAGCATTTTGTTACAAACATTGCTCCTAAGTTCTAATGTTGGTGCGCAGTTTGCGGGCAGCAGATTTTGTGATGTATTTGGATGCCTTGATAAAAATCTGCCAATGGATGTTTGCACTTGATCATATCCACTATGCTAGATGGCTGCCAGTGTTTATCAACATGTTGCTGGAATTAAGAGTACAACATCCTTGTGTTCATGAGAAGTTCCTCAATGGAAAGTTTGTAACACGGAAACAGATCGACCGTTTTCCTGTATATCAGATAATCATGCCCACGAGCAGAATAACAAGACCATCAAGACTAATGGTGGTGTTATTAGTTTGCTTGACGGTCCAAGTGCACTGTTAAAGTGGATGGTTGCAGGACCACAAATTGCTAAAATGGTAAATGAATTCCAAGGGAAACCTGTCATGTCAGATGAAGATCAGATGAGTCACCATGAAGACACCAAAGCATTTGAATTTCGTCACCAGCAGCATGTAACAAACTTTGTGAATGTTCTTGAGAGTGAAGGAATTTCTTTTGAGGAAAGTGACATCCTAGTTTCGTTAGTGAGTAAAAGGATGATGAGTGATGTAGCGGTTAAGTCTGTTAGAGAAGCTGAAAAACTTGGACAGGATCAGTACCATATATATATGCACGATAGACTAATAGAATGCAAAAGCTCTGTTCATGATGTAATCCATAAGAAGCCAAGCAAGCCTTTGGCTTCAAAGGTTAAGTCTAAAGTCACTGCTTTGTCCCAAGATTGCCAGTTATTTTTGGGATTGTTTGTTGCTTGTCAGACAAGACCAGGGAATCTGTCTGATTTATTCAGCCATGAAAATCACTCATACTCAATCACTCAATTAATTTCGGATTATGGAAAACTAAGAAAGGGCAACATCTGATGTCATGATCTGTTTACAAAATTCTGGGACAACAGAGTTTTTGGCGCCGCAGGCAGGTGCAGTTATAATAAATGGGCCAGCTGCCATACACATGACAATCCCTGGCACCGCGAAGACTTTTGGTCAATATAGTCAGAGTGTCTTCTGACCAGTTATTTTGAAACTGTGTAGCTCAACATCTCATGTTGATATCATATTTGATAGGTATCTTTCAGGAAGCTTGAAGACAGAGATGAGAGAAAACCTGGGTACTGGAAAATGATTCAAAGTAGCACCTACATCACCAGTTCCAAAACATTGGAAGGGGTTTTCTGCGCGTTGAAGAAAACAAAGAAGAGCTGTTCAAGCTACTAGCAGAAGACATGGCTAAAGTGGAATGGCAGACAAGGACCATTGTTTGTACTTATGTCGACACAGTTATATCATCCTCCACTATTCGTAACGTCGAAGAGCTGGCACCATGTCAGCATGAGGAAGCGGACACGTTACCTCCTGCATGCTGGACATACAGCCCAAGATGGTCAGCCAAAAATCCTCATTAGAACTGTTGACTCGGGTGTCGTTGTTTTGGCGGTGTTTGTCTTTCACAGATTGAATGTAGATTAGTTGGGGAATGACATTGGTGGAGGTAAGAATAGACAATACCTCCCATTTCACAAGTATTTTCAAACGATAGGTCCTCGCATTTGTGCAGCTCTGCCATTTTGGCATGCATTTACCGGCTGCGACACCGTCTCCGCATTCGCAGGACGTGGCAAGAAAACAGCATGGGATGTCTGGAAGGTGTTTTCTGAGATTACGGATACATTCAGTATTTTGTCACAGTGTACAACAGAAATTCAGGATTGCCACATTAACAAGATAGAACAGTATGTCGTCTTCCTGTATGACAAAACAAGTTCATCAAACAAAGTCAATGAATGCAGACAAATTCTGTTTACGAAGAAGAATCGTCAGATAGACAATATACCTCCAGCTGAAGCAGCACTGGTGGAACATACAAAGCGAGCTGTTTTACAAGCCGGCTACGTCTGGTCAGTGTCTCACACAGATACTTACAATACCAAGTGTTACCACCTGGGGATGGCATCAATGTGGATCTGGATTTAGACCTCTCTGGACAAACCTGCCAGAAGTATCTAGTCACTGTTATGAGATGATACACTGCACTTGTAAAGTGCGTTGTACTAAGTTGTGTAAATGTTTAAAGTCAGCTCTTCTCTGTACAAATCTGTGCACGTGTGACGGTCAGTGTTCTTGTGAGGATGTGCTCGTGTAGGGCAAATAGAAGTGTATTACAATAAGTATGCAGATGGTGTTCTAAGTCTTCTAACCTTCAGGCTCATACTCCTTACTGTAGATTGATTTAAATAACACTTCATTATCACAATTCTTTGTGTACCAATCTGTGTATATTTGACGCCCAGTGTTCTCATGAGGATGTGCTAGTGTAGGGGGCATGTAATTGTATTATATTAAGTATGCATCGTGCTCTAACTCTTCTAACCTTCAGTATCATACTCCGTGCTGTAGATTGATTTTAAATAACACTTCATTATCACGATTCATTGGCTATGGCATCGCGGCAGGCCATTCATCATATACTGCTCTGTTCAACCTCAACATCTGTCTTGCCATATTGAGATATGCACTATGCAGTTAGTATTTAACATTTATAACATTTGACAACATGACTTGCGTGAATTGGATGGTTCACACATTGTAAACAGATTTAACACATTAACAGTTATAGAAAACTTAAGGATGGACATACAGATGGTGTTGGGGTATGGTGTGCGATATTATGCCATGCAATAGCACGATATATCATACAGAAAATCTTGTGATATACTAATATATCATATGCCATGGTTTCATGAGACTGTATTCTATAGAACATTAAGGAATGTATTTGACTGGAAGCCGTTGTATAGTAAAATATCGCAATATTTTATCATATCGCGATATATCGAAATGTAAAGAAATCGTGCACCCCTAATGGGCTTGGAAGGAGGTAAATCATTAAATTTGTTCATACATCCTTTTTGTATTAAAGGATTTGTTACAGACAGCGTTCTGCACATACATATACAGCAAAATACAACGTCTAGACGCAAGATAAGGGATATGTGGTCTTTTAAAAACTTTGTCCTAAATGGTGGCCATCTTGAATGATGACGTCATACTCCTAAATAGAGGCTAACCCAGGTTGGGTCTGTAGCTAAATTTATTCTAGACATAGTGCCCTTTGTGCCAAGCGGCTTGTTGGTATCACATTTTGCATAATTCTACCGGTTTTTGTTGCTAACAGACTGCACTACTAATGCAGCAACAGCTTCCAGTCATATTAGTTTCAAAATATTCAACATATTATTTTTTTAATTATTAAGAATCGGTCATGCCTGCGACTTGGTTTGAAAGGGGTAATTATCCTTGAACTTGCTATAATTACTGCATTAAAAATGGATAAAAAATGAGAACCTGTTATGATCATTAATTGATCATCGGTTAGTATATAAAACCAATCATCGGTCACAAAAATAGTACCAATTCCCAACACTATTGAAAATATTCATTTGTAGGCTTAGTAAAAATTATTTTTTTGTACCACTGACATTACTAACTCGGTCATTCGGTCATCGACACAGTCATTCCAGTGGTAAATTGTTAAAGATAGCCTTCTCCTTGGTCGGCGAATGGATATTCCTCAAGACCACTGCACAAAAGCCGGGTTTGGCCACCTTGACCATTAACCCCTTTACACTCATATCAGTCAAAAACTTCTTCTGCAGTGGTCTTGAGAAATGTCCATTTGCAGACAAAGTGAAGACTTTTTTGAAAATTTACCACTTGAATGACTGGCTCAATAACCGAGCCGGCCATTCCAGTGGTAAATTAAAAAATATGGTCTTCTTTTAGTCTGCAAATGGATTTTTTCTATCAGAAAATCGAAATTTTCTTGAACAAAATTCGAGGGCTAAATAGCTAAGACAATAAATACTTTAGTTTACAAAAATTCATTATTCAGAAACTCACAGTACAACTCATAAATAACATCAGTTTCCAAAACTAAAACACAGAAACATGGTAGCTAGTAAACTTTTGAACACGTAAAAAATGTTCTGTTGAATATTTTTGAATTAATTTCCTGGACTCCTCTGCTACATTTGTACCTTGTGCAACAATGGTTGCCAATCAAATTATATTGTAAGTCCAAAATATTTAACAGTATGTTTTAGTTTGCTTTGGAAACAGATGACGTTATTGCTGAGCGCTACTGTACCTGCATATTCAGCTTATTTAATCCTCGAATTTTGTCATGAAACTAAATTTTCTTATAGAAAATGTCCATGTGCAGAGCCAGAGAAGACTATTGAGAATTTACCACTGGGATGACTGGCTCTGTTATTGAGCCAGTCATTCCAGTGCTACGGTAGTTACTGTCTTAACCAAATCGGTAACACCCATTCATATTGTGGTTGCTAGAACCAACATTTTGTGTTATGTCAGAAGGTCAAATATCTAGGTCATGTGGCCACTAAGCGCATCCATGGACAGTTTTATTCTTAAATCAGGAACGCAAGTAGATAGAATCACCAAATTTGACACATACATTCGTATTGTAAGTTGATGGAAGACACTTTAGTTTCAATTCAAAACGGAATTAACCCTTTAACCCTCGAATTTGTTCAAGAAAATTTAAATTTTCTCATAGAAAATGTCTATTCGCAGACCAAGAGAAGACTATTTTTGAAAATTTACCGCTGAAATGACTGTCTCGGTTATCGAGCCAGTCATTTCAGTGGTACATTTTCAAGAATAGTCTTGGTCTGCAAATGCACATTTCTCAAGACCCCTGCAGAAGCCGTTTTTGGCCGATATGAGTGTTAAAGGCTTACATGTAATGGTAACCTCATGGAAATCCATATCAGCAGCTCTCCAAACCATCACAGGCCTGATGCAATGACTGGTACATGTAGTGCTGTATTCAGGCTTTGTACTGGTCATGGAAATCCTGCAAAGTCATAGCATGTGAAAATTTAATTTCCAGGCCTGGAAATTCATGGAAAATCAGTGTTTTTTTTTTATCATATGTCATGGAAAAGTCATGGAAAATGGTAATTCTGTAAAATAAAAAGAAATCTGTTGCCATAAATCACCTCTATGCAATAAAAATTACCTCAACAGCTTATAATATCAGCACAAGGCTGTCATGGCTGTGGCTTGGTTGTTGCAGGAGGCAATATTCAGACATTTTGCAGAATATCTCGGATCTTTTTTTTTTTTATAATAAGGAAAAATTAGTTACCTCTCCGGGATGTAGAAATTGTTTGAGTGTAGATTTCGTGACCATCTCGCTCACTTCTTCAGCACTAACTGACTAACACTAACTCGGATCTTATTTTTGGAGCTGTGTCATAAACAGAAATCTTCTAGATATTAATTCTTGGAGGTCATGGAATTTGTTTATTTTGGTCATGAAAACTCATGAAAAAGTCACTTGTTGAATGTCCATTTGTAGGAAAAGAGAAGACTATTTTTGGAAATTTAGCACTGGAATGACTGGCTCATTTATTGAGCCAGTAATTCCAGTGGTAAATTTCCAAAATAGTCTTCTCATTGCAAATGGATATTCCTTAAGACCACTACAGAGGCCAGGCTTGACCGGGTTGACCATTAAAATATTAATCTGTGTTTTTTCTTTACAGATTATCTGTAATCGTTGTTATAATCTCTGAAATGAGTTCTGCAGATAAGCCAAACTTGCATTTTGGTGTGGTGCTCAAATCCACCATTGACCCAACAGAGCATCGCAATGAGGCTAGTCCATCATCAGGGGATCAGAAGAAGCGGGAATTATCACCTGCACACGGAGGCGTGTCAATCAGCCAACAAAAACATACAACTTCATCTAATACTAGTACACACTCTACTAGTCGCTATCGTCCTCTCGACTTTGCTGAGGTTAAAGCACGCTTTATTGGGCCAGATTCAAACTATGAGTATAAGACACCTGAGCAAAAGTTGACCTCATGTAACTATGGGGTCATGTCGGATAAGACTGGATCTGTACTGAATCGCAGTACTGAATCACAACCACAGAATTCAGATGATGATATTCGGCAGATGCTCGGTTCTCTACCACGAATATCCATAGATGACATCCTTAAGATGCCGGACAATGCACGCCATTACTGTGACAGTAAGGAGACAATAACACATGGGCAAAACACATCTACATTATCTAAGCAGACTTCCTCAACTCAGTCAGTGGTGACAAGAACAAGTGGAACAGTGACTAAAACATTAAGTGGTACAGTAACAAAAGCACCTGGGTCGGGAACAGTGACGGGAACAAGTGGACCGCTTATAGGAACATGCGAAATGGGAACAAAGGGGGTGACAGCGACATTGACATCGCAGAGTCTGACAAAGACATCAACATCGACAAATACTGTTGGAAAGCGACCAATCACGTGCACAGGGGGAAGAATATTAACCTCATCAACTGTGTTAAAAACATCAACGCATACGACGACCACATCAACATTGAGCAAAGTCATGAGCAGATCATCAAATGATACTGGCATGCATAATGTTCCGTCATTACCGGTGACTGGTATCAGTTTATCAGGAAAGTCTGACCAAGCATCAGCAATTCGGCTACAGAAACAGTGTTCAAAAATGACTGTATCAGAACGGTCTACTGAAGCTACGAGTGAAAAATTCATAAAGTCTTCAAAGATAAGTAGCAGTGGTCTGTCAGGCCAACATGATGTTAATAGTAATATAAACAGCAGTGACCCAAGTGCAGTGAACATGGCCAGGACATACATACTACCATTTAAGTTGAGGCCGGTCAGTAAGATCGAGTTGCTTGGCTCTAAATTAGGAACAAAAATGAATGATAAGAATTCTGATTCACAATTTGTTTTAAGTGAGGATCATCAGAAAACTGACTCTAATGAATGGGTTGACAATTTAATACAGAAAAGCCAACCTTTAAAAGATGAACCGAGGGTTACATCACAACCTAGTGATCTGTTTGAGAAAGGTTACTCAGGTAAAAATATGAGTCAGAAGTGGCGATCCGTTCGATTCCGGATGCAAGCGGATCAGGTTACAGACTCTGATAAGAAATTACATGTAGATGTTCCATTGACTACTGCTAACAATAATGAACAGGATAAGATGTTAGACTTTAGTCCAGGTAGTGTGGAGGATTATCAGGATGCCATTAGTGTTGGTGCTGGTCCGGCCCTTGCTTCACTCGCTAGTCTTGCTCAACCAGTAAACGCCCATGTGAAGGGTGGGACTCAGCAATCCAAGAACAGCATACACCATGGAACAGATATAACTCCGTCAACTTGTATTTCTTCATCCTTCTCCTCATGTTCAGCACCATCAAGTCCAGAGGTCTACCAGGATGTAGGATTGACTAGTTACACCTTCTATGGAGAAGAGGGCAGTCCGCTTCCTGCTGATCAGAAGAGTTCACTAGAACATGTGAAAGGTAAGACAGACAAGGTGCCATGAGTACTCTGCAGAGTATCAAATTTGGGCGTGTGGTTGCGGTGGGATTGTGTGATTTTGTTTGGTTTCTCCCTTTAACACTCATATCAGCCAAAAACGGCTTCTGCAGTGGTCTTGAGAAATGTCCATTTGCAGACCAAGAGAAGACTATTTTTAAATTTACAGCTAGAATGACTGGCTCGGTAACCGAGCCAGTCATTCCAGTGGTAAATTAAAAAAGATAGTTTTCTCTTGGTCACTCTGCAAATGCACATTTTCTATGAGAAAATTTGAAGGTTAAAGGGTTTTGCCAAAATTTGCTACTAATATTGTTAATCAATGCTGTACATGCAATGCATAGCCCCCATTCATTGCTCATCAATGACAGAAGGAGTAACAATTTTAAAAGTTTTTGGAGGGCTACTGTAGGGAACCCTTCCAAAACACACAAGGCGGGTGAATCGGGATCCGTTATGGTGTCAGAACTATTTGAGGAGTTGTAAAAGAAACAAAATTTGTATAGCCCCACCAACAATAAGGACACGAGCAAGCCTTCGAAATCTGTTCTCGATAAAAAAAATATGGTGATTCGATATGTATTTGTCATTGTTTGTGTCACTCATAGAAAATGTCCATTTGCAAACCATGAGAAGACTATTTTAGAAAATTTACCACTGGAATGATCCGAATGACTGGCTCGGTAAACCGAGCCAGTCATTCCAGTGGTATATTTTCAAAAGTCGTCTTCTCGTGGTCAGCAAATGGACATTTCTCAAGACCATTGCAAAAGCCGTTTTTGACTGATATGAGTGTTAATGGGTTAATAGAGTCAGTGTTTTTCATCAATAAAGGAAAACATGGAATTAACAGAATTGATAAATTGAAATGGAAGAGGGATATTCAAACGGAAATCAATGGAAAATTACATTTTTCTGCAAAACATTTGTGAATTGAAATGGAAACATGAGTCAAATTAAAATTAATGGATTAATTAACACATTTTCCTCCAAAAAGTTGTTAACACAATTATCGTGAAGTCGTCATACTGTATACATATATTCTGTGGCTGTTATGGCTGTTGTAGTAGAAACATCCTATAGCTGCTTCACAAATCGTCCTTCACCGTTCACAATTGTCTCTTGTCCTCAGCCAAATTCGTTAGCTTCCTCAGTTTCATTCTTGATCTGAGTCTAGCGAGTAGGCTTGTGTGATTACATGATTAAATCAAAAATCGCGATTATATTTTAAATCATGAATTTATGTGACTGAGTAAAAATTAAATAATCGTGAAATATCCATTTGCAGGGCAAGAGGAGAATATTTTTGAAAATGTGTTACTGAAATGAGCCAGGCATTCCATCATTGATACATTTTCAATAATAGTCTTCTCTTGCCCTGCAAATGGACTTTTCTAAACACCATTGCAGTTTCCGTTATTGATATTCTTTTGTTGCTATGTTTTGGCAATTTGTATCCAAGCTGATTAATCGAGTAATGATGATTATTTTTTAATAATCGATCGCGATCACTCAACGCAATAATAATGCATGCCTAGTAGTGAGTCCTGTTTGCTTGAGGTAACTTCGCAGTACATGTTGCAGATTTATGCAATAACATCCTCTCAAGGCTTGATATTTACTGGCTCCAGATACATGTTTGGCAAATTCCAAGGATCTCTGTGTGGGTGTGTCTTCTGTTATCCTTAGCACATGACCAAACATGGAAAATCTTTGCCTGGAAACTGTTACGGACAAGGGCGATACATTACACATCTTGGATAGCACATCAGTGGAAATTATATTGTCGGGTCATCCGTGTTCATTGATGGTGCAGAGGTTGTTGCAGTGGCAGGCATCAACACAATCCACATTAAAAATCTGACAATTGCATTGACTTTATAAACCTTTTAAACCTAGAATCTTTTCAAGAAAATAAAATTTTCTCATAAAATGTCCATTTGGAGAACAAGAGAAGACTATTTTTGAAAATTTACCACTCGAATGACTGACTCGGTTATCGAGCCAGTCATTCTAGTGGTAAATTTTCAAAAAGAGTTCTTGATCTGCAAATGGATATTTCTCAAGATCACTGTAGAAGCCGATTTTGGCTGATATGCGGGTTAAAGGGCTCAGTGCACATGCAACTTAAAATAAGTTTAGTAAACAGAAATGAAATGGAATTAGGAATTTTTTGAATCAGAAAATTACAAATTCTGAAGTGGAAAACCACTGTCCCTATTTTAATGGTCATGACCAGTCAAGAAAAGTAGAATTTTGGCTTAGTGAATGTCCAATAGACCTTTCCAGTTTTAGTTATGCCACGCCAATCTCTAGCTAAGCTCCACCCACACTTTGCACTTGGTGGGATCGATCGATCCCTTAACTCCCTGACTATCAATTTTTAGAAAACTATACAGGTAAGCTGTTGAATATTTTGAAACTAATTTCAAAATATTCAACAGCATGTTTATTAAATAATAAAGACATACAATTCATACTTGTACCTGGCGGACTAGTAAGAGTTTAAGATGGACTAAATCGAGTCATTCATGATGTAATGATTATGATGTCGGCTTACACATTACATAGTTGATTATAATAATGTCATATGATTGACTGAGGAAATGGATTCATGAATTGCTGGGCAAGAGGAGACAACTGTTTTTTACACGTAATTTGTCATTATGCATGTTATGGAATGATGGTAAGACTAGCTTACCGAGCCAGTAATTTCAAGTGGTAAAATTTTGAAAATAGTCCATACCAATTAATTTTTAGCTCACCTGGTGAGCTTATGTCGTGGCGTCCGTCGTGTGTCCGTCCGTCGTCTGTCCATCCGTCTGTCAACTTTTCCTTTAAAATGACTTCTCAAGAACCACTGTGCCGATTTCAATTATATTTGGCAGGAAGCATCCCTAGGGCATACAGATTCACGTTTGTTCAAATGAAGCCGATCAGCCAAAATCCAAGATGGCTGCCGGCCAAAATAGCCGATTTTTAGAAACACTAAAAAATCTTCTCCGAAACCGCTGGAGGAATTGATTCAAAACTCATAACACATCATCTATTGCAACGGTAGACCCAAGTTTGTTCAAGGCAACCTGATTGGCCTATTTGCCTGGCGGCCATCTTGGATGACCTAGTTTTCGCGAAAATTACCTCTTCTCCCGAACCGCTGAGGGGATAGGTCTGAAATTTGGTAAATATGCTTAGGGACCAAGGTCCATTCAAGTTTGTTCAAGGGAAGTTTGTACGTTAAAAAACATGGCCACCATCAACCAATCAAAATTTAGCGTTTCTTGGTCATATTGGCCTTTTTGTATTTGATGTATTTTGATGGCAAAAATTGCTTTATATATGCTTATCAGTGTGGCGAGTTCAAATAAGCCACTTTCGAGACTATCGGATAAACGGTTTGGCTGCCATCTTGGTTTGTTTTCCCGCCATAGGCTCCCATAGTAAAGCAATGGGCCCATAGTAAAGCAATGGGGAATTCTTTAAATGACTTCTTCTCAAGAACCACTGGGCCAATTTCAATTATATTTTGGAGGAAGCATTCATAGAGCATAGAGATCTAACTTTGTTCAAACGAACCGGATCGGTCAAAATCCAAGATGGCCGTCGGCCAAAATGGCTGATTTTTGGAAACACTTTAAAAGATCTTCTCTGAAACCGCTGGAGGAATTGATTCAAACCTCATAACACATCATCTGTGGTAGCGGTAGAGCCAAGTATGTTCAAGGCAACCTGATTGGCCGATTTGCTTGGTGGCCATCTTGGATGACCTAGTTTTCGCGAAAACGACTTCTCCCGAACCGCTGAAGGGATAGAGCTGAAATTTTGTAAATATGCTTAGGGACCAACCACCTTTCAAGTTTGTTCAAGGAAAATTTGTTCGTTAAAAAATATGGCCGCCATCAACCAATCAAAATTCAGCGTTTCTCGGTCATATTGGCTTTTTTGTATTTGATATATTTTGATGGCGAAAATTGCTTTATATATGCTTATCAGTGTGGCGAGTTCAAATATGCCACTTTCGAGACTGTCGGATAAACGCTTTGGCTGCCATCTTGGTTTGTTTTCCCGCCATAGGCTCCCATAGTAAAGCAATGGGCCCATAGTAAAGCAACGGGGAATTCTTTAAACGACTTCTTCTAAGAACCACTGGGCCGATTTCAATTATTAGCTCACCTGGCCAGAATGGCCATGTGAGCTTATGCTATGGCGACCATCCGTCATCTGTCCGGCATCCGTCCGTCAACTTTTTTCTTTAAACAACTTCTCAAGAACCATTGGGCCGATTTCAATTATATTTGGCAGGAAGTATCCTTAGGGCATAGGGATCCAAGTTTGTTCAAACAAAGCCGATCGGCCAATCTGGCCAGTGGCCATCTTGGATTTTGACCGATTTTAGGAAATGGCTTTAAAAATCTTCTCCGAAGCCGCTTGGTGGATCGATTCAAAACTCCCGAAATATCATATAGGGCAAGAGCTGAACCAAGTTTGTTCAAAAGAACTTGATTGGCCAAATGGTTCGGCGGCCATCTTGGATGACCTAGTTTTTGTGAAAACGACTTATTCTGCAAAACCGCTGAACGGAGCGGGCTGAAATTTTGGGGATATGATTATGGACTTAGCGCCATTAAAGTTAGTTCATGGGAAGTTGATAGGTAAAAAACATGGCCGCCGTGGACCAATCAAATTTTAGGGTGTTTGGCTGCCATATTCAATTTTTTTTTATTTGGTGGATTTTGAAGCTGAAAATGGTTTTCTTAACTCCGCTTACTTGTCAGTCAGCTGTCGTATAGTGATGACCCTATCCGTCCATCCATCTGTCTGTCCGTCACCAACTATGGTGGCCCAATTTGTTATTTCTTGACGGATTGACACCAAACTTGGTCACAATGTTAATGTCCGCATCTAATATCTGTGTTGTGAAAATGAAACTGATAGGACGTCAAATGCCAGAGTTATCACTCCTTAAATATTTGCAGTCTCACTTTCATAGGCCAAATACAGGTTTGTTCCCACAGTCCATTGATTTATCACCATGTCAGATTTTATTGCCGAACTAGATATTAAATTCCAATTAACAGATTAACCTTTCCAATACTGCCGAAATATTTAAGATATGTATTATGTGCTCTGACATCTATGCTCATAAAAATATTTTGAAATGTATTTGATTGAAAGTTGTTGCTGCCTTAGGCAGCAATGAAAGTTGTTGCTGCCTAAGGCAGCAATGACTTTCAGTCAAATTATTTTTTAAATAAACACCGGCTCACGCTACCCCTGCTGCTAACTTGGTGATTCAGCCAGATGCGCATGTGTTAAATGGATTGTGTGGTGGTGGGGAATAACCTGCTATAAAGACCACCTATCTGCCTTTAGAGACCATTTTCTTCAATTGTGGTTAGACCTCTAGTAACCGTCTGACTGAGTTTTTGCAGACAACATATTCCAAAGGTTATATCTCTGAACCTGATAAATATTTTGAAAACAATTGGACTGAAAGTTGTTTCAGTCAAATTGTTTTCAAAATATTCAACAAGTCAAGAGCTTTTGAAAATTGAAATTATTGGCTGCACTGGCTTGCAGCAGTGAGACAGTTAAGAAACCAGCTGTAGTTAGCACTGATATCATCTATTTTCACTTAAATATTGTTCAAAATCACTAATGCAAAAAAACAGTCCAGAGATTGTTGTCAGTATCTCGAAAACTAAAGCATTTGACTGAAAGTCATTGGAAGTGACACCGATGGATGTAAAACTTATGTAAGATTAGTTGAAATGCTACTGTTCTAGGTGAGCGATACAGGTCCATTGAGCCTCTTGGGGTTTTTTCAAACTCTCCTAGCTTAATTTTTCCATATCTAGACAATGCTGCAATTTTAAGGCATTAGTTTCAACATTCTTTCCATCTAACACTTTTTGGCAGCAAAATCCTTACATGGACAGACCTGGCTTTCACAAATGATTAGCCAATCGATTAGCCAACTACAGTTTTTCTTAGCCATATCGTAATAATTTTAGCCAATGTTTTGTAATGTATACAATCCATCTCCATTAGGTAACCATTTCAACTGAACACTACATGCCATTAATACAAAATTATGTTGAATATTTTGAAACAGCTTCCAGTCAAATTAGTTTCAAAATATTCAATAGCTAACCTATATGGGTGCTTTTAATCTGAGATATTGGCATTTCAGCGTTTATTTGGTCTCTCCCTGCCTTATCACTCGGAATTCCTCAGAATTTTCTAACTCTTAATTATCTCTAGGTTTGGTCATCCCTTAATGGTCAAGCCGGTCAAAAGGGCTTTGCAATGGTCATGAGAAAAGTCCATTTGTAGGCTAAGCGTGCTTTGCTAAGCGTGCTTTGCGTGGGAATTTTCATAAATAAAATTGGTCTGGAAATAGACATTGCTTAAAGTTCTCGTGTCCCATTAAATATAGACACATTTGCATGAGATATGAGATGCGTGTTGATTTCTGTTCAATTTACTGAGCTTGCAATGCTACCCAGCATGCAATGCTATCCAGCAAGCAATGCCCTGACTCCATTATCATTGTACCCATTGGATACCATATTCGTTTAGTCTATTGTCTGTACAAGCCTTAAACAAAACCAACCCGCCTGCCAATACAAATAGTCATTTGTCCGCCAGTTCTTGTTGTGGTTATGGCTAAAACGTAGTATTCTACATAAATGACCGCTCATGTTGAAATGCCTATGTTCCACTTGTTCTAGGTGAATGATCCCTTGGACCTCTTTGTAAAATGAACACCAGTTCAGCTGTTTGATAAAAGAGAAATTTTTTTTAGAAATCTCGAATTTTAGTGGTCTAGGTGTTAATATAATAATTTGATTAAGTTATATTTAATGATGTTGTAGGTACTAGTCATGAAGTAGAGGGGATGAGTGTGTCATCACAGCTAAGCAGTGAAAAGCCCAAGAAGACTCACCCGCTCAGGTAAGGATGGCCATGAGAAAAATACAATTGCAGGTCAAGAGAAGAAACTTGATAGGGTGGTTGGACTAGGGTCTTGTGAAGAACCCTCTAGAAAGTAACAATGATCCACAATCCAGGATGGATGCTAGCCACCAGCGGCCATCTTGAAAATTTGTTTCCGAAAGAGATACCACCGTTGCGGTTTATCGGACCGCTTTGAAACTTCATAGGATGGTTGGACTAAGTTTGAAGAAGAAGCATATCAAAATCTATAATAATCTGCAATGGAAGATAGCCAGCCACCAGCCAAGGAAGGAAGAATTAATACTGCAAAAGGCTAAATCCTCCAAGCTTGAAATTGTGTATTATTTTTATTTTTTCCACGTCGGATATTGTGTTTTGGGTCAGAATTTTCGTAAAACAAAACATTGAATTGGTCTGGTCTGATAGTGAAAAATCTCAAATTTGGCCAAGAAATCAAAATATTTGTTTTGAATTTTCAGCTGAAGATAAAACAATGTTTGAATATTTGCCACTGCGGCGCTGGAAAGCCTGCCTTGCCTCAGTTATTGAGCCAGTCATTCCAGTTGCCAAAAAAAGAAGTCTTTTCTTGGTCTGCAAATGGACATTTCTCCAGATAGCGGCAGAGGTAGTTTTGGTCAGGTTTGACCATTAAGGTGCTATTATTGCAACCTTCCTTTATGATCGTGGTTATATCTTAAGTCATCCTTCATCCAGGGACAGATCTGGGTTTGGTAATGTGTTAACTAATAGATCTCCACACTACAATTTGCAGGCCAAGAGAAGACTGTCTTTGACAATTTACATGTACCAAGTGCATTGCCTGGTTAGATAATGGAGCCAGTCATTTCATTGGTAAGTTTTTCATATTAGTGTTCTTGGCTATTCAATAAGCTAATATTTAGTTCCTCTGGATTTATTTTAACCATTAAATGTATTGTTTCTGTATCATGTTTCAGGCATCGCAGAAGTTATCGTCGTAGTCAGCTCCATGATATAGAACCGTTTACTTCTCAGGCTAAGCATCAATCAAAGCATGTAACTGTCACTGAGGTATGTGCTTATGTTATGTAATGCTCATGACCAGGCCTTGAAATTACCACTAGCCAGAGCCTAGTAGTAATTGACCAGGGCTATCTACAACTTGTGACTGACCAGCCAGCTGGGCTAGTAATAATGAATTGATTGATTTGGTCGGCATATAGTTCGGGTCCCTGTTAAACAAGTCCCATTCACGCCAGGTTCAAAATGGTATTAATGTCTTTGTTGGGCTGAATTTTTTGAATCTAAGCGGTTTTCTTTTTCGTGACACCAATGGCCCTAAATCCAATAGTCAAAATGGGGAGGGATCGGGGATGACTGCATCATATAAAATGAAGAAAAGAAGCTTGATGTGGTGAGATCACCATTATTCGCGACGCACGTGATTCGGGCCTAATCCAACTTAAATTAGTGATCATCAATTCACCACATTTTTGAGCCGCTAGGCCTACTTGTGTCAACCTATGGGCCATCACAAAAGACTGGCCACTCAGTACATCCACAGCACAGTGCCCTTGACTCTAATTAAGCTTCCTCAGTCATAGATCTAATCATCTGTTCTGTTGTCATTTCCGTTGACGATTATTCTAATTTTAACATTGTAAATTTATCAGCTGGTACTATTTGTTAGTAGATAGAAGAATAGAATAGATTAGATGGTAGTTTGGTTAGTATAGTTAGGTTAGTATGGGGTGGGGTTGGTGGGAGTGTGGGTGGGGGTGGCACAGGGATTTCCGAGATGTTACACGGACGATCTATCTGGTTCTTTGTATTTGTTAACATTCTCGGTGGTATTGTAATTTTCTACGTTTCCCGTTTATCCGGGTGTTACTTTATGGGTAACCGCAAAGTTGCGGATGAGGAAGCTAGTAATAATCTGATGTCTCAAACTTTTAAGGGCCAGTGTGGCCTAAAATAATCTGTGCGATGATCATGAGAAATATCTGTTTTTTACAAGGTCGATAGAATTTCCATAGATGCGGGTGTCACAGTGACTTTGATATTTGATCTTTTGCCCGTACTGCTTCAGGATCCCATGGGCAACCTTCCACCGCCATTTGGCCAAGATCTCTCCAGTAGAAGAAGAGTTATTGACAAATGTGTATTTCAGCCACATGGTTTTCAAAATAATCATTTTAATCGGGTCACCTTT
The DNA here is from genome assembly GCA_034401795.1 of Chaetoderma sp. LZ-2023a. Taxonomy (NCBI): domain Eukaryota; kingdom Metazoa; phylum Mollusca; class Caudofoveata; order Chaetodermatida; family Chaetodermatidae; genus Chaetoderma; species Chaetoderma sp. LZ-2023a. The sequence goes on from CM067359.1 coordinate 121,193,105, forward strand.
GACCTTTTGACCCCCAATTTATCACATGTCTGAGACACAAGCAAACTTCCACCTATCTCTGGTTAAGTTCTTTCTAGTAGAACCAGAGTTATTGACAAATATGTCTTTCAGACACATACATGTCCATGCAGTTTTGAAAGTAATTGTCTTTGCTCTTATTACTGACTGACTGACCAACCGACCGACCGACCGACCGACTGACCAGCAAAATGGATGTCATTGCAGTGGAAATGATGTGATCCTGTCGATTTTTTATACAGGTAAAACGTCAATATGATCGTTTTGATGATGTGGAACGATAACAGAGCCAGTCATTCGATTTATAAAATTTCAAAGACTGTTTTCTCTTGTCATGGAAATTAACACGTTTCAAGAGCACTGCAAAGTCTGGTTGTTATTACACCACAAAAACATCCATTACCATTCAATCACTACTTGCTAAATCAATTATCTGCATTTAGCTACCAGAATAAGATTTTTATGCTTGCATATACTCTTCCCCATGCCTAGTCCTATAAATATGGACCCTCAGCCAGGCTACTGGTTAGGTCCATCTCCGGTATATTAACTGATATAGACTGGCACCAGTCTGTACTCACTCCATAGTGACGCCTGTCACTAAGCGCGCTTGCGCATGTGCACTGGAGCCCAAATAGGAAACAGATTCACTTTTAAATTATTCTGCAAGCAGAACAACTGCACAAATATTATCAGAAAGTTTTTATAGCTTTGCGCTGTGTCAGCTTACTATTGAAGGACTTCCTCACACTAAGATATGCCTACTATGAAGTCTATCCTCCCAAAATTATGTTTTTGGAAGTATTTCGCGGTTATATTGAACTTTATAACTATGTATATAAATGTTACCGGTTTTTGTGGGTTTCGTTTTCATGGTAACAACTTTAATATGCCTAAGTCATCATCATATAAAAACACTCTATTACTCCAGTGAGCCCGTAATCACTTTCAGTTAAAAGAAAAAATAGTGCTTTACAAGGAATTACGTTTATTTCCCTATGATAGAAAACAATCTTGAATTTGAACTTTCCGGCCTTTCTTTGAAAGGCGTTTGCATGTTTCTAGACTCCTTTTATCGAAATTCTAAGCTGTATGCTTCTTTCGTAATCTTTTTTTCGTTTCTAAGAGTGTTTTAACGAACGATAAATCAAGTGCACGTCCTCAATCTGTGAACGAGTTCACTCTGTGGAGTATGGAGGACATGTCTGTTTTTAGTGCACAACGTGTACCCCCACATCGATGTGCGGGTTTTGCATAGGGTGGTCTGCGTTTGTATCTAAGTTTTCTTTAAGGATTATTCGTCCTTACAGCGCTGCCCTCTGGTCATCCTTCCCCTACCTCCGTTGCTAGTAAGCAGTAAGCTAGTGAGCTTGAGTTTCTAATTGTTTATTAAGATCTGGTTTTCTCATTGTTTTCTGTTCTTAGGGATTCGTCCCTTGTTCGTTCTTACATGTCAGCTTTTTTCTCTATTCTTTCAAAGTTTTTCCGCTAGTGGCCTGATTCACTTTTCATGTCCTCTGGTCAGGATGTTGTATCTGTTCACATTCCTTCTGATCAATCTTTTTCCTTTTCTGATTCTTTACAGTTTTCTTCTTCTAGCTTCCAAGAGGCCTTGCTCTCCTCTTTCCATTTGAACTGTTGATTCTATGGCCTCTGGTGACTCTTCTCATCTTTTTTCTTCTCCATCTCCTAATCCTTCTTCTATTCCCTAGTCGGTCAGGGCTGAGGAGATTTTGTCCAGTCAGGGCCTCTTCGGATGACTGGTCCCTGGCTCACAGATGGATTGCTTAGACTCTTTGTCTTCCTTTTAAGGACAAGTTTTCTATAGACCTTCCTTCTTTTGTGTCGGCTCTTTCCTCTTCTAATTCTTCTTTCTTGTCTCCTCTGGTCCTTTCAATTGACAATTTGGTCATTAACATGTTAGTTTTCTTTGTGAATGATGTTAATTCTAAGGAATTTATACATACATGAGAGCGTTCAGCCTAGGGTAGGATTTCCTACCCTGTCATTAAATTTAGTAAAATGATCTCTATTCACTCTGAAACATTCAAATCTGCATTAATTTGAATTTATCAAGGGGGTATGACATGATTAAATCTCATGATTCTTACTCCCACGTCAAGATGGAGACCATCTCCTAGGGTTGCAAGATTTATCGATTATTCGATTAATCGCGATTATATAGTTCAAAATAATCGTGGACGATTATAAAATGAAATAATCGTATAATCGCCATGTCGAAATTTTTGTCAAGACACTTACGCTTATGAACCTCTGCTCGCAACAAACATCCGGCTATCAGTCGAATGTGTGAATGATTAAATAAACTAAATAAATGACTGATTTGTTTGTATTGACTCATGATTAGCTTTAGATGAATAAATATTGTTCACTTGGTCGCTATTTGTCATTGTCGTTGTAGTCACACACGCTTATCACGCGTTCCCCACTCTGAATAGTTATGCGCTAACGGTTTTCCCAAAAAAGTTCTAAAACTGATACCATGGAAATTCAGCGCATTTTCTCCCATAAAAATTCTCACCGCCTACGCCTATGTTTAATGTATACCTCAAAACATCACCGGGGAAGTGAAATTATTTGATTTGAGCCCCTAAATATTGCGTATCCTTTAATAAATGTTGTTTATTGCATCAAAATTAATCCACAATTTGATATAAAAGGGCGTCGCGAAAAAAATGCAAATCACGTGATTCGGCTCCAATTGAAGAGATTATTTTAGAGCGAGACTCGGATATAAATATTCTGGAATCGGGGACTCGGAACTCGGGAATTTCTATATATTATCATTGCGTGATAGGAACTGAGTATTCTACTGATCTGAATAACGGGATCCCGTTTGATAAACTCCCATTAGCGTATAATATCTCGCGAGAACATGCCGCCTCCCATCGCAAAAGAGCCGCTGGCTCGCCAACTTAAGAGCCGGCTATATTGTCGTTCGTATTAATTCAATTTGGATCATTTAATGTTGATCAGCGTTTCAAAATTGATGCACATTTTCTCCCGTACTTGTTTGGTACATAAATTTGGTCTTGAAATATATTTATAAGGAAACTATTAAATCACGCCAAGACTGTTTTAAGCGCATTTTGACTACAAAAGTGGAATAAACTTTATTATATCTTGAACATCCGTGGCCTACTATTAGTATTAATCTAATAGGGGGTCGAGATTTACAAATCCGAGGCCTGTATTGACTTCTAGAGGGGCCGGAAATGTATCAGGGCAGAGATCGGTCTGAAGTAGACACACCCTGTGACACGATTGTTATTATTATACACGCTATTCTTACAAATTTTCCTATACAATCTGCTGAGTTAGGGGGTGGGCTTCTAATACAGAGTTTTGCCATTTTGAACCTGCTAAGAAATAATTGGAGTTCATATGTCAAAGTTAGGGGGTGGGCTTCTATGAGAGCATAGGCTACAATTAAGCGAAATATGGTACCTTCCGTTTTCCGTCTAGAAAACTCTAGCTACATTCCTTTGTTTACAATCAGCAACTGGGGTATTCTGTCCATGTATGTATACCCATGTGCCTAACCCATAATCTTACACTGTGCAGTAGCATAATAACGTCCTCTAAGCAGCATTGACGTGGTTAATATAGTTCATGATTAATCGATTTTAAATTGATCGCGATTATGAAAAGTGAATAATCGTGTAACCCTACCATCTCCCAGATCATTTCCAGTCTAGATCAGGGTATGTGGTCATTTCCATCGACCAAAATGACGCCTTCTTTCATGTTCTCATTTACCCTTCCTTCAGAAAATTCCTGAGATTTGTTTACTAAGATCGAGTTTGGCAGTTTCGCGCCATGCCTTTTGGCCTGACCACGGCTCCTTTTCATTTTACTCGCCTAGTCGCAGCCGTGGCAGGAATTTTACACCGTCATTCTATCCATCTACACGTTTATATAGACGATTGGTTAGTAAAGCAAGTCTTCCTCAATTCTCCCAGGAATTCTTCCAGAGGTTTGCAGGGTGGATTTTAAATCTAAAGAAATCAAGCCTAGGTTCCTCTCAAATCTTCACGCATCTAGCCGTTTCTTTCAATCTGGCCCAGGGTCTAGTCTTCCCCTCGGATCCAAAAATAGAGGCTTTATCAGTGGCAATGGAAATCCTGTCTTCTTCCATGGTCTGAGCAAGATTTCTGCTAAGAGTGATAGGTTTGATGGTTTGAATGTTATTCCATGGGCGGCGCTGATGAGAAGATCCTTCCAAATGTATTTAATGTCCCTTTGGAAGCAGTTAGTTCACTCTATTTACATCAGATCCCCATCAGAGAACACTTGATTCCTCTTCTAGATTTTTGGAAAATCGTTCTCTGCTTCTGGTGGGTGTTCCACTGGTAAAGTCCTCCCCTCAGGCGATTATTTTCACAGACACTTCTCAGCAGGGATGGGGAGCGGTCTGGGACTCCCTGTCGGTTTCCGGTCTTTGGTCCCCGGAGGAGTCGACAGCTCATATCAACATTCTGGAATTGTGTGGTGTCAAGAAGGCTCTCCTTTCATGGTCAGATCTTGTGATAGGTCTCAAAGTCTTGATTCGGTCGGACAATTCGACAGTTGTCTCTTATATCAACAGGCAGGGGTGTACACGGTCATCCCTCCTTTGTCTAGAAGTGTGGAACTGTCTCTTATGGTGTCGCAAGAATCAGATTCTTCTAGTTTCTTCTCATGTCCCAGGCAGCCTGAATTTTCTTGCGGACCAACTGTCACGTCCCAGCAAATTCGCCCGCACAGAGTGGCAGTTAAAGAGGTCGGTTGTCAAAGCGATTTTCAGTCTTATGAATCGTCCTCTGGTAGATCTGTTTGCGACATCACTGAATGCTCAGATCTCCTCTTACATGTCTCCTTTTCCGGACAGTCAAGCCCTGGCGGTGGATGCCCTGTCTCAGTCCTGGACAGGAATGTTTGTCTATGCGTTCCCTCCAATGATTTTGATTCCGTTAGTGTTGAAGAATGTCAAAGAACAAATCTGCGAGATTCTTTTAATAGCTCCTTTTTGGCCAAAAGGATTTGGTTTGTTGACCTTCTAGATCTCCTGGTAGGCTTCCCTTATATTCTTCCATTCTCCCAGGATCTTCTTTCTCAAGTAAGAGGTCTTTATTTTCATCCAAACCCAGAAATCTTCAGTCTGTGTCTTTGGAGAATATCGAAACTAAAGTCTACGAGAATAAAGTTTCTTCAAGATCTCCAGTAATTATCGATTCTTCCAGAAGAGAGTCGACCCGCAGAGTTTACAAGTGTCGACGTATAATTTTTGGAGAATGGTGTTCAGATCAAGGTCTCGTGCCTGATTCTGTTTCTATTCCCCAAGTATTAGGCTTTTTAACATATCTCTTTGATTCCTTACATTTATCAGCTAATACGGTTAGGGGATATAGATTTTCTCTGGGATCTTCTCTTCCTTGCCATCTGTATGCCGATGTCAAGGACACTAAGACCATTAATAGTTTTTATTAGAGGTCTAGGCAATATTTGTCCTCCGATAGCTAAGCCTTTACCTTCATGGAACTTGGCTTTGGTTCTTCAAGTGCTGGCAGGCCGTCATTTTGAACCTCTTTCCTCTATTAGTATTAACGGCCTCTGCTAGAAGGCGTTCAGAAATTCATGCTTTTTCTGCTGAAAGGGAGAGATTTATAGTTTCAGGAGATGGTTTAGTTTTTTTTATCCCAGAAGGGATTTTTTTATCTAAAACTCAGTCTAACCGGTTTCCTGCTAGTCCGATCATTTTAAAATCATTATCGTCTTTTTCGCCTTCCGACAAACTCTGGTGTCCTGTTAGGGCATTAAGAATGTACAAACAGCGAACTGATTTCAAAAGATTTGATCCATCCCTTTTATGGTTTTCTTATGCGGAAGAGTTATCTAAGCCGGTCTCAAGGTTTACGATATACTGATGGATTTGGGAGATGATTAAGCTTTGTTACGAGATTGCTTCTCCGGAACAAATTAATCTCTCCCATATTAAAGCTCACGATGTTAGAGGAATGGCTTCCTTTAGATGAAGTCATGCAGGTTGCAGGATGGAAATCTGAATCCTCTTTTACAACCTTTTATCTGAAATATCAGAGTGCAGCAGCCTCCTTCTTTCGTAATATTACGATTTTAACCAAAATAGCCGAAGACCATTTACTAAGCACATCTCGTCATTTTCATTAAGACTGGGCGTCTGTAAGAAACGGTGAGAGTTTATTTTGGTTTTTATTTATCTCTAAGTTTTCCTTATTTGATAATCACAGTGTGACTGATTTAAATGCACTATTATGTTATGTTATTAACATTTGGATAAGATTGGTTTGATTTTTATCCTTGTTTGTTGATTCTCAAATCGCCTCCCATCTAATGTTTTAAGTGGGGCACTGACCAAATCTACGGGTTTAGCTAGTAGTGATTGAACGGTAATGGATGTTTTTGTGGTGTAATAACAACCCCCTTATAGGCCATAGGCAGCAACAGCTCCCAGTCAAATTAGTTTCTAAATATTCAACAGATTACCTGTATAGTTTTCTGGAAATTGATAGTCAGGGAGTTCAGAGATCGATCAATCCCAACAAGAGCGAGGTGTGGGTGGAGCTTAGTTAGAGATGTGCGGGGAATATCTAAAACAGGAAAGGTCCATTATGTTAAAAATAATCAACAGGTTTTATTTTGTTTCGGAAAGTTATTTCTGAGGTGTACTGTAGTCAGGTCAGCATAGGAATAAAGTTAAATTATCATTATTAGTTCACATGGACTGAAAGGCCACTTGAGCTTATGCCATGGTGACTGTCCGTCATCAGTACATCATTTGTCTGTCCCTCCATCCGTCAACTTTTTCATCAACACCTTGTTTTAAAAAAATTCAATTTTCTCATAGAAAAAGTCCATTTGCAGCCCAAGAGACTATTTTGAAAATTTACCACTTGAATGACTGGCTCGGTTATCGAGCCAGTAATTCCAGTGGTAAATTAAAAAAAATAGTCTTCTCTTGGTCTGCAAATGGACATTTCTCAAGACCACTGTTGATCGGTTTTTGGCTGATATGAGTGTTAAAGGGTTAAACAACTTCTCTAGAACCAATGCATATGGGCTGATTTCAATTATTTGGCAGGAAGCATCCTTAGGGTATAGAGATCCATCTTTGTTCAAAGGAAGCATATCAGCCAATTTGGCCAGTGGCCACTTTGGATATTGACCGATCATTAAAAGTGTCCTTAAAAATCTCTGAAATCGCATGTGGGATCGATTCACAACTCATGAATCATCCACCTGGTAGGAAAACATTTGAACCAAGTTGGTTCTGGGGAACTTTATTGGCCAAATGCTTCAACTGCCATCTTGGATGACCTACTTTTTCTGAAGACGATATCTCCAGAACCACTGAGTGGATTGGGCCAAAATTTGGGCAATATGATTAAAGACTAGGTGTCATTAAAGTTTGTTTAAGGGAAGTTGATATGTGAAAAAACATGGTCGCAATAGTCCAGTCCAAATGTAGTTTTGTGTTTGGCAGCCATATTAGATTTTTTTTAATTGGCAGATTTTGAAGCTGAAATTCTCTATTGGATATGCTGATTTCAAATTTTCTGCTTTCGAAACTGTCAGATAAACGGGATGGCAGCCATCTTGCATGTCTTGGATCATTTTCCTGCCAAAAACTAGATACTAAAGCAATAGGGAATTTAAAGTGTCTTCTTGAGAACCACAGGACTGATTTGAACCAAATTTGGTAGAACACACACTTGTCCTTGTTTCAGTTCTGGCCAAACCGTGGGGTTCTACTTATAGGCGATGGCCTTTCTAGTTGAAATGCCTGTGGTTCAGGTGAGTGATACAGAGCCTCTTGTGTATAATGTGTTTGTTCTTTCAGAGTCCTTCTGGTTCAGAAAGCGATGATGATAAGCATGATGGATGCTCAACAGATAGCGAATCAAAGACGGAGACGATGGGCGAGACAGATTCAACAAAAAACTCTCTTGTGGTTGAGACTCGGCTTGACGAGCAACTAGCCAACAGCACATCACAAAGCTCACTTAATAGTCAGTCTGTTCAGTTACCGATTAAAAAGATAAAATTAGCAAAAACACGTAAAAACTTTAGAAAAACATCAAATTTAGATCTGAATAGCAAAACGAAGCCACAATCTGCATCGGCAGCGAGTCCGGTATCGTTTTTCCAGAAGATTCAAGGCAAGTTTAAAAATTTGAAAAAGTATAAGAGCAGTGAGATGAATATCAATACGGAAACTGGTTTGTATATTGAGGATGATGACATCTATGAGGAAATAAGGCCACACGTTACTACTGAGCATAATGGAGGTACAGGAACACAGACTATGACAATGAAATCTACCTCATTGTATCAGAATAATGATAATCCACCAGTTATTCCACAAAAAATACATCGCAGTAAGTCAGATATAACTGGTGGTAAGCTTAAGCCTGATCCCACACCAGCAGCATTGCCAGCCAAATCTAGACACAGCGAGCAGTACCATCAGCGGCCGTCTTCCGGCTATGAACAACCCATTACACAGTTAGTAATGTCTTTGAATTTGGAGCCGCCTCCGTTACCGCCCAGGAATATTGCTAATTCAGATTCTAAGACTTTGTCGGAAGGATGTTTAATTTCGTCTGATATTTATGAAGATCAAATACCGCCACAAGTTCCGGAACGTAATAGTATAGCTCGGAGAAGTGTTGATAGTTTACTCCGAGTTAGAATCAATTCGCAGTCGAATTGGCCATATTTTCCTGCTCCTAAGGTTCCACCTCCGCGGCCGCCTAAAACGCCAGTGCCGATGATTGATGATGTATTATTAGATGCTGTAGATGATAGTGTTTCGCCACCACTCCCTCCACCACGAAATAGTCGCCTGGTGCCATCAGTATCCTCGTCTCCGTATAGCAGGTAAGTAGAGGACCACAATCTATTGTCCACCTAACCGGTTAACCCGTTAACCATTTCACCGACAATTCCCTGAAAAAATTAATTCTTTATGAAATAAAACTTATCCTGTTGAATATTTTGGAATTAATTTGACTGGAAGACATTGCGCTGCCTAAGGCAGCAATGGCTTCTGGCCAAATTAATTAAAAAATATTCAACAGTTTTTGTCTCGCCTACGAAGCAGAAAAGCAAGACATAGGTATCACTTTTACGGCGGCAGCATCAACATTAAGTTTCTGCATTTAGCAAAACTTCTCAGCTTATATTTCAGGATTGCTTAAGCCTATTGCAACTAAACTTGGATACATGGTTACCTATAATGATAGGAAGCAGCATGATGATGTTGGGATCACAAGGTCAAATGTCAAGCTCACTGTGACCTTGATACATAACTCTGTTATTTCAACATTAAGTTTTTGTGTTTAGCAAAATTTTCAGCATATATTTTAGGATTGGTTAAACCTATTGCAACTAAACATGGATACATGGCTACCTATAATGATAGGAAACAGCATGATGATGTTGACATCACAAGGTCAAAGGTCAAGTTCACTGTGACCTAAGCTTGCACGATATTTTCCTAGGAGGTATCGCGATATATCGTGGTGAGAAAATCGCAATATTTCGATATATCGTATAGCTTATTTTATGGCATGAATTCATGAGGTGAATTGGTTTTGTGTTGATTTGGACTGCACGGTTTGGCTTATGTAGACATGTCGGCTTCGCTATGAGTTTTCATATAAGTTTTAACCGAATATGACGTATAATTGGTAAATTTCAGCAAAAACATTAAATGCAGTCGCCAAGATGCTTAAAGAACGATCGTTAATAAAACGAAAGTAGGAAATTTTCCGGTGTAAATCTTTGACGCCTTGCACTTTGGCTTAACGTATACCTTGTCCATCATTGCGGGAGTGAAATTATTACATTGGACAAACCAAATATTGCGTACTCTGTTATAACCATCATTTATTAGATCAAAATTAATCTAAAAATTGGACATTTCATATCGTCTTTGTGAAAATTTACAAATCATGTGATATTAGATCCATAGATATCTAATTTTTAGATCTGATCCGCATTTACCGAGTACCCGTTTACAAATAATAGTTAGACTTCAGAAATATGTCGAATAGTTCACCTTGCAAGCTAAAGCGTGTATACCGCCTCATTTAGCTATCACATCTGTGAACGCACCACCTCTCGCCTCCAGAAGCAAGAGAGCGAGCAAAATCATGTGACTTATGTATTTTACTAATAATAGTTAACCTTCAGAAACATCTCGGATAGTTCACCTTGCTGGCTAAAACGTGTATACCATGTATACTGTCTCATTTAGCTATCACATTTGTGAACGCACAACCTCTCGCCTCCAAAAGCAAGAGAGCGAGCAAAATCACGTGATTTATATATTTTACTAATAATAGTTGGCCTTCAGAAACATCTTCTGGAAAGTTCAAAACCTTTCAGCTTATATTTTAGGATTACTTAAGCCTATTGCAACTAATCTTGGATACATGGTTACCTATAATGATAGGAAGCACCAGGATGATGTTGGGTCACACGGTCAAAGCTCAAATTCACTGTGACCTTGATACAGAACTGCTTTTTCAACATTAAGTTTTTGCGTTTAGCAAAACTTCTTAGCTTATATTTCAGGATTGGTTAAGCCTATTGCAACTAAACTTGGATACATGGTTACCTATAAGGATAGGAAGCAGCATGATGATGTTGAGGTCACAAGGTCAAAGGTCAAGGTCACTATGACCTTGATACTGCTTTTTCAACATTAACTTTTTGCGTTTAGCAAAACGTCAGCTTATATTTCAGGAATGGTAAAGCCTATAGCAACTAAACGTAGACATTTGGTTACCTATAATGATAGGAAGCAGCACGCTGAAGTTGCAGTCACAAGGTCAAAGGTCAAGCTCACTGTGGCATTGATACAGAATTGTGTTATTTTAACATTAAGTTTTTGCGTTTAGCAAAACTTCTTAGCTTATATTTCAGGATTGGTTAAGCCTATTGCAACGAAACTTGAATACATGGTTACCTATAAGGATAGGAAGTAGCATGATGATGTTGGGGTCACAAGGTCAAGGTCATGTGACCTTGATACTGCTTTTTCAACATTAACTTTTTTTGTTTAGCAAAACTTTTCAGCTTATATTTCAGGATTGGTTAAGCCTATTGCAACTAAACTTGGATACATGGTTACCTATAATGATAGGAAGCAGCAAGATGATGTTAGGGTCACAAGGTCAAAGGTCAAGCTCACTGTGGCCTTGATACAGAATTGTGTTATTTCAACATTAAGTTTTTGCGTTTAGCAAAACTTCTCAGCTTATATTTCAGGATTGGTTAAGCCTATTGCAACTGACCTTGGATACATTGTTACTTATAATGTTAGGAAGCAGCATGATGATGTTGGGTCACAAGATCAAAGGTCAAGGTCACTGTGACCTTGATACTGAACTCTGCTTTTTCAACATTATGTTTTTGCGTTTAGCAAAACTTCTTGGCTTATTTTTCTGGATTAATAGTTGATCCTATTGGAACTACACTTAGATGCTTTGTTGCCTATTATGTTAGGAAGCAGCATGCTAACACTGAAATCACAACATCAAAGATCAAGGTCGGTCTGACCTCTACAAAACTTTGTTATTTTTCAAAGTTAAGTTTATAGTCTTAGCAAATCTTATCTCGGGATTGCTTAACCCTAATCGAACACAACTTGGGTACATGGTTGACTATACCAATAGGATACAGGATGGTGACATGGAGGTCACTAGGTCAAAGGTCAAGCCCATTCTAATATTGCTATTTGACCTCTGCATTTTCAACCTTAAGTTTTTCCATTCGGCAAATCATTTACATTTCAGGATTGGTTAATCCTGTTGGAATTAAACTTGAATGTATGGCTACCTATAATGTTAGGGAAGCAGCATGATAACACTGAGGTCACAAGGTCAATGCCACTGTGACAAACGGGAGACAGGCGAGACATTTGATTCCGCGGAATTCTTGTTCTATATGGTTGCCTTGAAAATGAGATACATGGAATTCATCGATGAAAGGTTTAATGACGAAATTTGCTCAAGAATATCAAAATATTTGATTATTAAATAGACTATTTTTGAAAATTTACCACTTGAATGACAGGCTCATTACTGGCTCATTTATCGAGCCAGTCATTCCAATGTTGTATTTTCTAAAATAGTCTTCTCTTGTTCTTCAAATAGACATTCCTCAAGACCTCTGCAGAGGTCTGTTTTGTCCGGCTTCACCATATGAAAGGGTTAATAATCAAGTCTACTAAAACTGGCCTCTGCAATCGCCTTGAGAACTGTTCATTTGCATGCTAAGAGAAGACCATTTTGGAAAATTGACCAATTGAAATGACTGGCTCAATAACAGTGATAACCGAGCCAGTCATTGCAGGGGTAAATAAAGGTCTTCTTGTGGCATGGAATGGAGTAATCCAGTTTTAGCTAGGCACCGCCTATCTGTAGCTACGCTGTACCCACGCTTTGCCCGTGTTGGGATCGATCAATCTCTGCACTCCATGAATCTCAATTCCCAGAAAACTATACAGTACATATATAAGCTGTTTAATATTTTGAAACTAATTTGCCTTGTGCTGTTACTGCTATAGCCCAATCAAATTAGTTTCAAAATATTCAACGGCATGTTTATGATATAGTAAAGACACACAATTCATACAACCTGACAGACTATTAAGCATTTAAGATGGCCTAAATCGAGTCATTCATGATGTCATTGATTATGACGTCATCCTACATGTCACATAGTCAATTATGACATCATATGATTGATGGATAAACTGGATTCATCAATTGAACAGTAACAAAAGCAATAATTTCGACTCTTGGTCAACCTTAATCACTAAGATGTTAGTATAAAAAACAATCTGCTGAATATTTTGAAATTCATTAAGCTGGGAGGAACCAATGAAAACACTTCATTTATCACATTATGCTGGAGTAGGACTGTTGATTTACACATGTGATGTTTTTATACATGTGTGTATGGTAAAATACTAAATCTCTAATTACCTTGGCCTGTAAGGGGAAGATGCTATTTGCATTTGTTTCTGTCTGCGCACCCATCTGCCCATCCGTCCGTCTCTGTCTGGTTCAGAAAGTAGCGATATGTTCTGGTTCAAATCTTAACTCAAGAATGGTTGCTTCTGTCAACTAAGATTTCCACAATTTAGTCATGATCCACTTGGATTTAAAAACCTGGATCTGTATCGGATCAAATTGTGAATCTATGCTGATCAACACTATTAACTATTTAGTGTACTGTAGGATCTCCCAACATTAGTGTTGATCCAGGAAAGAAAATCTGAACGAACTCTGAAATTGGAAAAAAATGAACCTTGGGCGGATGTCAGATTTCTCTTGTGTGTTTAAAATCATAATTCACATTTTGCTGTATTTATAAAAATATTACAGTTACATGTCTGCTTCTCTTACTATACCTGAAACCAGTCCTACTTTTATATCTGTCATGTCTGCTTCCGATGGATGTCATGATTTCATTAATGTGCAGTCGAGCGTGTTCCATCAACCACCTGACCTTTGGTAGCAAAATATGGTGGTTCTTTAAGACGGGAAAGCGTACCCGCCCTATGGAACCAGCATCTTTTCTCTCCAAAAGGTATATATATATATATATATATATATATATATATATATATATATATATATATATATATATATATATATATATATATATATATGTGAATGATATATTGCATGACTTATAAAAAAACCACCTGTCTATATTAACATGATTGAATAATTCTTTTTACTCCATAGGGTGGTCATATACATGTAAGACATATTTTTACTGTAGTTATAATGTTTGAACATTTCAAACTCTTTCGTGTATATATATATATATATATCCTGACTGTTGTTATTTGTATCTTTTAGTGGTCTCTCGGAGTTTGAAGTGGCAGTGAATATTCAGAATCAAGACAGCTTGCTACTAAATCAAGTTCCTCCTGCACTCACTAGTGACACCGAGAAAGGTTAGTCTTGGAGCTGACGACACACTTAAGATATATTACAACCTGATTTCTGATTGTATTTGAAACTATTTCATGTACAGAATGATATTCTTGATAAAGCTGTATTCTGAGCTCTCCTGTGTGAATTGATAGGTTTGTACAATTGAGGAATCCAGTTTTAGCTAGGACCCACCCATTTTTAGCTAAGCTCCACCCACACCACCCATGTTGGTATCGATTGATCCATGAACTTACTATCGATTTCCAATGGACCTTTCCAGTTTTAGCCATGCCATGCCCATCTCTAGCTTAGCTTCAGCCACACTTCACACATGTGGGGATCGATTGATCCCTGAACTCCCTGACTATCAATTTTCAGAAAACTATACAGTCAGGTAAGCTGGTGACTATTTTGAAACTACATGTAATTTGACTGGGTGATGTTGCCACCCAGCAACAATGCCCATTCAAATTATTTTCAAAATATTCAGAAGCATGTTTGTTAAATACATGTAGTAAAGACATAGAATTCGTACAACAATGCTTAGTCTGTCATCAAGTACAAGTAAGCATTTATGACGAACTTAGCTACGTCATTTATGATGTAATTGATTATGACATCTTCCGAAATGTCACGTAGGTGACGTGATATGATTGACTGAGAAACTGGAAGCCTCCACTGACACCTTTTATGCCTTTGGAAATTATACTGATTTTTTTAAAACAAGAGTGACACTTTATAGGTGCATTTATAAGACTATCAAAAATCTCAAATACATGTGTTTGATAGACCGACAGAACAATTTGTAATAATATATATATATATATATATATATATATATATATATATATATATATATATATATATATATATATATATATGCTGGACACCAAACCTTAGATAGAGTAATGGACATCAGGCCTCAGTAGTGGGCCAGCAGGCCTCAGTAGTGGGGCATCAGGCCTCAGTAGTGGGGCATCAGGTCTCAGTAACGGATCATCAGGCCTCAGTAACGGATCATCAGGCCTCAGTAATGTATCATCAGGCCTCAGTAATAGATCATCAGGCCTCAGTAATGGATCATCAGGCCTCAGTAATGGATCATCACGCTTCAGTAATGGCTCATCAGGCCTCAGTAATGGCTCATTAGGCCTCAGTAGTGGGGCATCAGGCCTCAGTAATGGATCATCAGGCCTCAGTAATGGATCATCAGGCCTCAGTAATGGATCATCAGGCCTCAGTAATGGACCATCAAGCCTCAGTAATGGACCATCAGGCCTCAGTAATGGGGAATCATGCCTCAGTAATGGATCATCAGGCCTCAGTAATAGATCATCGGTCCTCTGTAATGGATCATCAGGCCTCAATAATGGATCACTGGGTCTCTGTATTGGGTCATTGGGCCTCTAATAGGGCATCAGCCCTCAGTAATGGATCATCAGGCCTCAGTAATGGTTCATCAGGCCTCAGTAATAGATTATCGGACCTCTGTAATGGGTCATCAGGCCTCTGTAATTGGGCATCGGGCCTCTGTAATGTGTCATCGGGCCTCTTTAATGGGTCACTCATTGGGCCTCTGTAATGGATCATCAGGCCTCAGTAGTGGGTCATTGGGCCTCTGTAATGTGTCATTGGGTCTCTGTAATGGATCATCATGCCTCTGCAATGGATCATTGGGCTTCTGTAATGGGTCATCAGACCTCTGTAATCGATAATCAGGCCTCAGTAATGGATCACCATGCCTCAGTAATGGATCATCAGGCCTCTGTAATAGGGCATCAGGCCTCCGTATCGGATCATCAGTCCTCCATAATGGTGCATCAGGCCTCAGTAATAGGGCATTAGGCCTCAGTAATGGGGCATCGGGCATCAGTAATGGGACATCAGTCCTCAGTAATGTGACAGCAGGCCACAGTAACAGGGCATCAGGCCTCAGTAATGGATCATCAGGCCTCAGTAATGCGGCATCAGGCCTCAGTAATAGGGAATCAGGCCTCAGTAAAGGCGCAGCAGGCCTCAGTAAAGGCGCAGCAGGCCTCAGTAATAGAGCATTAGGCCTCAGTAATGGTGCATCAGACTTCTACTTCGAATAATACTTACCAGATGTACTATTATGATAATGTCTATTATCTAGTCTAGCTCAAAATAAACAATTAAAACTCCGCACTCTCCTGGTCCTGCCCATACTGTGTCCGGGAATACCATAGCCGCAGGTACCGAGTCAATTCCCAATCACAGTCAGATTCGTCTATTTTGCGCTGTTGAAAAGTCGCGTGTATTTAGTGCTCTCTTATTGATTAAATAAGCAGTTTTTGCGTGTTTTTTCGGAAAACCATCGTTGGATTCATGGAGGAACTGGGGAAATCATCACAGGGGCAGGTTGTATCAATCTAGAATGTATACATTCGTGCCATAATGACTGTTTGAAATTTCCTTAAATTGGCACATTTTTTATAATGATAGCCATTGTTGGAGTCGCTTCTGTACCCGTTAACTTTTAGTTTTAATTCGGGTACTCGGTTAATTTTCTCTTGCGACTCGGTTCCTCTAAGATGGATGCGCCCTTAGCCAAGATGGTGGCGCCCATGAATTATGTCGTTCTTGGCTTGGTGTATCCAGGCACTCTGTGTCGCCGATTTTAGCTCTCGCTTAGTTGTCGAGGGTGTTTGTAGTGATCGGCGAGTTATTCTTGGTTATTTAACGTTAGTTAAAGGCTGAGTTGTGTTTTTAAAAAAATTTTCACTCAAAAAAGTTTCAAATATTTCCTGCCTAAGACTTGTTATCATTAAATTGAGAGAAAGTTAATGTGTTTAAGAAATCTTAACTAGCAAGTCTATTGTGCGTATTGCTCGTCATTGGTTGTCATGTGCAGCGTTTTAATTCTTCTCTGTGTTCGCAGAAACCGAAGAACTCGGACTCGTTGTGCCGCAAGTGCAACAGGTTCATGAAACGGAAGTACCTGGGTCATCACTGTGTGGCGTGCGCTAAGTGTAAGGTCGGGAGCCCTTGTGATGTGTGCGTCAAGTGGTCGTCGGAATTGGTGGCAGAGTTTGACAAGGATCGACAGGCGAGGCTGGAGCGTATCGAGAAGGATAAGGCAGTGAAGCTGCAGCAGGTTTCGTTGCTGGGACTGGAAGGTCGGCTGAATGAGAGGATGGATTCAGCACTGGGCGTATGGGCGGCCCAGTTCAAGGCAATGTTTGACTCGTTGCAGTCCACGGTCCCGGTGAGGCAAGCTGGTGCAGGACAACCATTAGGTGGTCCGGCTAGTTCTGCTGAGGGTCATGCACCTGCCCCTTCTCTGTCCTTGGCTCAAGAGCCGACGATAGAGGAGGAAGATTTGCTGCTGAGGGAAGATTCCGGCATGCCGGATCTTTCAATGACGGCGATGCCTAGTACATCCCAGGGGTCGCCCTCGGGATTTGTACGGGTTTGCCAGGCGGATGGTGATGTCGACGTTCCGTCGGGCATTTTTCATCCGCGATTTGTGCAACCGGATATGCCGGCGGAGCCGTGGTTTGCGGTTCCTGCGGCTATCCCGGCTGCGTTAGGTGCGGCTCCTATCGGAGTGACAGTGCCAGCCGTAATTGAGGTCTTCGGAGTCCCGGATCCCGTGTTGGAGCCGATGGACTGCGGCGAATCCGTATCTGGCGATTCGTTGGATACTGGTGCCGCTGGTAGTCGCGCTATGGATGCGCTCTGTCCTGGCAGAGACGTATATCGTAGCGTTCAGCAAGGATCGTCGGTGGCCCTCTCATCTAAGGGAGAGAGGGAGGATGAAAACGGGAGTTCTTTGATGGACGATTCCGCTTTCTGCACCGAAGCTGAATGGGTGCAGGTTCTTGGATGGATGACCAATCGTCTCGGGTTGGCATCTGATCTAGGATCTCAGCGCGATCCGGCGATGGAACGGATGTCAGAGCGTGCGGCTAGCGCTCTGTCCAGTGGCTCTTCTGCCATGCCTACACTCCCGCTGGACACGCAAACTTCTGACATGCTGGAAGTTGCGGCATACCGTCTGGTTCAGCCAGACTATGCGTTGCCCAAGGCCCCGAAGGGGATAAGGAGTAGGGTCCGGTTTCCGGAGCAGGCTTATCATCAGTACGCCAGGGTTCCACGGCTTTCCGTTGCGGAACGTGAGGCGCTGAATAGGCCGTTGGCTGGGAAGGCCAAGGGGCGGTCACGTCCTTTGGTTTCTCAGACCAACAAAGACCCGTTCAATGAGCTCACGCTCATTGAGGATGCGGCTAGGGCAGCCATGGCTGCGCTGTCGCACGGGTGTACCGTCTTGCAGGGTATGCTGGACTGCACGGCGGAAGGCGGACAGGTGCCAGAGGCTGCTCCCGGAGTTGTTCGGGACACCATGCGCCTGTCTCAGGATTGCCTGGCCAGGGTAATCACGAGAACTTTGGCAGAGCGACGGAGAATGGTTCTCGATTGTGTGGAACCAGGACCAGAGATGAGGGCTGCGTTATCTTCTGCGCCTTTCATAGGTCCAGGCTTGTTCGGCGGCTCGGCACGACAAGCGCTCTCTAAGGTTGCGTCAATGGTGGCGGAGCAAGAAGTGGTCGGCAAGTTGTGGAAGTCGACCAAGAGGACTCAGCCGCAACAGTCCTACCGTCAGCATAGGCAGGAGCAGCAGAGACAGCGTCCTAGATCGCTCTTCCGTCCTTCTGCCCGTGATGCCCATAGGCCATCCGGAGCACAAGGGCCTGGCCGTTCGTCCGCATACAAGCCCTCTAGTAAGAGGCCGTATGAGGACGACAGGAAGGGTGGCGGTTCGGGCCGAGGCGGCTACCGTAAGGATAGCCGTGGCGGCGGTTCCGGACCGTCATACCACAAGAAGCCGCGGGGCGGCCGTGGGGCTCGTTCCTGACGGGTTTCCGGCGGAACCAATACCGGCGGCTTTGGAAACAAATGGAGTCGAGAATCTTCACCCAAGCGATTTAGCGTCTTGTCGGCTAATCTCGACCGACAACTGTGTGCAGATTCCTTCCGTCGGGGGCAGACTTCAGCTATTCCTAAACCAATGGGAACAGGTCGTGCGCGACTGTTTAGTCTGTCAGTGGATAAGAAACGGCTACGATCCGGACTGGCTCATCCATCAATCGTTAGTTTCGTTAACCTCGACTCCAATATGGACTCCTATTCCAAGGGAATTAGACCGTCTAGTCGCCATTCAGTCAGAGATAGAATCGCTTCGTCAGAAGAATGCGATTCACCTAGTCACCGATCAGTCATCGCTGGGCTTCTATTCGCTCATGTTCCTAGTTCCGAAGCGTACCGGAGGGTGGAGACCAATTCTCAATCTCAAACCGTTGAACAAATTTATTCTTTCTCCCAGATTTCAGATGGAGACGGTAGCAGCGGTAATGACAGGGCTGAGGAAAGGCATGTGGGCGGTATCGATAGATCTGAAGGATGCTTATTTTCATATTCCAATGTCAATTCCTTTTCAGAAGTACCTGCGATTTGCATTCCAAGACAATGTTTGGGAATTCAATGCTCTTCCCTTCGGCCTGACCACGGCTCCGAGGGTCTTCACCAAGGTGGTTCTCGCCATGACTTCTTTACTTCGCAGGAGAAACCTAGCTGTTCACACTTACATAGACGACTGGCTGCTAAAGGCGGGGAATCCAGTCACTCTGCGCAGCAATCTGATAGTAGTCCTAGACTTGTTAAAGAAACTAGGATGGATTGTGAATCTAGAGAAATCAGAACTGACTCCATCCCAGGAGTTTGTTTATCTGGGAATTTTTTTCAATCTCAGGGACGGCGTAGCTTTTCCGGCGGAGAGCAGAGTCAGAAGCCTGATTGCAGTGTTGGAGTCGGTTTCTCTAGGAGCCTATCTGACGGCGCGTCAATTTCTCAGAATACTGGGTTTGCTAGTATCTCTGGAGAAGGTGGTGCCATATGCGGCACTCAGGCGCAGGCCGATTCAGATGTATTTGATGTCGTTCTGGTCACAGAGAACGGATCCGTTATCTCTGAGAATACCAGTAAAAGAACCATTGATATTCCACCTTCAGTGGTGGTTATCGGAACAGAATCTCCTGCGAGGCGTTCCTCTGCAACCTCCTCAACCTCAGATGTCCATATTCACGGATGCATCATTGACAGGTTGGGGAGCGGTATTGGACAATCAGTCAGTGTCAGGGGAATGGGATCGGACCAATGCGCAGAAACATATCAATGTGCTCGAGCTATTAGCGGTGGTATTTGCACTGCAGAAGTTCGAGAGTCTAATTCAAGACAAGATTGTCCTAGTAAGGACAGACAACTCAACAGTGGTGTCTTATTTAAACCGCCAAGGCGGGACGAGATCACCGGAGTTGTGTATGATGGTTTGGAACCTTCTGCTGTGGTGCCAAGAGAGGAATATTATTCTTCGGGCAGCACACATTCCAGGAAGATTGAACATCTTAGCGGATGCTCTCAGTCGAAGGACGGTTTGTCGTCCGACGGAATGGCAGCTCAACCAAGTGGTAGCAGAGGTTCTATTCAAACAATGGGGCAAGCCAAATGTCGACCTATTTGCGATGAATCAAAACGCAAAGATGGTCACTTACGTGTCACCGATCCCGGACCCGTTAGCTCTAGCAGTAGACGCACTGGCGATAAGTTGGAAGGGAATGTACGCGTATGCGTATCCTCCAACAATTCTCATCCCGAAAGTTCTGGCAAAGATAAGAGAGGGGATGTGCCAAGTACTACTGATCGCCCCTTATTGGCCAGGCCGATCATGGTTTACGGATCTGCTGGACCTTCTGGTCTGCAGTCCAATCCCTCTTCCAGACACAAGAGATGTAATCTCTCAGAACAAGGGTCTGTACCTTCACGACATACCAGAAATGTTCAAATTGACTGCATGGATGTTGTCAAGCAGCGTGCAATTGAGGGTGGCTTTTCTGAGCAAGCAGCGAAGTTTGTTGCTTCAGCCAGAAGAGTTTCAACCACAAAGACATATAATTATAGAATCAACAAATTTGCACAGTGGTGTGAGAGAGGAGATATTGATCCCTTTTCTGCATCTGTTCAACACGTAGCAGATTTTATCTGTCATTTATACGAAGTTGACAAACTTGTACCTTCTACCCTAGCAGCATATAAGTCTGCATTAGCTTCGGTCATTCCTAGTCTCACCATTGAGGGAGTGGAGAATGACACATTGAATGAAGTTATCAAAGGAATGAGCAATCTGCGACCCAGACAGCCAATTCCTATCCCATCATGGAATCTATCTCTTGTTCTACAGGTTTTAGGGCATGCTCCCTTTGAATCGATTAGATCTATTGATATTAAACTGTTAACTATTAAATCAGTTTTCTTGGTTGCAGCAGCGTCGGCGAGAAGGAGAAGCGAGATTCATGCGTTTTCTGCCGAACAAGACCGTTTTGTCGTCATGGGTGAAGGTGTAAGATTACTTCCACGTCTTTGTTTCCTGGCAAAGAATCAGTCACTTAAATATCCAGGACAGCCGATCAATTTGCCAAGTTTAACTAGACATGACCCAAATTCTTGTGCTTGGTGTCCTGTCAGATGTCTGAAGATGTATAAGAAACGTACTTCTGAGTGGAGAGACGACCCAAAATCTCTGTGGTTATGTCTCAAAGCTCCCCATTTACGTGCTTCGAAAGATACTATTTCTCGTTGGATAGTTGACGCTATTCAGATGTCGCACAAGATCGCTACAGGAAAGCAGATTGATCGTGCGAATGCCCATGAGGTCCGAGCACTAGCAGCATCATCGGCCCTTTATAAGGGTGTCTCATTAGAGCAGGTGATGTCTGTAGCACAATGGCATGCTGAGTCGTCATTCACTGATTTCTACCTTCGCGACATCTCCAGCACACTTAATCCAGTAGCCGTCGCCAATCTGTCGAACCTAAACTAAGCCACGTCCGACCACTACTTCGCACACATCACAAAAGTCTTCTGCCTACACTGACCAAGCGCTATGCACATGACTGAGTACGACTGTGGATTGGGCCTAGCTCCTGTGATGATCAAGAACAGATCGACCACTCAAAAATGGTGAGTGTTTACATTAATTAAGTGACTATAAATATGTTTACTTCCAGTCGAAATACCAGACTGAGTAAGTGAATAGTCTGGTACAAGAGTATATTTATCCTCTCATACAGACATGAGACTCATTCCAATTTGAAAATCTAATCGATATACTGATAGTTTTTTCAAAGATTGAAGTTGTAGTAGCTTCTTTGCACTCTACTGGACTGCCCTAGCTGAGACTTGGGGCTGACACGGGTCTGGTGGGTGTTGCATCCCCATGGACATCCCTCTGGTTTTGTGCGGACAAAAGAGGGGGGGGGAGCGCGGTCTAGACCATGGAAGTTTAGCACTCTATGAGTCAGATAGCAGAACCCAAGCGTATGCCAGGGTTTTAGTCTCTTCACAACCTTCTCTGTTGGATGGTTGGTGAGTGCTGGTTCGAGCCTCACCTCCTCCCACCGGCATTTCCTGGCTGTCGAAATCCGGAGTTTATCATAATAGTACATCTGGTAAGTATTATTCGAAGTAGAATAAAAAAAAGCATCCGCTTTTGTTTCTACGAGAATTCTTAATACTTACCAGATGTACTATGGCCCTGCCTCAGCCGCCCCGCTGAGGTGAGGCTGAGCTGCTTTCGCAGTTTGCCAAGGCAAATATAAGACGAATCTGACTGTGATTGGGAATTGACTCGGTACCTGCGGCTATGGTATTCCCGGACACAGTATGGGCAGGACCAGGAGAGTGCGGAGTTTTAATTGTTTATTTTGAGCTAGACTAGATAATAGACATTATCATAATAGTACATCTGGTAAGTATTAAGAATTCTCGTAGAAACAAAAGCGGATGCTTTTTTGAATCAGTAATGGATCATCAGGCCTCTGTAATGGGGCATCAGGCCTCAGTAACGGATCATCAGTCCTCCATAATGTGACAGCAGGCCACAGTAACAGGGCATCAAGCCTCAGTAATGGATCATCAGGCCTCAGTAATGCGGCATCAGGCCTCAGTAATAGGGCATCAGGCATCAGTAATGCGGCATCAGGCCTCAGTAATAGGGCATCAGGCCTCAGTAATGGAGCCTCCGGCCTCAGTAATGGATCATCATGACTCGGTAATGGGCACCAAGCCACAGTAATGGGGCATCATGCTACATCAGGTTATAAGGTATCACTTAAAATCTGTTTATTTTGAAAATAACGCTGTTTAAATTATTCCTAAAATAAGCGTGTAAGAGGTATTGCATTGTAGATCGAGGTTTATATATTGGTTGTAGGTAGGATGTTCATGGTATTTTAAATATTTTCATCGAGGATTTGTCATTCTTCCTACACTCATTCTTTTCTAACTACACTGATATCTATAAATTAGATTTTTAACTGACTTTGAAAATGAATCATGCACTATTGGAACAGTAAAATTGTTAAACAATGTCATTGGACCTATATAGGCAACATTTTCTGTGCCATTATTAGGGCTGCGCGATATACCGATACCATATTTAAAACCGATATCCTGCACTGACGGTTTCATAACCGATTATAAAAAATAAATATCGAAAAACCGAATATGAACATATTTTCGGTTTTTCGTATCAGGATTGTTAAAAATAAAAGATACTAACGAGCATGAAAAGCGTAATGAATAATAATGACCAGACTTTCCATTAAGCTACGTTCGGGGCAACTAATAATTGAACGTGGCCTCAATTGCGCATATTGTCTAACTCCATATAACTCGCTGTATGCCGAGAGAAATCAAGCAGCGAATTAATTAAATAAACATCCACTCATCTTTTCTCTGGTAGTCTCAGATAAATTTGCAATATAAAACACAATACTAAGGTGGGAAACTAAACAACGGCATCCATTTTATTTATGTCACCGGCTAATTAACATAATGTAAAGTCGTCCCAAAACTAAATCGCCCGAATGCATAAAAATCTCACCAATAAATATAACGCTGGATACATTTTGCTAATTAGGATATAATTTTAAATAAAATTATTACTCAAACCGTTTTGGAAATGTTATCTTCTATGCACAATATCATATTAACTTATGAAATTCACGTTCGCAATATTACAGTTAATATTTTCTTCAAGGCATAATTTCGTCCTCGGGCAGAATTGGAAATGAAAGAAGAAAGGGAGATAATTACATTATAATTAATTACAATCACGTGATTTACGTCTTTTCGCAACCTGTTTTGCTGATTTATGATTAATTTTGACAAAATAAACGATGTTTATTTAACTGTGCGTAATATTTAGGCGGTCTAATTAATAATTTCACTCCCGCGATGATGGCTATTATAAGGTATATTAAGCTTTAAAGGCATAAATCGTTACGAATGTATCAGGGCGTGAAAATACGTTCTGTTTTCGTGCTATTTTTATCATTACAATTTTTTATTTCATGTCCATAAAACCGATATTCGGTTAAAACCGATATGAAAAGTCATATCGAAACCGATATGGCTGTAAGTCAAACCGCGCAGCCCTAGCCATTATGCCTAATGTGAAGCCCATAGCTGTTAGATCAATTGACTAAAAGCATAATTTCTCATCTCTGCAGTATAAAATGTTACAGAGCCACGAGAAGGAGTGTTGCTTTATAGTAGTCAGCTTTAATCAAATAATTTGAAATATGCCTAAATTCACAAAACTGGTTTGCTATACATGCATTGTAGTTTGAGAAAACATTAAGAGTGATAACTTTCACTAAAGGTTTAATTTACATCGATCATTTCCAAGTTCAGCCCTACATGTCGCATAATCGGCCCATGATCAATTGATAGCGCACGTCTTCTACACCCCTTCCTTTCAGTTTACATGCAAATATCCATGTCACACCTCAAGAAAATGTTGACAATACGTGCATTAGATTCATTCTCAATGTTTTCTTGAGTTGTAACTGATAATGGACTTTTCCATTTTTAGCGATTCCCTGACCATCTCTAGCTAAGCTCCACCCACACCTCGCTTGTGTTGGGATTGATCGACCTCTGATCTTCCTGACTATCAATTTCCAGAAAACTGTGCAAGTAAGCTGTTGAATATTTTGAAACTAATTTAACTGGGTGTATGGCAGCAACAGCGCCCAGTCAATTTCAAAATATTCAACAGCATATTTATTAAATAGTAGACATTCAATTCTTACAACGTGTCAGACTATTAAGAGTTAAAGATGGGCCATATAGAATCATTTATGACATGATGATTATGATGTCATATGATACTCTGGCAAGGTGAATTGCAAGGAAAAGTAAACGAAGCTAGAAGACCTATATAATTACATGGGGCTATTATTTTAGTGTCCAGCTTGGGGGAAAAGATTCATGTAAAACTTCTTCCCACATTCTTCTCGATCTAAAATACATGTGTAGAAACATACTTGAAAACAATCTAATGAACCTTTCCAGTTTATCCATCCATCATATGATGTCATAATCAACTACCTGACATGGCAGGGTATAAGAAATGTGCTGTTGAATATTTTGAACATAATTGGATTTGAAGACATTGCTGCTTCGACATTGCTGCATTTAAGGCAGCAATAGACCTTTCCTGTTTTAGCTATGCCCCGGCCATCCCTAGTTAAGCTCCACCCACACCTCGCCTGTGTTGGGATCAATCGAGCCTTGAACACCCTGAGTATCAATTTCAAGAAAACTATACAAGTAAGCTGTTGTAAGCCTATGGCAGCATCAGAGCCCGGTCAAATTAATTTCAAACTATTCAACAGAATGTTTATTAAATAGTAAAGACATAAAATTCATGCTTAGTCCATCAATTATGCGATTGTGACATACTTATGTACTTCATTGATGACGTCATTGGTTATGACATTATCCTACACGTCACGTAGTTGATTATGATGTCATATGATAGATGGATAAACTGAAAACTGAAAGGTCCATTATGTGTAAATATATTTCTGCCCTGTACTGTAGATTAAGAGGTCAGCCCAATAAATTCACAAATTGCAGACACTCCTTAGCCGTTGTTATGCATTATTAAAACACTATTTTCAGATTTTGTTGATGTGCATGTATCACGGACATCTTTCGTAACAGAACATTCAGTTGAAGAGGAAGGATATTTGCAGATGGATGGGTAAGAACATGGATTGCATTTCTATGGAAATCTTAAAATGTCAGAATTTGAACATTTTAATTCAAGGCCTAGAAATCCTGGAAAACCAACATTGCGTTACATACGATATGGAAAAGTCATGGAAATTGTTCACTATTTAATGCTCAAGCCTGCCAAAAAGCTGGCAAAGGCCGAAAGAAGAGGATCTTTGAACATTTATCACTGTCCAGAATGATATGAGGTGAAACTTCAAGGTCACTGGGAACCTGCTATAAAACTATTTTTTACGGTTATGTTCTTGGTTTAACTCAACATATCATCATCTTATATTTCGGCCACGCTGTTGCTGCCTTAGACAGTAACAGCACCTAGTCAAATTAGTTTCAAAATATTCAACAGCTTACCTGTGCAGTTTTTTGGAAATTGATAATCAGAGGGTTCAGAGATCGATCGATCCCGACATGAGCGAGGTGTGGGTGGAGCTTAGCTAGAGATGGGCGGGGCATAGCTAAAACCGAAAAGGTCCATTCACCAAATTATGGGAACTAAACATGGTCATTCAGTTACCTCAATCAGTCAGAGCCGCACATTTGGAAATGCATAATACCAAGGTTTTTGCCGATGTTTTTTACATGTAACACTGATTTCTTGATTTTTATTTGGGTTTATTTCAGAGCGAGTTCAGAAGCTATACAAAGCTTCTATGGCTTCAGTATGAGGGTCAATCAGCAGGAACTGGTTAGTAAAAGCTGTCATTCCTTAAGTTAACCTCTAATGCTCATGATTGATCAAGAAACGTAGCAGTTGAGCTAATAGACAATGACCGTTTGCAGACAAAGAGAAGGCTATTTTTGAAAATTTATCACTGAAATGACTGGCTCAATAATTGAGCCAGTCATTACAGTGATAAATCTTTTAAAATAGTCTTCTTTTGGACTGAAGATGAACATTTTCTATAAGCAACTTGAAATTTTCTTGAACAAATTTGAGGGTTAAAGCATTAATTAGATAATCTATTATTGAGTACCTGTCTAATAACTACATCTTCAGCTTGAGTGATAATTCTTCACTGGGAGGTAGGTATTGGACCTTACGCTGAGTTCTGTCCTTTGACTCAATGGTCTGAATGGCCTGAGAGTGAATTTTCTATTTTTTATATCCTACGGCCTGGGCACTGATAGGACCTACCGGTGTCCTTTTGGAATGTGTGGCACCGTATTGGTGTTATTTGGGTCACTGAGTCTTGATTCACGGTGTCCCTTGTGACACTGATTCAGAAGCTAGGTGTCCAATTTGCCACCTGTTCTAATGCTTATAGGGACAAATGGCCTCAATGGCTGTGGAACCTAGACCATCCACATCAGAACAGTGATCCAGTAGGAACCCCCGGTGGCTGTCATAGCAGAGCACAGCCGACTTGTGCAGAGAACGGCTAATGAAAAGAGACGCCGTTTGAACAGTGAAGACGCCCTAACAGCGCACAAGAACACCGACATGGGGCACATAGAATCCCTACAGAACAGATGGGCACCTACAGGCTCTGGTGGAATGCTGTGCGCAAAATAGTACGCATATGAGCATAGGTACAGACTAGATCCTGGCCTCACCCAAGTTAAACGTCCAGCATGTCCAGCACTGTTCCTTCCTAAGATGACATACAAACCACCAGAAGATGAACGCACGCTTAACCCTTTAACCCTCGAAGTTGGTCAAGAAAATTTCAATTTTCTCATGGAAAATGCCCATTTGCAGACCAAGAGAAGACTATTTTTTTCAATTTATCGCTGGAATGACTAAGTTATCGAGCCTGTCATTCCAGTGGTAAATTAAAAAAGACATTTCTCAAGACTACTGCAGAAGCCGTTTTTGGTTGATGTGAGTGTTAAAGGGTTAAACAGGAGTGGGACAAGAAAGTTCTATCCTCTGTCCCAGATGACGAAAATTCCACAATTTACAGAATGTCAAAGGAATCTCATTGGATACACCAATTACATTGCATGGAGTCACAAGGCATAAACAATGCAGAATAGGGGAATCTGAAAGCTGGGGCATGCACCACTACCATATGCCCCCCCCCCCCCCCAAGTATGACATAGTTATCACCCATCATTGAGTACCTGGTATTTAATAGTTATATGTTTGTTTTGATTCCTCTCCGCTCCTACCCCAGTCAATTAATCGGTTAACCCTTTAACACTTAGCATACTTAACCTTTAGCACTTTGTTGTCAAAATTTTTAATTTTCAAATCAAATTAATAGATGAACTGGTGTTCATTTTTCAACAAATTTGGTGGAAGATGGTGCTGTTGTTGAAAAATGTACATCAGTTTCTTTGTTATTGAAATATAGAATATTGACATCAGTGTGGTACGGGTTAAGCTGGCCAAAGGGGCTTCTGGACTGTTCTTGAGAAATGTCCATTTGCAGAGAAAGAGAAAACTATTCTTGGAGATTTACCACTGGAATGAGTGGTTCATCAACCGCAACCGTCATTTCAGTAATAATTGTTCAAAAATAGTCTTCTCTTATTCTGAAAAATGAGAAAATTTAAATCTTTTTGGAACAATTTTGAAGACTAAGATGAATGTCAGGATATCTATCACTGTGAACTGGTGTACAAAATCTATTATGATCCATCTAGACAGATAGAGACTAGAAAAATCTAATTGAGATATCCAATCTGTCGTTCAAGTATCTGACGTCTTAATCAAATGCATTACATGTTAACTGATGCCACAGTCAAAATGACGTAGCACTCTCATGAAAATCAAAAAGAATGTCGCCAAATTGGATGAATCATGTATTTAATGAACTTAAAATTTAAGAAATAATCTGTAGAATATTTTGAAACTAATTTGACTGGGAGTTGTTGGTGCCATAGGCAGCAACATCCCCCAGTCAAATTAGTTTTAAAATATTAAACAGCTTAGTTGTATAGTTACCTTGAAATTTAGATCCTGACAATTCAAATTTCAAAGTGTTAAAATTGATTCCAACAAGCATACAAATTGTGCGGAGCTTAGCTAAGAATGGAGCCCTCATTGATCAAAGACTGTATATTCAACCAGGCGCAATGCAGTTTTACAGAACAAAATATTCAACAGCTTACCCATATAATTACGTTGAAAAGTGAAGTGAATTTCTTGTTGCTTCTTCAGTGGTCTTGAGAAATGCCCATTTGCAGACCAAGAGAAGACAATTTTTGAAAATTTCCAGTGGTAAATTAAAAAAAAAAAATAGTCTTCTTTTCGGCTGCAAATGGACATTTTCTATCAGAAAATTGAAATTCTTTTGAATAAATTTCATGGTTAAAGGGTTAATAGACAAAAACAGCTTCTACGGTTCTCTTAAGAATGGTACATTTACAGATCGGGAGAAATGCACAACTAATCCTTTTTTGCAGGTTTTCAAAAATAAGATTTACTTGGTCTGCAAATGAATGTTTACTCCAATTTTAATCACGATTGATACAGAAGTTTTAAGCATTGAAGATATTTCATTTTGTTAGTGTTAATCACCTTTGTAATGGAAGAATCTGAACTGGCACTCAATATCTGACATCCTAATCAAAATGACGTAGCTCGGTCACGAAAGCCGAAAATTCTGTCACGAATGTGTTTCAAAATTGTATGGCTTTGACGAAATTGCAATGTACATGTAATAAACAGCAACGGGTTCCAGTCAAATTAATTTCAAAATATTCAACATCTTCATTATATAGTTACCTTGAAATTTAGATTCTGAGAATTTAGGTTTCAAAGTTTCAAATCGATTCCAACACATACAAATTGGGCGGAGCTTAGTTAGAAATGGGCGGGGCATAGCTGGAGATAGTTACAGTGTTCTTGGTGTTTTGTTGTCAGATTCTTAAGTCTTCATACATTCACTATGGTTTTGATGTGATATACAATGTACAGTACAGCTAAGAAATAATGTAAACTCACTGTTGAATAGTTTGAACATAATTGGGCTGGAAGACATTGTTAGGCCACAATGTCTTCCAATCCACTTACATGTATGTTCAAAATATTCAACAGAACATTTCATACATCGTGTTCAAAATTGTACTATCATGTTTTTATTTCGAAAACGTTTAAAGAAGTTTCTGACCTGTCATGTATTGTATTTCCAGGAGGAGAATTACTTACTAATAAAGCGAAGTCGCTACAAATCCAGATTTGAGCGTGAGCCGCTGTATCAGTACTACAATGAGGATCTGTTTTTGCGGAGTTCAAAAGCTTTAGATGCCCCACTCAGCAGAATTGATAGTGCAGGCTCGGGTAAGTAATCTAGCATGTAGCATAGGCTGTGGTAAGTCATGTAGTGTAGGCTGTGGTAAATAATGTAGTATAGGCTGTGGTAAGTCATGTAGTGTAGGCTGGGGTAAATAATGTAGCATAGGCTGTGGTAAGTCATGTAGTGTAGGCTGGGGTAAATAATGTAGCATAGGCTGTGGTAAGTCATGTAGTGTAGGCTGTGTTAAATAATGTAGCATAGGCTGTGGTAAGTCATGTAGTGTAGGCTGTGGTAAATAATGTAGCATAGGCTGTGGTAAGTCATGTAGTGTAGGCTGGGGTAAGTCATGTAATGTATGTATAATTACTGTATTCTGCGGCTGTAGTAGTAGAAACATCCTACTGCAGCAATTTGTCCTTCGCTTTTGCCCACTGTGTCTTGTCCTCAGCCGAAATCCTTAGCTTCCTCAGGTCCATTCTTGACTTGAGTGTACCTGCTGTTGTGTAGGCAGGGTAACTAATGTAGTGTTGGTTGGGGTAAGTAATGTAGCATAGGTTGGGTTAACACATATAGCATAGGCTGGGTTGTGTCTTGTAGTGTAGGCTGGGGTAAGTCATGTCATGTAGTCTGGGTTAAGTCATGTAGCGTGGGATGGGGTAAATAATGAAGCAATGGTTGGGGTAAGTAATTTAAATTATTTCTAATCTGTACTTTTATGTAGCGTATGGTCGTAATGTAGTGTAAGTAATTAGCATAGGCTATGGAATGTAATGTAGCCTGGGCTGGGTAAGTAATATAGCATAGGCTGGGATAAGGCATTTAGCATAGGCTAGGGTAAGTAATTTAGCACAGGCTGGGGTAAGTAATTTAGCATAGGTTGGACTAAGTCATGTAGCATCAGTTGGGGTTATGTCATTTAGTGTAATCTGGGGTAAGCAATGTAGCATAAGCTGGGGGTAAGCAATGTAGCACAGACTGGAGTAAGTAATTTAACATAGGCTAGGGTAAGAAAGATAGTGTAGGCTGGGCTAAGTAATGTGGCATAGGCTGATGTAAGTAATATATCGTTGGCTGGGGTAAGTAATGTATCATAGGCTGGGGTAAGTAATGTATTGTAGGCTGGGCTAAGTAATGTATTGTAGGCTGGGGTAAGTAATGTATCATATGCTGGGGTAAGTAATGTATTGTAGGCTGTGGTAAGTAATGTATCATAGGCTGTAGTAAGTGATATAACGTAGGCTGGGGTAAGTAATGTATCATAGGCTGTGGTAGGTAATGTATCATAGGCTGTGATAAGTAATGTATCGTAGGCTGGTGTAAGCAATGTAGCATAGGCTGGGGTAAGTAATGTAGCATAGGCTGGGGTAAGTAATGTAGCATAGGCTGGGGTAAGTAATGTAGCATAGGCTGGGGTAAGTAATGTAGCATAGGCTGTGGTAAGTAATGTAGCATACATTGTTGGCTGGGATAAGTAATTTAGCATGGGCTAGAGTAAGTAATGTATTGTACGCTGGTGTAAGTAATGATATCTTGTTTCACTTCAAGAGTATACTTACCTCCCTAATACTCTTTGATATTGCTAAATATCGGCTTTCACTCAATAAAACACTCAGATTAAAAAAGTTAGGTGCCCCTACTGGGCAGGTAGTCAGAAGACAGTCTGGCAGATGCTAGCCCCACCACCGCGCATGCGCAGACTAGTACTTCCTCTTTGCTAATTTATTGGCTGAGAGACAACTCATGTTTTCTATGCTCATAGGCTTTTCCTTGATTTCTGGAAGTTTTGTCTGTGTAGAAGTTCTATTTCACCTGGATTAATATGGCAGAACGTGCTACTACTCCAGAGGAGTGCCCAAGACCTAGCCACCAGGTGACTTCTAGTATATTTTAGCGAGTTTATCCCATTGTAATGTGTTTCCGGGACTCGCGTTTATCGTGATAAGCACCTAAAATAACTAGTTTATTTCAAAATGGCGCTATGGAATGCTAATCTCTCTTTGTCCACAGGTATCTACCTATGATTGTTTAGGACATCACATCATCAGAGAGTTTGTTTTTCGCTCCACCAAGGTTCCATTTCCTACTAACCTTGTTAGGTTATCTAACCAAAAGTCTATTCCCAGAGAGTTGGAGGCCTCGGATGAAGGTCTTCTCACTTTGCCCTCTTGGTCCACTTCCTTCCCCTTTAAGGTGGAGAGAGTTAAGAGATCATAATGTTGGTGGAGTGTCCGGTACATCAGATCAGATGGCTTGTCTATGCTAAAGACTCAGGTACTCTAGTTATGATATGAGGCATTTCAATTATATTTGACAATATTTATAAAATCTTACTGCCATTTATCATTGTTTATCTGATGTTTGTATAGTCTGTATAAACTATCCTGTCTAGTTAGGGTGTTCTGGATATGATTACAATTTGTCCTTACACCTGGATGTTTTGTTTCGGATCGATTTAGCTTCTTATTTTTGAAGTTATGACATCATAATCAGCCTTGCGCCTTACTATCGGTTAAAAGTTTTGTCCAACGCTGATTTATTATTATTAGCTTGGGTCTTTATGGCCCCTTCCTCCTTGTTTATTTCGTGTTGAGTTCTAATTCAATATCTGCAATACTCATTGTCTTCCTCCTCTGGTGTGTTTCAGAGGCCTGGTTGTCCTTCATGTGGAAGGTTTATCTTGGATAGACTCTTCCCACATTAATGCTCCCAGTGTAGCCCATGTGGGCCATTGCTTAAATGTGAGATCTGTAAAAAGTGGGGGAGAGAGCTAATGTCTGAATTTCTATCATTGCAGACCAGGGAGAAGGCTCCAGAGTAGGAGAGGAAAATTAAGAACGAGGCTTCTGGTAAGAAGGGTAAGAGGAAGGCCTCGTCCGCTATGGGTATGGAGGCCTTCCGTATTGAGATGATGGGAGAGATGAAGAGGACAATTAAAGATTTGGTACCAGAGTTGCTTCGTGGCATGCTTCCTGATCCAAATCTTTCGTTGTCCTCTTCATCTGCTCCGGAGCAGATAATCCCCGCCTCTGAATCGGTACTATTTAGGGACCTATCAGTTTTCGACCATGATTCAGAGGTGGCCCTAATAGAGGGTGAAATCCACTATAAGAACACTGGCAGCAGGCTTGCCGCGCCGGTTGTTCGTGGTCAGGTGTCGCTGGAACCTGCCTGCTTATCAGGCCAGAATTATCCGCACCCTGCAGGTACCAGTTCCTCCTATGGTACCTCTCTTGGCCAGTCCGGGTTAGCATTCTTTGCTGACCTGGAGTCTAATCTTTCTGGCCAGGAAGAAGAGGATTATCTGCTGAGTTCTCCTTCTGGCGCCGTGGCCATGGACATTGACGTACGTGCACCCCTCGCGGGGAATACTGGCGACATTGTCCATGGAACTACTCACGTAGGAGTAGCGTTCACGGCGCGGAGGGTAGCCCGGGCTGGATCTGATAGCCAGTTTTACCGCATACCTCGGCTTGCCGATGGTGTAGCCCGTGCTGGCCAGGGCCGTGGTGTGGCGAAATTTTCCCCACGCAATACCACAGTGCCTGCTCCTGGTCAAGCCAGTCAGTTTGGCATGCCTGTTCTTTCAGGCCCGCATGCTTTCTCGGGCTTGCCAGGCATATCAGTTCCTCCGGCCACATACACACCTGTGATTGCTCGGGAGGATGACGAAGGCCCTCGTCTTGTAGAGCATTCGCAGGTGGCCACGGAGGAAGACTGGTCTGACGCTTGTCAGTGGCTAATCAACATCAGACCAGATCTTGCTGTGGATCAGTCGGCCAGTCAACGGGACCAGCGCCCGTGGCTGGCAGGAAAACCGACTGTTACCGCTATGCCATCTTTGCCGTTAGCTGATCATATTGTTGATATGTTCACTGCGGCGGAGATGTCCATTAAGGCACATGGACGTTTAGCGAAGGCCCCCCCGCGAAGTGGCAAAGCTGTGCCGTATTATAGCTGATCAATATCAGCTATACGGTGTAGTACCTAAGCCAAGCTCAGATGACCGTGCTGCGCTGGGTGAAGATACGCGGCCATGTTCCCGGTCTGACACGGGAGCACTGTGTTCGAATATTTTGCGTTCGGCTAACACCGCGTTACGTGATGCGGAAGAGAGTTCGAGGGCGTCTATCTCAGCGCTTTCGCATGTCTCACAGTTGTTACAGGGGGTAGTAACGGCATCCGCATTACGTCAGCCTAGTCCGGTGACTGTCCAGAGAGCCATCCAAGATGGAATTAACTTGGTTTTGGACTGTTTAACCTGGTCTTTAACCAGGAGTGTCCGTGCGATGCGCACTTTTGCTCTTAATAACTTGTGCCCGTCCCAGGATTTATATAATAGGCTGCTGCGTACGCCTATGACAGGTCCTGGTCTCTTTAGAGGTGAGGGATGTAAGCATCTCCAGGAGACGGTTACCCTGGTCAATAACCAGAGGGCATTACGTGAGCAATTTGAAGTGCTCCGTAGAGAGCGCGTTCGCGCAGCTCCCCCTGCGTATCATCCCCTGCAGGCTCGAGGTGGCAGTGGCCAGGTCAGAGGCCAGCCACCAGCGCAGCGTCGGCCACGGCCGCATGCGCTTCGGCCAGCAGCGAGGGGGAGGGGTGCAGGCTCCTCCGGCGCAGCCAGCCAGGCAGCCCCCAGAGGTGCGCGCGGTGCGGGCCGTGGTGCGCGAGGATCTGGTCGTGGTAATCGTACCTGACAGGGTGATTACCACAGTAAGAGCTACCCCAGTGCATCTGCACCAGGAGACAGTGCCACTCTTGCGCTCCTTATGTCCACCTCTCTCCCTAGGTGGACCAGTGGGAGGCCAATTGGCCAACCACATGCAAGAGTGGGAACGGTTGACTCAGGACCGTTTAGTCTTGTGATGGCTTTCAGTCGGGTATCATCCCGACTGGATAACAGGCCCACCATCACGACTGTCTCTGGTGCCGGTCTGGACTCAAATTCCAAGCGATCCAGATCAGCGGTTGTGTATAGAGGAGGAAATAAATTCCCTCATACTCAAGGGAGCAATTCAACCGGCACAAAATTGCCCGGGCTTCTATTCAACCGTGTTCTTGGTAACGAAAAGCACTGGAGGGTGGAGACCAATTCTCAACCTCAAGCCATTGAACAAGTTCATAGACACACCCAGTTTCAAAATTGAAACTGTGAAATCGGTGTTGGCATGGTTGGAGAAGGGAATGTGGACAGCTTCAATAGATTTGAAGGATGCTTATTTCCACATTCCAATAGCGAGCAGTTTCCGTCGCTTCCTGAGATTTGCATTCCAGGGCAGACAGTGGGAATTCAGGGTGTTACCCTTCGGAATTTCTACGGCTCCTCGAGTCTTCACCAGGGTGGTTCTTGCGATAACAGCATACCTCCGCAGGAGAAGCATAGCAGTCCACACGTACATAGCCGACTGGCTGTTAAATGCACACAACCAGAAAAGTTTATCAGCAAATCTGGAGATAGTTTTGAAAACTCACAGATTTAGGCTGGATAATAAATTTTCAAAAATCAGAGCTGACTCCATCCCAGAAGTTTGTTTACCTGGGAATGTTCTTCGATCTGGAGATAGGATATGTTTATTCTACTCAGGAGAGGGTACAGATACTCATCTCAGTAATACAGTCAGTGTGCAACAGTCGTCATGTCCTGGAACGGGTTTATCTGAGAATGTTGGGATTGATGGTTTTTCTGGAACCAGTCATTCCTCAGGCGGCCTTACGCAGGCGGCCGATCCAGTTATTTCTCATGACACAATGGACCCAGAGTACAGGTTCACTGGACTCAAGCGTGTCAGTGTTGGAGCCTCTAATTCATCACCTTCAATGGTGGTTGAAGACAGAGAATCTCCTGGTGGGGGTGATGTTAACCCCTCCTCACCCTCAGTTAACGATGTATACAGATGCATCGATGGAGGGGTGGGGAGCTTGCCTGGAAGAATCCACGATATCAGGGCTTTGGAATCTGGAGCAGCCAAAGGAACATATCAATCTACTGGAATTACGAGCAGTAGTCCTGGGCCTGGAACATTTCTTACAGAAAGTTCAGGGCAAGAGTGTTCTAATTCGATCAGACTACTCAACAGTAGTGACTTATAAACTGCCATGGCGGAACGAAGTCGCCCAGTCTCTGTATGATGACATGGAAACTGCTTTGCTGGTGCCTGGATCACAGGATTACCTTGAAAGCAGTTCATATTCCAGGAAGGTTGAATCTGCTAGCAGACTCATTGAGCCGAAGGATGAGTGTTTTACCTACGGAGTGGCAACTAAATCAATGTGTGGCGGATCATCTGCTCAACCACTGGGGGAAACCCAACATAGATTTATTCGCAACGAAGAAGAATGCGAAGATGACAACGTACGTCTCCGATTCCAGATCCGAGCGCTATCGCAACAGATACGTTAACTATCAGCTGGGTGGGAATGTTTGCATACGCATTCCCTCCAGCAATCCTGATTCCAAAAATTCTTCAGAAAATCAGAGAGGATGAATGCCAAGTGATTCTGATCGCCCCAAATTGGCCAAGCCGATCATGGTATACGGATCTGCTGGACCTTCTGGTCTGCAATCCGGTTCCTCTGCCTCTGATGGACAATATTATCTTCCAGGGCAAGAACCTTCACAACAATCCGTCAATGTTCCAATTGACTGCGTGGATGTTGTCAAGGAATCTAGAATTAAGGAGGGCTTTTCTGAGCAAGCAGCCATGTTCATGGCAAAAGCCAGGAGGGGGTCAACCTCCAGAGCATATAATTATAAAATCAACAGATTTGCAGAATGGTGCTCAAAAAGATGTATTAATACAATGGATTCATCTATTCAGGTAGTAGCCGATTTCCTCTGTCACCTGTATGATGCCTATAGCCTCAAGCCTAACTCTATTGCTGGCTATAAGTCAGGTTTAAGGACAGTTATCCCTTGCTTGGCTAATAGGGGAATACTTTAATCAAAGGCATGGGCAATCTAAGACCAAGGAATCCCCCAGTGATTCCGTCTTGGAGTTTATCACTAGTGCTTCAGGTGCTAGCTGATAGGCCATTTGAACCACTAAGCTCCATTTCTATGAAAATGTTGACGCTTAAAACTGTATTTTTAATTGCTGCGGCCTCGGCTAGGCGTAGAAGTGAGATTC
Source organism: Chaetoderma sp. LZ-2023a (assembly GCA_034401795.1). Taxonomy (NCBI): domain Eukaryota; kingdom Metazoa; phylum Mollusca; class Caudofoveata; order Chaetodermatida; family Chaetodermatidae; genus Chaetoderma; species Chaetoderma sp. LZ-2023a. The sequence goes on from CM067359.1 coordinate 121,230,593, forward strand.
ATGGCTTATCAGCCGAGGCAAACCGTTTTGTGGTTACAGGGGAAGGCCTTGGGCTTCTACCTAGGATAAATTTCATGGCGAAAAACCAGTCTTTGAAATATCCGGGTCAACCTATAATCTTACCAGCTTTGACTAGGTATGATCCTAATTCAAAACTATGGTGTCCAGTCCGAGCATTAATCCGGTACAAACAACATACTCAGCAATGGCGGACGGACCCAACAGCGTTATGGTTGTCATATATTGAACCACATGGCAGGGCGTCAAAGGACACCATTTCCAGGTGGATTGTAGAGTGTATTCAATTTTGCCATAAATCCGCCACAGGTAAACAAGTTGACATGGCCAAGGCTCTCAGTGTCCGAGGTGTAGTGGCTTCCACTGCCCTATTTAATGGGGTACCTGTGGGTGACATTATGTCAGTAGCTCAGTGGCACTGTGAGTCAAGTTTTACCGACCATTATCTCCGTGACACCTCGAACCCTCTCGCCTTATCGATTTTGAAAAGCTAATCTAGGTGTACATATTTTGATGAGGTATCCTCATTTTAAAAATATATTTTCACATTTAATCAATGGGAACATCTACTTTATGGGCTGCATCAGTCTTCACCAATGGGGAGATGATGACAGCACCAATCTTCCACAAGGTTAGTCTTGTGTGTGTTGTCCATGGATTTTTGTAATGTCACGTGACCCTTCGTTATTAATATGGTGATGGTACGTGTTTTATGTGGTTCATTATTGAGAGTATACGAAAATGAAGCCTTTTCGTTTAATGTCCTATAGTACATGGCACTTGTACGTAGAGAGCGTATGGGACATTGAGGTCATTCAGTCTTCCTCCCAAGAGGAGGGGGGTGGGGGGTGGGGGGTGGGAGCGCATATGACATTTGGTCATCTCTCAGCCATCGGTGTGTGTTAGCCGATGGTTTCAATCTATTCCTGATTGTGTTTCCACACAATTTCAGAAGTTTAAGTGCCTTAATCGCAGAAAAACGCATAGGGAAGAGCTGGTCTTTTAACCTCGCCTCCCTCCTGCCGAATTCCCTGACGAATTCTGGCAATATCAAAGAGTATTAGGGAGGTAAGTATACTCTTGAAGTGAAATAAACGAAATCACAGATTTCTTTTTTCACGAGAGAGTTGATACTTACCTCCCTAATACGAACCCGGCCTCTCTGCCCCACAGAGGCTCGGTCTTCAGGCTCTTGTAAAGTTGCATAGTGTCAGCCAATAAATTAGTCAGAGGAAGTACTGGTCTGCGCATGCGCAGTGGTGGGGCTAGCATCCGCCAGACTGTCTTCTGACTACCTGCCCAGTAGGGGCACCTAATGTTTTTAATCTGAGTGTTGTATTGAGTGAAAGCCGATATTTAGCAATATCAAAGAGTATTAGGGAGGTAAGTATCAACTCTCTCGTGAAAAAAGAAATCCGTGATTTGTTTAATGTGCAGTACAGCTCAGAGTTAGCTTAACATATGAATGGGTCTGAAATGCGTGCGTGATGCGTTGAAGGCCCGTTTCCAACGCATCAGTTTTAAAAACACAATGCATTCACAATGCATCTAGTTAATTTTTTTGATGCGTTTAAAATAATAAATATATGCGTTGAGAACAAGCATTAAATGCATAAATAAGGAAGTTTGAACTTGTTTGCTGTCCCCCAGAGATAGTACCAAACGCGTTGTTAAAAGCAAAATGGGACAGACGCCAAATTTTAAATGCGTTTAAAAGATTCATAAGTGCATTGCGTAATACCCAGCGTACATACCAACTCCACGTGTCCAACTACCCGGTATCCAATCAAACTTAGCAGTACATTACATTTCCTAGACGGGGCAACAGTAAATATGAGAGTTTTCCAAAAAAGGCAGTGGAACATAATATTAAAAATCAAAATTATAAATATTACGAAACAAAAAATCATGATTCCCGGTTGAGAATTAATGTAAGATGCGCCCCTGAAAGTTTTGCGCCCCTGAACGTTTTGCATCTAGTGCAAGAATCGTAAGCATCGGTTCGTTTCGCATTTAACTTTTATAAACATCCACCACAGCGAAACATGCCGACTGGCGAGATTTGACATAGGTTAATCATAGTGAAAATTGTCCGTAAGCATCTTCATTATCACTTCTACGCATCACCTGTGTTCGCGATGAACAGACAGCGAATAAACGCAAAATTATGGATTAAAGATATCAAAATATAGCTTATGTGTACCAATGCTTGACTAATGTAGACGCTTTTTATTAAAACATGCAAATGGTGTGGTTTTTATTGATAATATGACGCACAAATTAGCAGATTCGTGTCTGCTACCGCAATATCCCCATCGGTGCTCTACACGAAAAAAGACTAGGTCATGGCTAGTTATGAAATACTATGCGCCCCTAAAGCTGTAACATGTACCGATATCTCATTGGCTTTTCGCGGAACTAAAACGTCCGTAGTGATTTAATGATTTTCTTTTTGTGATATTCGGTAGCTTTCGGATTCACTATATTGCAATGTAATGTAGCCGAGTATAACACATTGTTGTTACCTCACTCGGGAACCAGGCCGAGGAAATGAGCATTCGCCGCACCCCCCTCTATGTAACAATAACATAGCTAGATGATAAATAATACCTTAATAAAACCGTGAAAGTTAACATTATAAATAGTCAGGGAGCTAATTTCACTATATTTCATGAACCAGACATTGTTTGTTTTATTAATTTAAAAGTCAAAGTGGGCGTTAAGATATTGCTTTATTGCTTTTAAAAGCGGCACCGCTAATACGTGTACATTTTGCGTTCCACCATTGTTGATCGTGAGTCGCACAGAGACTTGTTAAAATAAATCACGTCATCAATTCGTTATGAATGACAACTAGACACGTGATCAAACTTTTACTATGATAGTAATTTTCATTTATTCAGAATGATGTCAGATGCCCAGCAAGCCAATCAAATTACGGCTAAGCGTTTCCGAGAATCTACGATTGCGCATAATTATCGATCGGCGAGACAGTCGCGTGGGGAATTTCTCATTAGTGGTGAATTTAGGCAGTGAATAAGTAACCAGGTTCACTTTGTTCTGTAAGAATGGAATGTTTACGTTACCAGGCAGCTGTATCGGAACTGATAATGCGACATACTGCCAATTATTCAACATTGAATGAGGCCTCCCCCTAAAATCATGACAGGAATTTTGCGAAAATTTACGGTACCATGGCAAAATATAATTGCATAATGTGTGTATGCCCGAGTAATCGGTTGCCATTCTTGGTCGACTCGCATAATGTCGTTATACCAGCGCGGCGTAATTCTGAACGTGTTTCATGTTATCAGATTTCAAACGACTTGTCTAGCCAATATCATAAATGCGTTGTGTAATAAGTTCTGACGCGTTGTCAAACTTTCCAACCCATTTTTTTTAACTTTCACACCACATCGTTTTACCGTTCACAGCGGGAAAGTGATGCATCCATTATTTTAAAGTAGACCCGCTATGTACGCGCCATGCACGCGTTGCAGACGCATTTTATGTTAAGTTAACTCTGAGCTGTACTGTAGCTTGTTACATCCTATCATCCTATAATATAAATTGTAGTCTAATTTGTATTTTTGCCATATGTCACCGTATGTCCTGTGTGTAATAAATAAATGTGTAATAAATAAATGTGAACCGTTTTACCTTATAGATTTTGAATCAAGTACTGCTGAAGGTGGTGCTGGTGGTGGTGGTAGTGGTAGTGGTGAATACATTGAGCTACCACCACATGAAGATGATGAGATCTACATTCAGGAGGAACGTGTTCTGCCTCCAGCTACAGACGTGCAGCTTGAATCACCTGAAAGCAGTGAAAAGGGGACATTATCAAAGTTATCAGACACATTAAGGAAAGGTGCAACTTTGCAGAGAACTATGTGGAGTGAGATGGCAGAGGTAATGTTCACTAGGCATTGAGAACAATGGTGTATTTTTGTTACTGGCGCTGTCAGTAAATCTTGAGTTGGTTTTTACGTTTTTGCATTCCAGAAGCGAAAGATTTACTTATGCGGTTCGTCAAGCCTCAACCTAAGTTTTGATCTCACGCTGTAATTAAGGGTTTATAAATTTTGCAGTCATCTCCAATTTATTATCCCCCTCATAACAGAGTTCGAGTGGCATATAGGAATGCACCCATTTGTACGTACGTTCGTTTGTGCGTAAGTTCGTTCCTACTGATTGGTTTCCGGTCAATAACTTGGAATGTTTGCGTGCACCGATTTGAACCAGCTTCAGCATACCGCTTAGTAATGCGAACACTGAGGCAAAGTCAATAAGTTGTCTGTGTATATGCATTTGGATTCAGCTAACAAGTAACATCATCACTGCAACTGACATCATAAGTTTAAAACTTATGCATGCAATATTCTATAAGTTATAGAGCAGAGTGTATCCCCACCCTATCCTTAATTTAGGGCTACTTGACATATGCACGCACACATGCACCCATCACACGCACACACGCACGACGCACACATACATGCATGCATGCACACGGCGCTCTATTGGCCATACATAGTCAATTCAATCGTGTGCACCAGTATATATTCATACTTAATAAAGTACAGTACGCCGCAAAAATAACTTATGAAAAAAGGCATTTTTTAATGCGCCAAAAGGAAAACAAAATCGCGCCCATTTTTCAACGCGTAGTAAAACAAAATGCTATATAGAACGCGTTGTCTAGACAATTTCTGACGGGCCTAAACTCTTGTTTTGATGCGTCAGATTTGTATTGACGCATTTATTTCTTTCTGACGAACCTACTGAAATCTTTAAACGCGCTAATAATTTTCAATTTAGGAGGTGGTGCTATATATTTGACGCATTTTAAAATGTTAGCCGCTGGCAATATGACTACACGAACTATTTATCTTGCGTGTGGTCATCCGGGCATTTACAACTAGTGAAGAGATCTCGGCACGCGTAATTAGGGCTGTGCAGTTTTGGAAAAAGTGAAACCGTTGACGGTGTTGATTATAAAACTGGTTTTAACCAGATATCCCGTTTATTGGATGGCTAATAGTAAAAGATTTAATCTCATGTACCACGAAAATACTGTTTATTTTGTGGTAGACTCGAATCTGTAATCATACCTTCTTTAGTGAAAGCTGGTTAATATTTAAATAAACCATTTATGCAGATTCCTGTCCGTATCATTAAATGATATTGACATTCACTCTGATATAAAAATCCCCGTGAAAAATATTCCTCTATTTTACCAGAAATACATACAGGCAAGTAGTCCTGCATATTTTAGTATATTTTAGAAATACCCCGCACACCGCATTCTGATTGGCTAAACCCGCTCACACCCTCTGAATGTTTATGAAAGCGAACACAGACATGCCTAAATATTTAGAGTGGACTCACCCCTGCTACACATCAGAATGTCAAGATTTGAATTTATTTATGATACGAGGGGTGCTTAATATACAGACTAATTTTGACAGCTGGAAGCCGCCTGAGTTGTTTTTATTAGTAATCTCACTGCGAATCCAGCTGTTATGCCAGACTTAACCTATTTTAGAGACAAGATTAGGTCTACATCTATATGAATTAAACTAATATTAAATCATACGTGGCTGATTATTTTGACAATTTTTTTACTGAAACATGTTGCTGCCTAAGGTAGCAACAACTTGACATCCATAATGTTTTCAAATAACTATAGCAGGTATTCCATTGTGTAATACAAATAATACAGTTGGTACACATTAAATAAGAATGAATACTCAAAGATAAGCGTTAAATATGCGCAGTCTCAGTCAGGCGCAGTGTGTAAGATTGCGAGGCAAGTTGCTAGGCGACCAGTTTTGGTGCCCGCGAGACCTGTTGAATATTATTATATACAATACACATGTTTGCATTTGCGTGGTTGGGGGGGGGGGGCCTTGTAAAGGGATGAGAACGGCTAGATTGGAAGGAAAATAACCTGGAACTTAAGTAATGATATGAATGTAATTTTATGCATTGATGATATATTATTGAAAAACAATTATTTACAAAACCAGTTGTTCATAAATATGCGGGTTTGCGGTTTTCAAATTGTGTCACCGGTTTTTGAACCAGCATGCTTACAGTACCGGTGACGGTTCCAATACCGGTATACCGCACAGCCCTACACGTAATTCCTTCTTTTTATAACACAAACGTAATGCATATGCGATATTGTGTTGAGCACAGGTAGGCTAGTAGGAAAATACGGTTTAAAACATTAATACCCTATATCGGGGGGAGGGGGGGACGTTTTGGACTTCCCCCTCCCATGAAGTGTGATCTTACATATACGGTTGCTTTCGCAGTTTCTTTTTCATGAACAACCAAAGCACCGGGATGTTCCGAATAGCGAGATTGCCACAGAATTACGAAAATACAGTTTAAAATGTTAATGCCATATATTCAGACATGTTTTATTCCGGGAAAGGTGTTACATGTATTAGAAGTGAATGTATGAAATTGTATATGACTGAAATTAGATAATTTAATATTTAGTAATAGCTTTTGGATTATTTCTTCCCTGCGGAGTAGACATAAATAGGCCGTGTCATGTTAACATAATTAATACGTGAACGCGGTGACATTAACAGCCCGAATTATAAACTCGTCTAGAAAATGTATGCTAGCCACCGAACAGTTAAACATGCCTAAATAGTTTGAACTCGCTGAAATCTTCTTCAAAACGGGTCTCAATGTCTGTTTCCGACGCATCCATGTGCTAAATGAAATTCTTGGTGCGCTAAATCTTCTTTTCCTAACGCATTAAAATCTTATAACTGACGCAGCGCGGAAACTGTCCCATTTTTTTGGGCGTCTTTTTGGCGCTATGGTCCCGTTTTTTTCGCGTTTTCTAGTAAAGTTATTTTTGTGCCGTATTATATCTCTGTATCGTCCTTACAAAATCCAGTGTATGTCACCAAGTAGCCATCTATAAGATTGTGGTCAAACTTCCATATGTTTAAGTGATTGATCTTAAAATTCTATTGATGTAATTAGTCGAAACAATGCAGGGATCTAATCTGTCATTCAAGTATCTGACTTCAAAATCAAATCTGTCACTCGTTAGTTGATGTCACACTCACATGACAAGGGTCCGTGTGAAAAAGACTGAATTTTATGTCGTTGATGAATTTACAATTTAATAAACATTCTGTTGAATATTTTGCAACTAATTTGTCTGGGCGCTGTTGCTGGTATAGACAACAACAGCCCACAGTCAAATTATTTGCAAAATAATCGATAGCTTACTTGTATGATTAGCTTGAAAGTGAGAGTCTCGGACTACAGGGTTGAAAGTGTTAAACTCTATTCAAGCAAACATACAATTTTGGTAGAGCTTGGCTGGAAATGGATCACTTTATAGTTCGATTGTTATTCTCACCTTTTATTTATCTGTAGGTGCAAGAAAGTGGTGTCCTCCAGTCGATGTCACTTGAAGAACGCCGTCAACAAGAGGTATGTCGAAATAGACTTAGCAATACAGCTCAGAATTAACTTAGAATGTTTCCAAATAAAAAAACTGTGCTTTATAATTTTTTGAACCTAATTGGATTGGATCCAATCCAATTATGCTCAAAATATTCAACACACACACATTTCTTAACTAACTAACTAACATGCTTCTGGGTTTTTTGAAAACATATCAACATATTTATGAGCATTCCTGTACAACTATATCAATACTGTGTATTTCAAGATGTTCACGAGTTTGAGGCCTATCAATGACAAGTGTTAAAAAATACCCCCTACAATAGCGTGAATCATGTGTAATAATCTAACAACGGCTTTGTTCATCTTTTCTGCATAATACCAAGTTCACAGATACCAGTGGTAAATTCTTGATTCGTGTCGGCTACTGTTTGAGACAGAAGATATCGTTACAAAATATATTAGATAAAGTAGAAATTATCTCTGTATTGCTATCTCTGTATTCTGAGGGATAAAATATCTTCTATTCAAAAACATTTAAAAGACTGAATTCTGCATATGCGCATATGCTAATGATTCGGGTCCTCTATACCCCCACCCCAATCATGTATCACTATTTACAATCCGGCCATTACGAGCTACGCCTTGTCCATTTCTAATTAAGCTCTGGCCAATGTGTAGTCTGTACACGCATTTGAATCAATTTTAAGACGTTGAACCGTGCTGTCCAACAATCTCTATTTCAAGGTAACTATACAGGTACGCTGTTGAATAATTTGAAACTAACTTTACTGAGTACTGTTCCTGCTTATGGCAGCATCAGCTCACAGCCAAATTACTTTCAAAATATTCAACAGAATCTATAAAATTTTAGTTTCTCCAAAGACATAGAATTCAGACATTTTCGTGACAGACTATTCCCACTTTTCATGACGGACCTAAGTAATGGATCTTTCCAGAGTAATGACATCATATGATGTCATTACTAAGCTAATAGACATGTAGAATGACATCATAATCTTTACGTCATAAATGATTCTATAGTAATGTAACTATTTTAACTCTTAATAATCTGACACGTTGTACAAATTGTATGTCTTTACCATTTAATATTATTACTATTTAATAAAACATGCTGTTGACTATTTTGAAACTAATTTGGCTGGGCGCTGTTGCTGCCATAGGCAACAACAGCACCCAGTCAAATTAGTTTCAAAATATTCAACAGCTTACCTGTATAGTTTTCTGGAAATTGATAGTCATTGAGTTCAGAGATCGTTCTATCCCAACACGAGCGATGTGTGGGTGGAGCTTAGCTAGAGATGGGCGGGGGAAAGGTTCATTTTGATAACAATTCAGTTAACAAGTGATGTGTTTGATTATGATATCAGATACTTGAGTGGCAATCGGATCCCTCCAATTTTCATGACAAGATCGTAATAGTACATGCATGAATTATTAGCTGATCTGGTCCTGTGCTTTCAGGCAATGTTTGAAGTGATCACTTCCGAAGCTTCTTACTTCAAGAGTCTCAATGTGCTTATTGAGAACTTTGTCATGCTGCCAGAGTTCAGTCAGGACAACCATAACAGCATACTTAGTGCTCAAGACAGACACTTCCTCTTCTCGAATATTGGTGATGTCAGGGATGCCAGCGAGAGGTATCATCGTCATCTATTGAATTCTTGATGGAGTTTAATACACGTTCTGTATTGGAGCATGATGAACCATTTACTGGTCAAGCCGGCTAAAACCGGACTCTGTAGTGGTCTCGAGGAATATCCATTTGCAGGCCAAGAGAAGGCTATTTTTGAAAATGTGCATATGCATAAGTGCATGCATGCATTGGTCATGTTTGTACCCCTGTGTGTGCGTGCACAGATGCATATGCATGTGTGTGTGTATGTGCGTGTGCAATATGTGTGAGTGTGCATGTGTGTGTGCACATCACTAAGCAATAAAGCTATTTGATTACCTGACATGCGTGGACCAAATTACATATTATATATCTTTCATGATGAAAATAATTGTATGAAGTCCCTTAAATTATATTTAACCCTCATCACATCGATGTTAACAGATTAAATGTTAACAGCACCAGCAGAAGAATGACTGGTGTATATTTTGTACGTAATGTTGCCGAGAGCTGCTGCTCAAGAGAATAGAAGTTCCTTCTTTGAATATGGACAATTACAGGTCAAGAGAAATATATTTTAGAAAACTTAACACTGGAATGACTGGATGAGTTACTGAGCCAGTCATTCGAGTGGTAGATTTTTAGGAGTATTCATCGGTGGCCAGTGGATGGACATTTCTCAAGACCACAACATAAGCCATTTTTGGTCATGTCAGCCAAAACTGGTCTCTGTAGTGCTCTTGAGAAATGACCATTTGTCTTCTGAGAAAAGACGAAGGAAAGATTATTATTTTTGGCTTATTCCAAGAGGAACTTTTCAAAAGTCGCTTTCTCTTAACTTGTAAATAGACAAGCAAAAATTGTAATTTTAGTTACCTAACTTAACCATTCAAAGGTTTAATAACTGTATCAGTATTGCACAAACATGAACAAACTTATAACGACCTTTGACCTAATGTAAAAAATATTGCGTTCTTCTTTACAGACTGCTATCTGCGCTGGAGACTCGCTGGCAACAGAATGTGGTAATATCGGATATTAGTGATGTCATCATTCAGAACGCTGTTACTAACTTTGACCCGTATGTCAGATACTGCACAAATCAGAAGTACCAAGAGCGCACAAATGCAGTACTCATGTACGTATATCAGGCCTATTAAGGATGGTCGGAATTTAGTACAATCATGTTATAACACTTTCATGGCAAAGCTGGCTAAAATGAACCTTTCCGGTTTTAGCCATCCCCCGCCCATCTCTAGCTAAGCTCCACCAACACATCGCTTGTATTGGGATCGATCAATCTCTGAACACCCTGACTATCAATTTCCAAAAAGCTACACAGGTAAGCTGTTGAATATTTAGAAACTAATTTGACTGGGTGCTGTTGCTGCCTGAGGCAGCAACAGCACCCAGTCAAATTAGTTTCTAAATATTCAACAGCATGTTTATTAAATAGCAAAGAATTAAAAAGACATACAATTCATACAACGTGTCAGACTATTTGAGATTTGATGACGATCTATATGGTGGGCGGGCGGGTGGGCGGGCAGGCTGGCGGAGTGGTTTCCGGATGATAACTCGGTAACCGTTTGTCGGATCACATTGAAACTTCATAAGGTGGTTGGACTAGGTCTTGGGAAGAAAGCTATCGAAATTGACAATGATCTGAAATCCAAGATGGCCGCCAGCCACCGGTGGCCATCTTGAAAATTGTTTTCTGGATGATAACTCTGTTACCGTTTGTCGGATCGCATTGAAACTTCATAGGGTGTTGGACTAGGTCGTGGGAAGAAAGCTATCGAAATTGACAATGATACAAATCCAAGATGGCTGCCAGGCACTGGTGGCCATCTTGAAAATTGGTTTCCGGATGATAACTCTGTTACCATTTATTGGATCGTTTTGAAACTTCATAGAGTGGATGGACTAGGTCTGGGAAAGAAGCCGCTAGCTACCAGTGACCATCTTGAAAATTGGTTTCCAGATGATAACGCCGTTACCGTTTATCAGATCGCTTTGCAAGTTCATAGGGTGGTTGGACTAGGTCTGGAGAAGAAACCTATCGAATTTGATGATGATCTGAACTCCAAGATGGCCGCCAGCCATAGACTGCCATCTTGAAAGTTGGTTTCTGGATGATATCTCCATTACCACTTATCGGATCACTTCATAGGGTCGTTGGAATATGTCTGGTGAAGAAACTTATCAAAATTTACGGTAATCAGAAATCCAATATGGCTGCAAGTCAGCGGAGGCCATCTTGAAAATTGGTTTATGGATGATACCTCCTTGACCGTTTAACGGATCGCTTTGACACTTCATAATGAATGGATGAATGAGGAAGAAATAAATATTTTCTGAAAGCTCTCATTCATTGGTTTGTCATCATGGCGGGCTATTATGCGCCGTTTGCGGAGCTCTTGTTAAAAAATAGTAAATGTCTGTAAATGGACATTCCTCAAGGCGATTCAGAGGCCAGTTTCTGCCAGCTTCACCGTGAGAGGGTTAATTCATGGTATGTAATGGACCTTTTCAGTTTATCTATCAATCATATGACATCATAAACAACTAAGGCTGCACAGTATGGCATAATGTCAACCCGGTTACAATGTCAATTTTCAAACCGGTTTGAACCATATATTGGTTTTATGGAGTGTGGTGGGGCCAAGAATGAGTGGGGACAATTATTGTAGGCATACAAATTTTTTTTTGTATGTAATACTTTTTCGATAAACATGTGGCAAGTATACATGTGTTGTCACGGAAACTCTTGGCTTATAGGTTTATGCCTATACCATTCGTTTCTGATTACGCCAGTAATTCTTAAAATCTAGCTTCTTGCGGATTAACAATAATACTATGTGTTCCATTTACAATCGATTAATTCGATTACAATCGATTAATGTATGAGATTTCTCATTTGTTTAATCGTCAGGAGTCGAACAACGTGATATACCTTAATTGTGTTAATCAGTTAATTAATGGCCTATTATTTTAGACTTCTTGTTGAAAATTGTTGGTGTCACAGATTTTGACATTCAGATGATGAGCGTTCATCTAGAGTTGTATTGTTTACATTGGTTAGACATCCCTGTAATGATGATTTTGGCCCATTACAAGGGGTCGGGGTGGCGGTGTGGTTAGAGCATATACCCCCCCCCCCCCCCCGCGCTCGGAATACAGCACCAATAAACATGTTTATTTTGTATCTGAATTGCAATAATTTAAAAATACCTTGGAACTTGCGGTGTGGACTACCTGTTTAGATTAATGAAATGTTTGAACAATTAGTCTTAGATATATGTAATCATGTGCTTTTACCCCCTGTTTAAGACTATATGCTCGGCCTCAACGTGGTGCAGGGGTGTAACCCACTGGGTGTCAATACAGACATTTGGAGGGGTTAGCCAGAGCATTATGCACAACGCTAATGAAATGACACTTGGAGATCGAATCAACCGAAATGGTGCTCGCCCTGTGAGGATCCGCCAGGCAGGTGCAGCGCCGGGCTCCACGCTTCGAAGGAGCCCACCTTCAGCTACTGGAGGTCCCATCAACTCGTCTTGTGGTGCCAGGAAGCGAGGATGGAGAGCTACTGGCCAACCGAAAGATAAGACCAAACCCAAAGCGAACCCCAGTGTCAACATTGGATGACGCTCACAGGAACGCAGAAGGGGTTACCAACAAGAAATCAGAGCTCGAACAGTTCCTGTACGAAAACAACATTGATATCTGCTGCATCCAAGAAACACACCTGCAAGAAGGAAAACCATTTAAGATCAGAGGTTACCAGATTTTCCGGTGTGATCGAAGAGGAAGAAAGAAAGGCGGGGTGATCACCTTGGTCTGAAACAGCGTGAACGCCAGCCAGATCAAAACCTTTATGGAAGAGGAAGAATATATCAAGATCGAGGTAACAACCAGCAACTCTGTGATTCACATTGTCAATTATTACTGCCCTAATGACAAGAATCTCTCACTTGACACAATCCAGGTCCCGGACTGCCACTTCCTCATTGCGGGAGACTTTAATAGCCAGTCCCAGAGCTGGGGATACAGAACACTTGATAAACGAGGGGAAGACATTGAAGCATGGCAAGATAAAAAGCACCTTTTACTTGTCAACGATCCCACAGATCAGCCTACCTACTACTCGCGCCGGTGGCACTCGACAACAACGCCGGACTTGGCATTTTGTACAGAAGACATTCACAGAAACCTCAGTAGAGTGGTCGGATCGCAGTTAGGAGGAAGAGACCACCGCCCAGTCCTCCTCTCTCTTTCTGGAAGTATTTCGACAAGTTCACCTCAACATCCAAGGTGGAACTACAAAAAGGCAAATTGGAGTCTGTTCGGCATTCGTTCCAATGAGCGTACCCAAAATATAGCAGTAGAAGGGAGAAACATCAACAATGTGGTCAAGGAATTTAACTCAAGTATCCTCAAGGCTGCCAACGAAGCGATTCCTCGAGGGTTCAGGAAAAACTACTGCCCCTACTGGACAACAGAACTGCAAGCAGCCCATGATAAACTAGACAAGGCCAGAGAAGATGCAGAGGGTAATCCCTGTCATGAAAACTACTTCACACTACAACAAACTAAAGCCAGGTATCTAAAGACCAAGCTGGAGGCCAAAAGAAGAAGCTGGCGGGAAAAGACGGCAGAGTTTAATTTAGCGAGAGACACCACAAAGCTATGGAGACTGACTAAAGCCCTGAATGATGAGGGTGTCGGGGGAGAGAAGATTACTCTTGAAGAAGATGGACAAACACTGACAGGAAAGATGGCTGCAGATGCCTTTGCGAAGGCATATGCAAAAGAAAGCAACATTTCTATACCACGAATGCGTCAAAAAGAGGTTAGAAAAGAGCAAAAGGAAAGAACAGACACCAACACTCATGATGCAATGAAAGTTGACATTAGTTTAGCAGAACTGAAGAAGGCTATCCGCCAATTGAAGAAGAAGAAATCTCCCGGGCCAGATGGCATTACGAATGAAATGATCCAACACCTTGGTAATGCATCTCTCCGCAAGTTGCTAGACATCTTTAATCTCAGTTGGACCAATGGAGAGGTTCCTCAGTGCTGGAAGGAAGCCAGAATGACCCCTATTCTGAAAAAAGGGAAGAACAAGACGAAAGTGCTGAGCTACCGTCCTATCAGTCTTACAAGCTGCATATGCAAGACCATGGAGCGCATTGTCAATCAGCGGTTGCAGTGGTACCTGGAGTCGGAGAACATTATAGTTTCAGAGCAGGCTGGCTTCAGAAGATACAGAAGATCAAACAACACATCTTGCACAGGTCATAGAGGACACTTTTCAAGCCAAGAAGGTGATGCTAGCTGCCTTTATCGATCTGCAGAAGGCATTTGACAAGGTGTGGAAGGATGGCCTCCTCGTGAAGCTTCGGTGCACAGGCATTGGTGGCAACATGTTCCGATGGATCAAGTCATACCTACACAATCGCAGAGCTAGGGTGCTGGTGGATGGACAATCTGGACAGAATGTATTGCTGAGACAAGGGGTGCCACAAGGCGGAGTATTATCACCAACTCTGTTCATACTCTTCATTAATGACATTGTAGCAGAGCTGTCCAATGGGATCCATGCAGCCCTCTATGCAGATGACCTCGTACTTTGGTGCACCGAGGGGTACACAACGACTGCCACGTACAGAATGCAGCTCGCCTTGGGCAGAATTACAGCTTGGGCCAATCGCTGGTGTATTACCATCAACAAAGAAAAATCATCAGCCATGCTATTCTCACTGTCCACTTAAACCAAGGTTGGCAATCTGACACTGGGCGGTACTCCACTCGAGTATGAGGACCAGCAGACATACCTGGGAGTCACCTATGACAAGATTAACATGGAAGGAGCACATCCAGAATGCGGAGGCAAAGGCCAGAAGAAAGCTAAACATCATGAGGAAGCTGGCAGGAACAAAGTGGGGTGCCAATGAAAGGATCCGCAAGACCATCTACCTAGGTGCCGTACGACCACACCTTGAGTATGGATCCAGCTCATGGATGACAGCAGCTAAATCTCATCAACAGAACCTCGACAAAGTACAAAACCAGGCACTGCGCATCATCACTGGTGGAATGAGATCAACACCAATAGAAAAAATGGAGCAGACAGCAGGCATCCCTCCCCCCCCCCCCCCCACTTAGCAAAGGAAGGGAATGCAAAGCACTGATCCAAGCTGCAAAGTTCAAATCGTTCAACAACCACCCGATGAAGATCAGGCAAGCACAGCTGTCATCAGGAAGACTTAAAAGATCAAGTTTTGTGAAAGAGACAAAAGCACTTCAAAGGAAACACCAAGAAATGTTGCCAGCACAAATAGAAGACCCAAACCACACACTTGATCCTCCACCATGGGAAAACAAACTAGAGAGCATAGGTATTCGCACCACTGTATCTCATCTCACAACTAAAGATGAACACAGTGATGTGAGCAAGAAGGCCCTGACCCTAGCCATGCTGGAAGAAATGTACACTCAGGAGACATGGATAAGGATCTACACAGATGGATCAGCCAAAGATGCAATTAGGAGCGGAGGTGCTGGACTGCACATACAGTATCCAAACGGACAACATGTGTCAGCTGCAATACCGACAGGCAAACACTGCACAAACTACAGAGCTGAAGTCGAAGCACTGCTTCATGCAGCTAATACCATCAGCAGAACAGCAGATCCTATTGCACAGATTGTCTTTTTATCTGATGCCCGCTCCGTCCTTCAGGC
Source organism: Chaetoderma sp. LZ-2023a (assembly GCA_034401795.1). Classification (NCBI taxonomy): domain Eukaryota; kingdom Metazoa; phylum Mollusca; class Caudofoveata; order Chaetodermatida; family Chaetodermatidae; genus Chaetoderma; species Chaetoderma sp. LZ-2023a. The sequence continues at coordinate 121,246,443 of CM067359.1, forward strand.
TATCACCAAAGGTAAGCTGCCACAACTTGAAGAAGCACTATAAACCATCAAATGCTTTCGGATAGCATTGCAGTGGATCCCCTCACACTGTGGAGTCCAAGGAAATGAGGAAGCAGACAAGATGGCAAAGGTGGGTGCAGAAGAGAATCAGACAGAAAACATGGTTACCCATACAGAGATGAAGACTATCATCAAGTCACTCTATAGAACACCTCAATCAGAAGATGCCTACCATCATATCTCGAGGCCAGAGCAAGTGACCATTTTTCGTCTTAGAACTGGACACAACAGACTAAACCAACACATGTACAGGCGGTTCCACCTTACGACATCACCCGCTTGCCCTTGTGGAGAAGCAGAACAGACCACAGAGCACATACTTCAATGTTGCAGTACGTATCAGCTGCTGAGAGAAGAGATCTGGCCTTTGTCAACCTCTTCTTGAAAAGCTGTATGGGCCTGTGGAAGAACTGCAGAAAACCACAGATTTCATCTTGAGAACGGCTCTCCATGTGTGATAACAGCGATCGAAAAGAAGAAGAAAGAAGATGTGCTTTTACAGAATTGTGATAACTGGCTTATTTACACCTCATCCATTAGCCTACGTGCTGAACAAGCGTCAATCATGCGCACAAGAATTAAAGAATAAAATCATTTTATACCCAATTAGATTATGTTAACACTGAATATGAAAGACCAATAGAAATTCATGCATTTACAATTTTATAAATATCATCATGTGCGATTAAATATTTCGAAACTAATTTGACTGAGATTTTGTGCTACAAACAACAGCTGCATCTTTCTACTTCAAATAATACTTACCAGTGTACTATTATGATAATGCCTATTATCTAGTCTAGCTCAAAATAAACAATTAAAAACTCTGCACTCTCCTGGTCCTGCCCATACTGTGTCCGGGAATTACCATAGCCGCAGGTACCGAGTCACTTCCCAATCACAGTCAGATTCGCTTATTTTGCTGACTTGAAATGTTGTGCATGTTTTTTCTAGTTTAAAATTTGCTCAAATTTTCGGATTTACGCGTGCTCTCACCTATTCGTTGCTGGCATCATGGAAGGAAAAGGAAAGTCATCACAGGGGCAGGTTGTATCAATCTAGAATTTATACATTCGTGCTGTAATGACTGATTGAAAATTTCTTAAATTGGCACATTATTCTAAAATGGTAGCCGTTGTTGAAGTCGCTCCGGTACTCGTTAACTGTTTAATCTTATCCAGGTACTCAGTTAATTTCTCTTGCAACTCGGTTCCTTCCAAGATGGATGCACCCGTAGCCAAGATGGCGGCGCCCATGATTAACGTTTCGTTTTGGCTTGGCGTATCTATGCACTGTGTTTTATGCCGTTCTTTAGTTCTCGCTTCATTTTCGAGGGTGTTTGTAGTGATCGGCATTTATTTCTTGGCTTTATTAACGTTAGTTAATTTCCAAGTTGTGTTTATTAAATTCCACTCTAAAAAGTTTCAAACATTTCCTGCCTAAAGGCTTGATTATCATTAATTTAAGAGAAAGTTAATGTTTCTAAGTAATTCTATCTTACAATCAAGTCAATTGTGCATATTGCTCGTCATCGTATGGTATGTACAGCGTGCAGTTTTAATTCTTACTCTGTGTTCGCAGAATACCAAGAACCAGGACACTGTCAAAAGTGTAACAGGTTCATGAAGCGCAAGTTCAGTGGTCATCACTGTGTGGCTTGCACGAAGTGCAAAGTGGGAAGTCCTTGTGACGTGTGCGCGAAGTGGTCGTCAGAGTTGGTGGCAGAGTTCGATCGTGATCGACGTGCGCGTTTGGAGAGGATCGCGAGGGACAAGGCGGGCAAGCTGGATCAGGCGTCAGTAAAGGGACTTGAAGAGCGTCTGAACGAGTGGATGAACTCAGCATTGGGCGTATGGGCGGCCCAGTTTAAGGCAATGTTTGAGTCAGCAGTCCATGATCCCGACGATGCAGGCTGGTGCAGGGCAACCTTTCGGTGGTCCGGCTAGTTCTGCCGAGGGACGAGCACCTGTCCCTTCTCTGACCTTGGCTCAAGAGCCGACGGCGGAGGAGGAAGATCTGCTTATGGAAGATTCCGGCATGCCAGATATTTCGTTAACGGCTCAACCAGGTACATCCCAGGGATCTCCCTCGGGTTTTGTACGGGTTTGCCAGGCGGGTGGTGATGTCGACGTTCCGTCAGTCATCTTTCACCCGGATTTCGCTCAACCCACGTCGTTGGAGCCGTGTTTTGTGGTTCCTAGCCGCATCCCGGCGGTGTTAGGTGCGGCTCCTCTCGGAGTTCCGTCATCTACCGTAGTGAAAGCGGCTGTAGTCTCGCCTCCCGTGCTGGAGCCGATGGACTGCGGTGAATCCGTGTCCAGCGGTGCCGCTAGTAGTCGGGCTATGGACGCGCTTCATGTTGGAAGAAGTGCGGGCCATAGTTCTCAGCATGGATCGTCGGTGACCTACTCATCCAAGGGTGAGAAGGAAGATGAGAACGGTAGTCCATTGATGGACGAGTCCTCATTTTGCACCGAAGCTGAATGGGTGCAGGTCCTTGACTGGATGACCGGCCGGCTCGGGTTGGCATCGGATCAGGGATCTCAGCGCGATCCGGCGATGGAACGGATGTCAGAGCAAGCGGCTAGTGCTCTGTCAAGTGGCTCTTCGGCCATGCCGACGCTCCCCTTGGACGCGCAGACTTCTGACATGTTGGAAGTTCCGACGTATCGTCTGGTTCAACCAGACTATTCGTTGCCCAAGGCCCCGAATTATAAGAGTAGGGTCCATTTTCCTGAGCAGGCCTACCATCAGTATGCCCGGGTTCCACGGCTTTCCGTCGGGGAGCGAGAGGCGTTGAATAGGCCGTTGGCTGGCAAATCGGAGGGTCGTTCTCATCCCTTAGTTTCCCAGGCCAATAAGGATCCTTTTAATGAGTTAACGCTCATTGAGGATGCGGCGAGGGCAGCCATGCACTCTCGCACGGATGTACCGTCCTGCAGGGTATGCTGACCTGCGTGGCGGAAGGTGGGGAAGTGCCAGAGGTGTGCTTGTCCCAGGATTGCCTGGCCAGGGTGATCACCAGATCATTGGCGGAGCGTAGGAGAATGGTTCTCGATTGTGTAGAACCAGGACCTGAGATGAGGGCTGTGTTGTCTTCTGCGCCATTCATTGGTCCAGGCTTGTTCGGCGGCTCGGCACGGCAAGCCTTATCCAAGGTCGCGTCAATGGTCGCAGAGCAGGAAGTAGTCGGCACGTCGTGGAAGCAGCATCGGCAGGAGCAACAGAGGCAGCGCCAGAGATCGCCCTTCCGTCCTTTTGGCCGTGATGCCCATCGGGCAACCGGATCGCAGGGACCTGGTCGTTCGTCCTCATACAAGTCCTCTAATAAGAGGCCGTATGAGGAGGACAGGAAGGTTGGCCGTTCGGGTCGCGGCGGTTATCATAAAGATAGTCGTGGCGGCGGTCCTGGACCGTCATACTCCAAGAAACTGTGGGGCGGCCATGGAGGTCGGTCCTGATGGGTTTCCGGCCGGAGGGAGTCGAGAATCTTCACCCAAGCGATTTATCGTCTTATCGTGCAATATCGACCACCAGCTGTGTGCAGATTCCTACCGTCGGAGGCAGACTTCAACTGTTCTCAAGCCAATGGGAATGGGTCGTGCGAGATTGTTTAGTCTGTCAACGGCTACAAACCAGACTGGCTCATCCGTCAATCGTTAGTTCCGCTAACATCGACTCCAGTGTGGACTCCCGTTCCATGGGAATCCGATCGTCTAGATGCCATTTGCTCAGAAATCGAAGCTCTTCAGCAGAAGAATGCGATTCATCTGGTCCGCAATCAGTCCTCCCTAGGCTTCTATTCGATGATGTTCCTCGTTCCGAAACGTACCGGAGGTTGGAGACCAATTCTCAATCTCAAACCGTTGAAAAATTTATTCTTTCTTCAAAGTTTCAGATGGAGACTGTAGCAGCGGTGATGACAGGGCTGAGAAAAGGCATGTGGACAGTGTCGATACATGTAGATCTGAAGAATGCATATTTTCATATTCCAATGTCAATTCCTTTTCAGAAATACCTTCGCTTTGCATTCCAAGACAATGTTTGGGAGTTCAATGCGCTTCCATTCGGCCTGACCACAGCACCGAGGGTCTTCACCAAAGTGGGTCTCGCCATGACTACTTATCTTCGCAGGAGAAACATAGCTGTTCATACTTACACAGACGACTGGCTGCTGAAGGCGGGTAATCCAGTCACTCTGCGCAGCAATCTTCAGGTAGTCCTAGCCTTGTTAAAGGACCTAGGATGGATTGTGAATCTAGAGAAATCAGAATTGACTCCATCCCAGGAGTTTGTTTATCTGGGAATATTTTTCAACCTCGGGGACGGCGTAGCTTTTCCAGCGGAGAGCAGAGTCAAGAGTTTGATTGCAGTACTGGAGTCAGTTTCTCTAGGAGCTTTTCTGACGGCGCGCCAATTTCTCAGGATACTGGGTTTACTAGTGTCTCTGGAGAAAGTGGTTCCTTATGCGGCACTCAGGCGTGGGCCGATTCAGATGTATCTAATGTCATTCTGGTCTCAGAACCATTGATATTCCACCTTCATTGGTGGTTATCAGAACAGAATCTCCTGTGAGGTGTTCCTCTACAACCTTCTCAACCACAGATGTCCATCTTCACAGATGCATCAACGACGGACTGGGGAGCGGTATTGGACGATCAGTCAGTGTCAGGGGAATGGGATCGGACCAATGTGCAGAAACATCAATGTTCTCGAATTATTAGCAGTGGCATTAGCACTTCGAGAATTCGAGAACTTAATCAGAGACAAGATTGTCCTAGTAAGGACAGACAGCTGAACAGTGGTGTCTTATTTGAATGGCTAAGGCGGGACGAGATCACCCGAGTTGTGTATGATGATTTGGAACCTTCTGCTGTGGTGCCAAGAGAGGAATGTTATTCTTCGGGCAGCACACATTCCAGGAAGACTGAACATCTTAGCGGATGCTCTCAGTCAAAGGACGGTTTGTCGTCCGACGGAGTTGCAGCGCAACCAATCGGTAGCGGGGGTTCTATTCAAAAATTGGGGCAAGCCAAATGTGGACCTGTTTGCGATAAAACAGAACTCAAAGATGGTCACATATGTCTCACCGATCCCGGACCTGCTAGCTTTAGCAGTAGATGCACTGGCGATAAGTTGGAAGGGAATGTACGTGTATGCGTATCCTCCAACGATTCTCATCCCGAAAGTTCTGGCAAAGATAAGAGAGGGTATGTGCCAAGTACTATTGATCACCCCTTATTGGCCAGGCCGATCATGGTTTACGGATCGGCTGGACCTTCTGGTCTGCAATCCAATCCCTCTTCCAGACAGAAGAGATCTAATCTCTCGGAACAAATGTCTGTATCTCCACGACAGACCGGAAATGTTCAAATTGACTGCATGGATGTTATCAAGCAGCCTGCAATTAAGGGTGACTTTTCTGAGCAAGCAGCGAAGTTTGTCGCTTCAGCCAGAAGAGGGTCAACCACCAAGACATATAATTATAGAATCAACAAATTTGCAGAATGGTGTAAGGGAAGAGATTTCGATCCCTTTTCTTCATCTGTTCAACATGTAGCAGATTTTATCTGTCATTTATACGAAGTTGACAAACTTGTACCTTCAACCCTAGCAGTATATACATGTAAGTCTGCATTAGCTTCAGTCATTCCCAGTCTGGCCATTGAAAGAGTGGAGAATGACACTTTAAATGAAGTTATTAAAGGAATAAGCAATCTGCGACCTAGACAACCAATTCCTATCCCAGCATGGAATCTATCTCTTGTTCTACAGGTTTTAGGGCATGCTCCCTTTGAACCAATTAGATCTATAGATATTAAACTGTTAACTATTAAATCAGTTTTACCTGTAGGTGGGGCTTAGAATACACCTTCCGTATCCTCTGCATCTCGTAAGAGGCGACTAAAGGAGGTAAGGGTGAGGCAACCCTGACAGAAACCTCGAGTGCTGAAGACGGAGGTTCCAGGACGCACGGCGCACTCTAATAAACCATGGAGCCACGCACTTAACGCTTATGATCATGTCGATAGTCACTTACAGGACTGGCGGTATGATCAGCGAACGAAAAGAAGAAGAAGAAATCAGTTTTCTTGGTTGCAGCAGCATCGGTGAGAAGGAGAAGCGAAATACATGTGCTTTCTGCCGAACAAGACCGTTTTGTAGTCACGGGTGAAAGTTTAAGACTACATGTACTTCCACATCTTTGATTCCTGGCAAAGAATCAGTCACTTAAATATCCAGGTCAACCGATCAATTTGCCACGTTTAGTCAGACATGACCCAAACTCTTCTGCTTGGTGTCCTGTCAGATGTCTGAAAATGTATAAGAAACGTACTGAGGTGTGGAGAGATGACCCGAAATCTCTGTGGTTATGTCTCAAAGCTCTTCATTTGCGCGCCTCGAAAGATACCATTTCTCGTTGGATAGTCGATGCTATTCAGATGTCACACAAAATCACTACAGGAAAGCAGATTGATCGTGCGAATTCCCATCAGGTCCGAACACTAGCAGCATCATCGGCCCTTTATACGGGTGTTTCATTAGAGAAGGTGATGTCTGTAGCACAATGGCATGCCGAGTCGTCATTTACTGATTTCTACCTTCGCGACATCTCCAGCGCACTTAATCCGGTAGCCGTCGCCAATTTATCAAATCTGAACTAAAGCCACATCTGACCACTATTTCGCACACTTCACAAGTTTCTTCCACTTGCACTGAACAATGGCCATGCACATGACCCGAGAACGACCGCGGATTGGGCTGAGCTCCTGTGATGAACAAGAAAGACCAAGCACTCAAAAATGGTGACTGATCGCCTTAATTAAGTGACTAATTTTAAGTTTACTTATTGTCGAAATATCAGACTATCTAAGTAAATAGTCTGGACAAGAACATCTTATTCTTTTAACAGACATTAGACTCATTCCAATTTGAAAATCTAATCGATATACTGATATTTTTCCCCAAAATTTAGAAGTTGTAGTAGCTTCTTTGCACTCTACTGGACTGCCCTAGCTGAGACTTGGGGCTGACATGGGTCTGGTGGGTGTTGCTCCCCATTTTTGACAGCCCTCTGGAATTTATGCGGACAAATGGGGGTGGGGTGGGTGGGGGGCGGGGAGCACGGTCTAGACCATGGAAGTTTAGCACTCTATGAGTCGGATGGCAGAACCCAAGCGTATGCCAGGGTTCTAGTCTCTTCACAACCTTCTCTGTCGGATGGTAGATGAGTGCTGGTTCGAGCCTCACCTCCTCCCACTGGTATTTCTTGGCTGTCGAAATCCGGAGTTTATCATAATAGTACATCTGGTAAGTATTATTTGAAGTAGAATAAAAAAAGCATCCGCTTTTGTTTCTACGAGAACTCTTAATACTTACCAGATGTACTATGGCCCTCCCTCAGCCGCCCCGCTGAGGTGAGGCTGAGCTGCTTTTGCTGTTTGTCAAGGCAAATATAAGACGAATCTGACTGTGATTGGGAATTGACTCGGTACCTGCGGCTATGGTAATTCCCGGACACAGTATGGGCAGGACCAGGACAGTGTAGAATTTTTAATAGTTTATTTTGAGCTAGACTAGATAATAGGCATTATCATAATAGTACATCTGGTAAGTATTAAGAATTCTCGTAGAAACAAAAGCGGATGCTTTTTTGATGCAGTCACATTAGTGTCAAAATATTGGAAATCTTAGAGACAGGGTGCCATTCATCATAAGCAATTTAGTGGGAACAGAACATACCGGAAATGTTGGCATTTGTATGTTCAAATGGGTCAGCGTTTTAACCCTTTAAAGGTGCATATTCACAGTAAAATTTCTGAAAATAAACTTGTTTAAATTATACACTTTTAGAGGCTTAAACTGTGAAACAAAATAAATCTTTACATACATGTATGATGATTCCATTCCATAAAAATTAATACAATTTTTAAGTGGCGAAATTGAAATAGAGGCACGGGCCTCTTCAATTTCGCAAATGAAAAAATTATATTAAATTATATTGAATGGAATCATCATATGTTAAGATTTAAATTGCTTATGATGAATGGCACCCTGTCTGTAAGCTTTCCAATATTTTGAAACTAACGCACATAATTTAAGCTTATAAAAGTACGCAATTTTAACAATTTTAATTTCAATCATTCTGGTGTTAATGGACAAATTTGGTCAATAAGATTACAATTATATCATGGAAAATGTCACGTTTCAGACTAAGGAAGGTTATTTTGAAGATTTACAGCTGGAATGTCTGGTTTCTTTATTCAGCCTGTCATTTCAGTGGGAATTTTTGTAAAATAGACTCATTTAGGTCTGCAAATTGATAATTCTGAAGACCATTGTAGAGTCTGACTTAGTATCAATATTTACAAGTAAGAAAAGATTAATCAGCATTGGTTAAACGGAAAATTTAATTAAACTAATTTTTTCGATTTGAGCATGATTACGGTGGTTTGCAAACCATCAGCATATTGAACCGGTTTGCGGTGTGGAATCTGCATATCACGCAGCCCTATAATCAACTATGTGATGTGTAGAATGATATCATAATCAATTACGTCATGAAAGACAGCTAAGTTCATCATGAACATATAATTGATGATGATCTAAGAGTTGTTGTACGAATTGGTTTAAACAGTATATATTTTTTGTTTCAGTGGGAGCACACTAAGACTTATCTTATTACCGTGTCTCCCACTCACATACAGTTGAAATACTTCAAATGACGGCATATAATATAATATATAAGACATATAAGCCTATAGAAATAATATATATGATTATAATAGTATAACAAGAATATAAATCAAATGAAACTAAACTAAAACTAATAAGAATAGAATAGAGTAGAATAGAATATAATATAATAGAATAAAATAAAATAGAAAAGAATAGAATAGAAAAGATGGGCTTAGGATGCAGGTTCCCCACTGCCTGCCAACACCGTCTAGGCTCGCATTGGGCAGATTGCTAGTTCAGAGCAGAACAGATGCTATTTAGGCTGATTAGTTTCGACAATATATTTGCATGATAGTTACTTGGAGATTAATCTCAGGAGTATCATCATTATTGCCGTAAATGAGTTGTCGCTGTTAATGATGTAAGACGAATATTGGTGGAAACAAGTTTTCTAAAAAGAGGCTCTGGTTGTTATAGAGTGGACAGTGGAAGAGGTAGTGGTCAATGTTTTCAAGAATCACTGGGCTGATTTCAATTATATTTGGCAGGAAGCATTCTTGGGACATAGGGATCCAAGTTTGTTTAAACGAAGCCAATCGGCCAATTTGGCCAGCAACCATCTTGGATTTTGGCCGATTTGTGCTCCGAAACTACTTGAGGGATCGATTCAAAGCTCATGAAATATCATCTAGGGTAAGAGCTGAACCAAATTTGTTCAAGGGAGCTTGATTGGCCAAATAGTTCGACGGCCATCTTGGATGACCTAGTTTTCTTGAAAACGACTTCTCCGGAATTTCTGGAGGAATATGATTGGCCAAATAGGTTGGAGGCCATCTTGGATGACCAATTTTTTGTGAAAATGACTTCTTCAGAACCGCTGAAAGGATCAAGCCGAAATTTGGCAGATATGATTAGGGACTAAGGGCCATTAAAGTTTGTTCAAGGGAAGTTGATACATAAAAAACATGGCCGCCATCGACCAATCAAAATGTAGTGTTTTGCTGCCGTATTTGATATTTTTATTTGATGGGTTTTGAAGACGAAATTGGTTTTATACATTGTATATGTTTTTAGGGATTCTGATTTCAAATTTGCAATTTTCGAGGCTGTCGGATAAGCGGTTTGTCGGCCATCTTGGGTCTTTTTCCTGCCAAAAACTTCCATACTAAAGCAATGGGAAATTAAAAATCTCTTCTTGAGAACCACTGGGTCGATTTCAAGCATATTTGACAGGAGGCATCCTTAGTGAACAGGGATATAAATTTGTTCAAAGGAAGATGATCGGGCAATTTGGCCCACAGCCATCTTGGACATTGGCCGACTTTTAGAAACGTCTTTAAAAATCTTCTCTGAAACTGCTCGGGGGATCAATGTAAACCTCATGAAATATGATCTAGACAAGAGCTAAACCAAGTTTGTTCGATGGAATTTAAAAGCTAAATGGTTCGGCGGCCATCTTGGATGACGTAGTTTTCACGAAAACAACTTCTCCACAACCACTGAACAGATCGGGCCGAAATTTGGCTGATATGATTAGGACCGAAACGCCATTAAAATTTGTCCATGGAAAGTTGATATGTCAAAAAAACATGTACGCCATGAATCAATCAAAATATAATGTTTTTGGCGGAGCTCTTGTATTTTCTGCAAATTTCTGAGAAAAACATAAAAAGACTGGGCCAATTTTAATAAAAATTGACTAAACTTTCTTCACAGAAATTTGATGGGTAAATTTTTACAGTGGTCATCTCATTTTGTTCGGATGTGCCAATGGCCAATAATTTCAGGTGAGCGACACAGGCCCTTTGGGCCTCTTATTTATGATGTAAGGCATATTCTGGTGAATATTTTGAATTTAATATGACTGGGAGGTGCAAGAATTCCCAGTTAAATTACTTAAAAAAATATTCAATGTCTTTCCTCTATTGTTGTCTTGATGTGTTAAAAGTTTTCATAATATTATTCAATATTTGATTTAAAATCTAAAATTTCTATTTCAGGAGAACAAACACAGTATTTGTGGAGAAAGTACAGAACTTACAACAGAACCCAGATTGCCAAAGCCTGCCCCTCATGTCCTTCCTGCTACTACCCATGCAGAGAATCTGTCGCCTGCCATTGCTCATGGATGCCGTTTGCAAGCATCTTGAACCTGACTCCACTAAACAAGATCTCGCTTTCCGTGCCATAAACGCTCTAAATAAAGTAAGCTCTATCTGGAACCAGGTTGACTTAACCATTACCACTCTGATATCAATATTCTATCTTTTATTGTGTCAATAGCAAAGAAACTGTGGTGCATTTTTCGACAATTTTGCTGGAAGATGTTGCTGTCTACGACAGCACCATCTCCCACCAAATTTGTTGAAAAATGAACACCAGTTCAGCTTTTAATTTAATTTGAAAATGTAAAGTTTTAACATCAGAGTGATACGGGTTAAGTAACTTATGTTTTGAGAAATAGATACTAATTCTAATGTAAGTATATGGAAGCAGTCTCAATTAAGAAATTTATCTTACATGTGGGGTAATAGGCTAATAGCTGTTATAAATTTCTGGTACACCATTGATGAATTATACATATATACAGTCAAGCCTGTATTAAGCGACCATGAATACGCAAAGGAGACACCAAAACTCATTGCTTAATACCGGGTGTCTCTTAATCCAGATAGTTCAGTGAGTTAAGAAAAAAATTAAATTGAAAAATCAGAAAGCTTGCAGTACGATTATTAGCTCACATGGCCTGAAAGGTCAACTAAGCTCACAAATGGAATGGTGACTATCCATCGTCCATCCATCGTCCATCCATTGTCTTGCCTGTCATTTATCTGTCATCCATCAATTTGTGCTTTAAAATGCTACTCCTCATTAACCGCTTGGCTCATTTCAACCAGATTTGTGTGAATGTCGGTGCACTTTGTCGGAACCTATATACAGAATTTTGATTGGTAAGTATTTTGGGTGAAAATCTAAGATTTGATGAAAAATTTACTGGAAATTGTCAAAACGCTTCTCCTCAACTACTTGGACTATTTCAAGCAGACTTGACTGGAAGGACCCTGTGGTGGTAAGCTACAGAACTTGTATATAGAATTTTGATTGGTCAATTTTGCCAATGGTCATCTTGGATTTTCTAAAGATCTTTGAAAATCCGTTAAATGCCTACTCATTAACCATTTAATGGTCAAATTTGGTCAAGAAAATCCAAAGATTTGCTTATTGAATGTCCACTTGCAGGCCAAGAGAAGACTATTTTTGAAAATTTACCATTGGAATGACTGGCTCGGTTATCGTGGAAGGGCCATATGGTGATAGGCTTCCACACCTGTATACAGAATTTTTATTTGTCAACTTTTCCAATGATTAGGAAATCAGACTACCATTTCGCATTACCCACTTGTGCGATTTCAACCGAACTTGGCTGGCAGGATCCTATGATCATAAGATTCCAAATTTGTGTAAAAAATTTTAATCAGTCAATTTTTTCGGTGAACCTCTTGCATTTTAAGAAAATTGGTGGGAACTCATTTAAAACTATACGCCTCATTCAATGTTTGGCCGATTTCAATCAAACATGGCTCGAATGACCCTATGGTTGTAGACTCCAGAACTCAGATACAGAAACTTGGTCAGTTTTTCTGGTTGGCATCTTGGATTTCTAAACGTTCCTGGCAAATCATTTAAAAGATTTTTATGCAACTATCTTACTGGCCAATTTTCAAGGTGAGCACCCACAGGCCATTGGACCTCTTGTATATATCCTGCTTATCTATACATGCCATCATTACTTGTCATTGATTCAGTGTGCTTGCACTAACCAGATTCCACTATAGTGCGTCCATACATGCTTGCGAGATCATATTGCGCGTTCAGAAATCATACTATCTTATTGTAAACATTTGCAAGATCAAATTTCTGAATTCTATGGTAATGCGGTCTGGCAACATACCATACATGTACTCATGAGACCACTAGGAAAGGAAAATTCAGACACGCTTACTATTTAGAAATTGTATTAACCCTTTCCACTCTGATGTCAAAATTTTAAATTTTCAAATTCATAATTTTGTACATCAGGGCATCTTGAGATCGGCCACCATTAAAGTTGGGGCAAACTTACTACATGCTAAAGAGGACTGCCCATACAAACGCATTGTTTACATTTTCCATGAAGTTCAAACCAATAAATCCTGTATCTGAGAATCTGTAATAACCCCGCCAGGTATCAGAAAACAACAAATCATGAGTGAATTTTGCAAGATATTAAAGAAAATGTAATTACGGATTTACGGCCCATTGCCCGTAATGCTAAATTAGCCCCTCCGAAAATGGCTTCACTCCCAAGATATTATGGGAAATTTGATTGTGTTGACATCATCGCGATTCTATGATTTAAATTAAAGGATGAACTGGTGTTCATTTTTCAACAAATTTGGTGGAAGATGGTGCTGTCGTAGACAGCAGCATCATCCACCAAAATTGTTGAAAAATGTACACCAGATTCTTTGTTGTCGAACCAATAAAAAATAGAATTTTGACATCAGAGTGGTAATGGCTAAGTGACATCATTAAACATGGACAGAAGCAAATTCAATGCCCTTTCACCAAACCCGCTATTTATCCTTAAAATAATCTTTACTAGTCAAAGAAAACTTAGGCATGCGCATAAATGTGACTACAAGCCATACATGTATTTCTTTGTTTTTCCTTCACTTCATTTAACAACGACTGACAAAGCCATCATTGCGCTTGTGCGTGCCCTTCTTTCGAGCTTTAGCAATGCACAAAAATAAGAAGTCGTCTAAGTGAATAAACCTCTTGTTGTTCAAGCAATTTTTCTAGTAAATTTTCTTGGAGTTGGCTCATCTTAAATTGGTCGCCATAAAGCTGAATGATTCTAAGACAATGAATTTTATTCTCACCTGGCAGTAATAATCGATAAAACATCATGACGCAAAATATCAATTTTTGTAATTGCATCATGTTATATGTATTTTCTAACAATCAAAATGCAAAGATTGTACAATAGTAATGTATGAAACGATGAATTGATTGAGAAATCTGTATTCTTGTAATTAACCAGCTTTTGTCATAATAAATCATTAATTTATCAATTATTCTGGCCTCCCCATTAATGTCTATCACATGTCTACACTATCGCTTCCACCATGAATAACCTCGTAGAAAATTCATATCAATTGAAAATTGGTAATTTAATTCATGTAAAAGTCCATTTGGTGTTCCGCTGGTCGCGTTTAACTGGTGGTCTTTTTAATTTTCTTGATTAATTCTTACTATTAAAAGATTATTTCTAAGCCAAGTATCACCATCAGGTTGGTTACCTGTTTTTGTGATATTGAATGAATAATATATACAAATTATTTCTCTGTATAATCAGGTTGTAAAGAGATGTAACGATGGCGCACGTCGTATGGATCAAACGGAGCAGATGTTGCGCATTGACAAAATGCTCAACTTTAAAATTAAGGTAAGTTTGTTGCTGTGTTTTCGATGTGATTTAATGCTTTATAGCCTAAATTTGTTCAAGAAAATTTTTATCTTATAGAAAATGTCCATGTGCTGTCCAAGAGATTATTTTTGAAAATTTATCACTAAATGACTGGCTCGGTAAACCGAGCCAGTCATTCCAGTGGTAAATTAAAAAAAATAATCTCTTGGTCTGAAAATGGACATTCCACAAGACCACTGCGAGCCAGGCATTCTAGTCATAAATTTTTAAAATATTCTTCTCTTGACCTTCAAATGGACATTCCTCAAAACCACTGCAGAGGCCAGTTTGGCCAGCTTGACCCTTAAAGGGAAACACCAGACCATCTATACAACTTTGTATAAGATGAATCTACAGACTGCAACGTTTTCAAAAATATAATTGTAAGCTCTGTGCACAAATTAGAAATATATATCTTTGTTATTAGTCCCCTACCGGGAAAACCAGGTGGACTATAGGTTTGCACTCCGTCTGTCCGTCTGTCTGTCTTTACATTGAAAAAAACGCATTGGCACAGGAATTTAATTAAAAATTTCTTTACCTAAATTTGTCCTATCGAGACCAAGTTTAGATTTACTTAGAGTGGTCCCCCCTTGAGATTAGTTGGGGTAAAGTGAACTTATCAGTAGGTCGCTTTAACAGGTAAAGGCTGGGATTGATCCTACATTATAGAGAAATCACACACACACACGCACACACACACACACACTTTTCCGCACTTTTTTTCGCAGTCCTTCAAGGTATTCAACTGAGAATTGGTTTATTGCTTTGTTATGAGAAGTTCGAGGTTCAGACATTTTCATCAATTTTTCATGGAGTTATGCCCCCTTTCGACTTATGAAATACGAAAAATATTAGTTTGCCGCACCTTTTTTCGCAGTCTTTCAAGATATTATAGTGAGAACTGCTACATAGCTTTTTTATGAGAAGTTACAGACCAAGTTCGAGTTTCAGGTGTATGCATAAATTTTTGATGGAGTTATGCCCCCTTTCGACTTATGAAATATGAAAGATATGAGCTTTCCGCACATTTTTCGCACTCCTTCAAGATATTTAAGGAAAAATCAGTTCCATCGCTTTAGTATAAGGGGTTACAGAGCAGGGTCGAGTTTCAGACATTTTCGTCAACTTTTCATGGAGGTATGCCCCCTTTTGACTTATGAAATACAAAATATATTATTTTTTCACTTTTTTTGCAGTCTTTCAAGATATTATACTGAGAACTGCTACATTGCTTTGTTATGAGAAATTACAGACCAAATTGGAGTTTCAGGCATATGCATAAATCGTTGATGGAGTTATGCCCCCTTTCAACTTAAGAAATACGAAAAATATCAACTTTCTGCACTTTTTTTCGCACTCCTTCAAGATATTTAAGCGAAAATCGGTGCATCGCTTTAGTGTAAGGAGTTACAGAGCAAGTTCGAGTTTCAGACATTTTCGTCAATTTTTCAGGGAGTTATGCCCCCTTTCGACTTATGCAATACAAAAAATATTAGTTTTCCGCACTTTTTCGCGGTCTCAAGATATTATACGTCAATTGCGTCATTTTTTGATGGAGTTATGTCCCCTTTCGACTTATGAAATACAAACATATCAGCTTTCAAGACTTTCCTTCTCCTTCACCATATGTAACTGAGACTTGGTTTATTACCATGTTATGAGAAGTTACAGATCAAGTTCGAGCTTCAGCTGCTTTTTAAAATTTTTAATGAAATTTTTGACTGTCAATCTCTAAAGATTTATATCACCAGGTAGGGGACATGTATTGCAAAGCAATACTTACAGAATGCTTGTTTAAATGTGATACATTAGTTAAATTTCTATTCCCGGATGAGGCGTATGACGTCATAAGTTGAACGTTTTTCTCGCTGTCATCCTACGCTATCGCAATAAAATTGCAAATTGCGTTTTATAAAGGGTTTTTCTTCAGCAGTGTTAGGAATATATAAAATATATTGGCGGAAATGTTGAAGAATATATAACAACCCTTTGTCTGATTTATCTGATGGTGCCGATTTTGACATCAAGTTTTGATCTTGAGATAAATGAATGACGCGATAGTATGGGTATATCAATATAATTGCCACTTTTGAATCAACATTCTCACTGGCGCTATGGCAGATAATGTTATTAACCTTTCATCTATTAATATGAGAGTTTAAATAGTTCTTACATACATCCAGCCCATCTTTAGGTACTTATGTTCTCATACTAGCCTCAAAACTTCCTGAGATATTGTAATATTCATGTAATTGGCAGGTATCTTCATAGAAAATGGCCATCCTTAAGGTTCATCAACTAATGTATGAAAATAACAAATATATTCGATAAATTTGCGATAGTGTGATAAACGTCTTAATCCCTTCAGTCTGTACGTATATAAATGATGCCGATAGCATTATCACTGATAGAGATAGCACCATCCAAAATGCATGCACTCCTGTCTTCAGAGTGCCGTTATCATGGTTCTTGTCGGATGGGATTCAACCTATGACATCATAGGTTTAATTAACTCGCAGAAGATTATAGTAATATAGCGTTTATTAACACCATTTTAATCGAATTTATATATAAATGTCGCAGGAGTTTTACACATGAGCTTAAATATGGCCTCTATGACAGAACTGCGTGTTTTATGCAAACGATGGCGACCCTTCTTGTGTTCCCCTTTAAAGGGCTAAATAGTTAAGAAGTTCAGGTAGCAGATGCATCTGTATCATAACACATTTCTTTTGTTGAACTTTCAGAAAATTCCTATAATCTCATCGATGCGTCATCTATTTAAAGAAGGGGAGCTAACTCGCATTGCCACTGATTCCTCGAAGCTGTTTACACGGCGCCCCAGCAAGCAACTATTATACTTCTTTCTGTTTAATGATCTGCTGATTATCACAAAGAAGAAAAGGTAATGTGAACATCACAGGTGTGTTTGTTAACTGTCTGCCGGTTGAATTTCTGCAGACTACATTTTCTGAGGGGTTTAACTCTGGATATTTTGAAAATAATTTGACTGGATAGATTTTGTGGGGATGTTGAAATATGAAAAAACCTGGAGATATGTCGCTAAACATTCTTTATGGGGACATAAAAAATAAATGTATATTTGGTTATTTCATGGTTATCCTGATTATTTAAGCCACTGTAATTGTTAACACCGATATTCTGTCCCCGGACTTTATCCGCATAATGTAGGTCTGAAGATGGAAAATTCCCTGGAATTACAATCTTACCATCCCTCTCAGTGCCAGTCATTTGCATAATCAGCATTGGAAGTTTCACAGAAAATCAAACAAAACCAACATAATATTCATCTTTTAATTTTTAAATTGTTAAATTATGTTCTCTGGTGTGCTATTTTAAATATCTTCATAGTTTTATCGGAGGGCCAGGGTGGGGAAACCATTATGCTGATGGCGGTGTGTGTATGCATGGGTGTGTGTTAATGTGCATTTGTGTATGCCGGCCTGGCTGCTTGCCCACCTGTGCCAGAACTGTGTTTGTGTGTATTTGCTATTGACAAATTATAATTTAAAAATTCCATATTTTGACAAAGTTTCATGATAAAGTTTATGCAAACCAGCCTCTGCACTGGTCTTGAAGAATGTACATTTGCAGGCGAAGTAACCCGATAACTGAGCCAAGTCATTCCAGTAGTAAATTTTCTAAAATGGTTTTCTCTTGTCCTGTGAATGGACAGTCAATAAGGAAATATTTGATTTTCTTGACCATATTTTGTCATTAACCTTTTAATGACGAAATTTGGTGAAAACCCCCAAATTATTTGCTTCTTGAATTTTTGAAAATTGACCATTGAAATGTCTGGCTCGGTCACCGAGCCAGTCATTCCAGTGGCCAGTTTTCAAAATAGTCTTCACTTGGTCTGCAAATAGACATTCTTCAAGATCGCTGCAGAGGCCGGTTTCATCATAAAAGGGTTAAAGGGTTAAGTCAAATACTCTAATGACTGGTTGGATGCCTCCATTGCTCATGCACATATCTGATATTTTGAACATTTCCTACATTTCAGCAGAACTAAAGTCTGTTTCAGTTACTTCGGTCTTGAATCTAAGCCAATTTTGTATAATTTTTTTTCTGCAGCGAGTCAAACTATGTTGTCCTTGACTATACAGCACGGAACTCTATCCATGTGGAGGAGCTTAGCGAATCTCGTCAGAAGGAGCTGCTTCCAAATGGCATCCCGACTGGATGTCGATTCCTGTTCTTCCTTGTTATTCTTGATAACCATGAGGGACGAGTCAGCGAGATGATTCTCTCCTGTGAATCACTGTAAGTCATAGCTTATGGCAGCAACAGCCCGCAGTAAAATTAGCTTCCAATTATTCAACAGTTTACCTGTATAGTTACCTTGAATTTTAGGTTCTGGGAGTTCAGGTTTCAAAGTTTCAAATCAGTTCAATATGCATAAAAGTGGGCGGCGATTAACTAGAAATGGGCGGGGCATAACTAGGAATGAATACCTCTTTTAACTCTTTTAAACATTTCTCTATTTTTGAAAATTGACCACTGACTGGAATGACTTGTCTCGGTTATCGAGCCAGTCATTCCAGTGGTAAATTTTCAAATCTAGTTGTGTTGGTCTGCAAATGGACATTTCCCAAGACCAGTGCAGAAGCCGTCTTTGGATGATATGAGAGTTAAAGGGTTAGGAGAAGACTATTTTAAAAGTTTATCGCTGGAATAAAGGCTCGATACTGGCTCGATAATTGGGCCGGTCATTCCCAAAACTTGTGATATTCTTTACCAATTTTAACTAGTAACCCGTTAACACTCAAGCCTGTCAAAAATGGCTTCTGCAGGAGTCTTGATAAATGTCCATTAGCAGAGAAAGAGAAGACTATTTGTTAAAATTTATCACTTGAATGACTGACTCGATAACCGAGTCAGTCATTCCAGTGATATATTTTAAAAAAAATACCTTTTACTTGGTCTGTAAATGGGCATTTTTTATGAGAAAATTTAATCAAATTTTCTTGAACAAATTTGAGTGTTAAAGTTTCAAAGGATGAATAATGTCAGTCACTGGACACTAAAATAATAAACCCAAATTCTATGTCAGATGGTTGGGCTCTGGTACTGTTGTGGTGTGGATGGGTGAGAATTGAGGATTTTATTTTATCCATCAATCATATAACGTCATAATCAGCTGTGATGTGTAGACTCTCGTCATAATCAATAATGTCACGAATGCCTCATTGATGACAGACTAATCATTGTTGTACGAATTGTATGTCTTTACTATAGAATAAACATTCTGTTGAATATTTTGAAACTAATTTGACTGGGCGCTGTTGCTGCCTTAGGCAGCAACAGCACCCAGTCAAATTAGTTTCAAAATATTCAACAGATTACCTGTTTATTTTTTTGAAAATTGATAGTCAGGGTGTTCAGAAATTGTTCACTCCCAACACGAGCGCGGTGTGGGTGGAGCTTAGCTAGAGATGGGTGGGACATAGCTACAACCGGAAAGGTCCATTGGGTACTTTAGGAATGATTGGCATCCGTACATTCCTTAAATTTCAGGAATGAACTGGAGCGCTGGTTGGCTGCTGTGACACCCAGTGAACAGGTATCTGACGAAGGAAAGATTTATGAAGAATGGGGTAAGTGCCACACATACGCAAGGTCTCCTGTATATACATGTAGGATAGAGGAATCTGTCACTCAAGAGCAGTATTTCTCGTGGCATCTAACTTTTAGGGGTCCCAGGGACCTCACGTCCTGAAATCTAGGGATCCCTAGCTGAAATCTGGTGGTCCTAGAAAATGAAATCCGGTGTTCCCAAGTGGTATTTCTCTTCCGTATAAAATTCGAGGGTACCAAGGTCACAGCTATGAATTATAGTTGTCCTATGCTTGATTTTGTTGGTATTTTTGTGCAAAGGCCTATAAAACTAATTAGTGCGTAACAATCATATAAGATTTGTCAGCGATCCTAGTGGACCCACTGCCATTACTTTTGGGGGTTTCAAGCTGCAGTTTTGGGTTTTACACCCTCAAAAAGACCCTTTATGAAAATCCCTGCACTCGGGTATCTGATCTCATAATCAAATTTATCATATAAACAAGTCTTCTGGCCCGTTCCATATTTATCGATATGAGCACACGTGCCATATTCAATGGAGTATTTTCATTGGCTGTTGGGTGCGCAACCCATTTAAATTGACCAATTAAAACATAGATTGATGTGAGCGTGACGCGTAGGGATTACTACGCGATACTGTTTTACTACGATTTGTTTACTACGATTTCTCATTCATGAAACGTCATCGCAGAATGTTATCGTTTGACAGTTTATCAGTCGGCAGCGAAGTAACGATTGATGACCGTGGCTCTGCGATAGTCTTAGAAGAAAAGTGTAGTTTACGGCTGACATCACCAGATTTTGTGTTTGTCACCATATTTTGCTGCACATTCAGTATCTGTTATCAAGTAGTGGTGCGTCACAGCGGTGGTATCGATTTCACGAAAATCAACAATTAGAAATCAGATAAAAGTCACATCAGCAACTATTGGCAAATATTTCAAAATTACAGTTTATATGATAAATAAAATCTCAAACTCGGTCACTTTTCATATAACTATTATGAACCTCGTTGAAAATTATCAATTTTGCACTCGCTAAAGCTCGTGCAAATTGATAATTTTCAACTCGGTCCATAATAGTGGTATGAAAAGTGACCCCGTTCCAGATTCACCTGATGTCACAACCAAAATGACATAGCTCTGTCATGAATATGGAAATGTCTGTCGATTTGTCCAATAAACATTCTGTTGAATATTTTGAAACTAATTTGTCTGGGAGCTGTTGCAACAGCTCCCAGTCAAATTAATTTCAAAATATTCAATAGCTTACCTGTATACTTACCGTAAAATTCTTTAAATTCTTTGAATTCAGATTTCAACGTTTCAAATTGATTGCAATACAAGTAAAATGTAGCTAGAGGTTTACTAGAAATGGGTGTGGCACAGCTAGAATTGAATCCATATTTTGTGGTGTTTGTTAATTTTATGTGATTTTTGTAAATCCACAGACTGTCCACAAGTAGAGGCGATCATGAGTTACACAGCATTACAGCCGGATGAACTCACATTGGTACAGACAGATGTCATCAATGTCTTTCAAAAGATCAAGGATGGTAAATCAACATTAACCATTTAATGGCTAAATTTGCTCAAGCATATCAAAATATTTGCTCATTGAATGTCTATTTGCAGGTCAAGAGAAAACTATTTTTGAAAGTTTACTACTGAAATGACTGGCATGGTTATTGAGCCAGTCATTCCAGTGGTAAGATTTCCAAAATAAACTTTTCTTGGCCTGCAAATGGACATTCCACAAGACCACTGCAGAGGTTGGTTTAGGCCGCGTCCACCATGAAAACAGTAATTAGACATTAGTAGAAATCAAGTGTAAACATTTCATATTTTTTTAAATTGCTATCATGCAATCATAGATAGGAACGCGGATATTCACCCTTTAACTCATATCAGCCAAAAATGGCTTCTGCAGTGGTCTTGAGAAATGCCCATTTGCAGACCAAGAGAAGCCTATTTTTGGAAATTTACCACTGGAATGACTGCCTCAATTACCGAGCCAGTCATTTAAGTGGTAAATTTTCACATATAGGCTTCTCTTGGTCTGCAAATGGACATTTTTTTTTGGGGGGGGGGGGGATTTCTTTTTTAACAAGTTCGAGGGTTAACAGGTTAAAGGCTAATTATCTATATTCATATCGCCATGCTATGAAGTCTGCCATCATTTAATTGTCAACCAATCAGAAAAAAGCTAGGTTGTCCGCATTGATTATTGCGCTCAATTTCTATATAGACACAAACCAAATCTAGTTTGACAATGTGGTGAAAAATGAAACATACAAGTACAGTACAGATCATAGTTAGCTTTACTTAAACGCATCCTAAAGCTGGTTTAAAACGTGTCACGGGTTGAAATTTTGACACTACGGGTTTGACATTTTGAATGACGGGTTTAACTTTTTGCCCTACGCGTTTTGTAGCGTTTGAAAATTTTATGATAACTTAAACGCGCCATCAATTCCAACCGCGGTTCTCCAGTTCTTTCGACGAGTCCTAGAAGCAAACGGGTACTCGGTTCCTAGTCTAGGCAGACCCGGTATCAGTACAGGTTTCCTCCGTACATGTATCTCACGTGCTTTGCAAACTTTGAGAGATTCGTACAGCAGATTTTAACTTATTTATGTCAATTTGTGGCTGGATTTATCAGAAGATGTATTTAATTTAGTGTTTCTTCCCGGGATTCGTCTAATTTCTGCGTTTTTATAGTGAAAATCTTGATATATCTAATGCCGAATGAACAATCGTCTTGAACTGGAACACCATTCCATTCTGATGAGGTCATCGCGTATATATTTAACCTCGTTATCTTTGATTGGAAGAGATATTGTTGGAAAAGCCATCAATGGCAAATCTGATTGGTTGAACTAATCTCATGACGCTTTGAGAGTTGTGTACTATTAGACGACAGTAAAAAAGCAACATAACCTAAACAAGGATTTCCAGACTTTGACTGTGATCTGGATAAAAACCAAGTTGGATCCAGATTGGGTACAAATTTTAATCTATGGATATATCAGAAACAAACTGGTCAGATCTTTTCTAAAATTTTAATAAAGGAGGTTGTGTGATCATACATTAAGATTTAACAACCCTGGAAGTGATCAAAAGAAAAATTATAGGCTGTGGGTTACAATCTCTGATAACTTGGATCTATCTGACGATGGAAAGTAAGTGATAACTAGATTGTTTGGTTGATGCCGTGTCATAGCAATCGACCACGTTCACTACTTTGACCTCTTTAGCCTACCCCACCCCAGGGGAAGAGCCAAATGTAATACCAGAAATGTGGCTGCAATGCAACCATGAATCTCGACTTCATGACAGCAATGAACTCTGACGATTGACTTTAAACATAAAATAAATTTAGAAGGCTTATCAACAAGGGGGCCAAGGGCCTGTAACGGTATCCTGGACGGTGTATGGCAATAAGGGCTGCCAGCAGAGAAGGCCGCTACTATGTCAAAAAAGGCTGCCTATAAAATATACTGAGTATGTACATACCTATCTATCTATCTATCTATCTATCTATCTATCTATCTATCTATCTATCTATCAAAACGTTTCAAAATATTCAGCAGGTTGCCTGTATACCCTTATCTAATTTCCACTTCCTATTTTTCTTTTCAGATGAGTCGGACATAGAGGCGAACTGTCAAAATATCTCATCTGATGACGGTTGTTGCTAAGCACAGAATTATAAAAAAAATTCTGAATAGAAGTTCTAGAGCCAACTGCTACAGAATCCTTCAGCCAAATTTGAATATAATCCACCAAGCAGTCATGGAGAATATGCATTGTGGCAATTTATGTCCAGCCAACTAGGGTTGCAATCTGTCAAGCGGTTAATGAGGAGTAGTGTTTTGACAATTTCTGCTAAATTTTTCATGTAGTCAGATTTTCACACAAAAATTGACCAATCAAAATTCTGTATGCATGTTCGGAAGCCAAAAGCATTAGGGTCCTTCCAGCCAAATTAGTTTGAAATCCACCAAGCTGTTAATGTATGTATGAGACACGGCATCACATAATGATGTTCTGGCCAAAAGGTCAAAATCACTGATACGCATGGCAACCATCTGCTGTCCGCCGTCCATCCGTCAACCTATGTTTTTAACCATAAGTTGACGGATGGATGGCAGACAGCAAATGGTTGTCATGCCTATCAGTGATTTTGACCTTTTGGCCAGAACATCATTGTGTGATGCCGTGTCATTATAAGGAGGCATGTGTCCAAGTTTAGGACCAGTATGATCAACCAAACATGAGATATAAACAGAAAAGTTGAACTAAACACAAATTAGACGCCGCCGGGCGACGTGCATGGTATCACAATAGCTCATTTCACTTCAAGAGTATACTTACCTCCCTAATACTTTTGATATTGCTAAATATTCGCTTTCACTCAATAAACACTCAGATTAAAACAGTTAGGCGCCCCTAGTGGGCAGGGAGTCAGAGCGTAGTCTGGCGGATGCCAGCCCCACCACCGCGCATGCGCAGACTAGCACTTCCTCTTTGCTAGATTATTGGCAAAGAGAACACACATGTTTTTCAGTCAATAGCTTTTCTTGCTCTTTAACGTTTTTATTGGTGTTATTTTGGAAGTGATAAGACCTGATTTGGATGGCGGGAGGATACACTTCGCCACCGGAGGACGTTGGACCTTTAAATCAGGTGACTTCTAGTAAAATTAGCGAGTTTTCTTCCCGGTGTATTGTGTTTCCGGGACTCGCGTTTACCGTGATAAGCGCCTTAGTTAGTTGGTTTAGGTCAACTCGGTGCTACCTAGGACTAATTTCTCTTTCTGTTTCTGTCCACAGGTCTGTATGACGCTGGGTTGTGACGTCACAGTTCCAGAGAATTAGTATTCTCTCCACCATGGTTCCATTTCCTACTAACACTGTTAGGTTATCTAACCAATTGAAAATTATGCCCAGTGAGTTGGAGGCCTGATATAAAGGTCTTCTCACTTTGCCCTCTTGTTCCAATTCCTTCCCCTTGAGGTGGAGAGAGTTAAGAGCGTGCAGATGGTGGAGTTTCCGGTTCGTCACGTTGGATGGTTTGTCTATACAAAGTGTCAGGTATCTAGTTATTGATAATTTGGTGATGTTAATTATTGTAAACAATCAAAGGGAGATAATTAACATTTTTGCCAGTAAAGAGTTATCTATATGTATCTGATGGTTGTGTAGTCAACTTATCCATTCAGCATACAATTCGTCTTTGCACTTGGATGTTTTGTTGGGATCGAATTTTTCCTGTCACGGGATTTATGACGTCATAATCAGCTGGCTATGTATTTATTAGCAATTCAAGCGCTAGGCTGGTTTTTGATGTATATTGATCTTTATGATCGTTTTCCTTCTCCTTGAGTTGGATTGAGTTTCTAAGCTTAACTAGTTGCTCATACTCCTTGTCCTTTGCCCTGTTTCAGGGACCGGGTTGCGCGTCCTGTGGACGTTTTATGCATGTCAAGTTCTGGCCGCATCTGTGTTTTAGATGTAGCCCTTGTGGTCCATTGATTAATTGTGACATATGTAAGCACTGGGGGGGCGAATTAATGTCCGAATTCTTGTGCTGCTTACAGGCGACGGACAAGGTGGTAGTGGAGGAGAAGAAGATGAAGCGGAAACGAGAGGTTGTAAGTGAGAAGGGTAAGGGGAAGGTCTCGTCCGCGGTGGATATGGAGACCTTTCGGACCGAGATGTTGGGAGAGATGAGGAGGACAATAAAAGATTTGGTTCCAGGGTTGCTTCGTGGCATGCTTCCTGGACCAGATCCTTTATTGTCCTCTTCATCGGCTTCGGAGCAGGTAATCCCCGCCTCTGGATCGATTTTCCTTAGTCCGCTTCCGTTGTCCGACGATTCAGAGGTGGCCCCATTAGAGGGGGCGTTCCACGGCCCTGGCAGCAGGCTTATTGCCGCGCCGATAGGGGACCGTGGACGGTTGTCGCTGGAACCCGCTGGCTGCTTATCAGTCCAGGGGTATCCGCACGCCGCGGTGGCCAGTACCTCCTATGGCACCGTTCCTGGTCAGCCCGGGTTAGCTCTCTTTGCTGACCCGGGGTCTAATCTTTCTGACCAGGGTGATGAGGATTACCTGCTGGGGTCGCCGTCTGACGACGCGGACATGGATGAAGACGTTTGTGCACCCCTCGCGGGGAATACAGGCGCTTTTTTCCACGGTATTACTCACCCTGGAGTAAGGTCCGCGGTTCAGGTGGTGGCCCAGGGCGCTGCTGATGGCCAGCGGTACCGCATACCTCGGCTTGCCGAGAGTGTAGCTGGTGCTGGCCGGGCCCGTGGTAGGGCTATATATACCCCGCGCTCTACCGCGGTGCCTGCTCCTGGTCAAACCAGTGATATTCTCATGCCGGTGCTGTCAGGCCCGCATGTTTTCCCTGGCTTGCCAGGTGTATCAGCGTACCCGCCGTCTAGTTCTGCTTGCGCTCAGGAGGAAGACGAAGGACCCCGTCTTGTAGAGCGCTCGCAGTTAGCCACGGAGGAGGATTGGTATGACGCTTGCCAGTGGTTGGTGAGCGTTAGGCCTGATCTGCCCGTGGAGCAGTCGGCTAGCCACCGTGTTCACACGCCGTGGTTAGCTGGGAAACCAACTGCTAACGCTATGCCTTCTCTGCCGCTGGCGGAGCATGTCGTTGACATGTTCAAGGCGGCGGAGGCGTCCATTAACACGAGTGGACGTCTCGCGAAGGCCCCTCGCGAGGTGGCCAAGCGTTGTCGCATCGTGCCCCTGGACTACCAGCGGTACGGTGTGGTACCCAAGCCCAGCGTGGATGACCGCGCGGCTTTGGGTGAGGATACGCGGCCAGGATCCCGTTCTGACGCGGGGGTCTTGTGCGCGAACGCGTTGCGTTCGGCGAATACCGCGTTGCGTGATGCGGAGGAGAGTGGGAGGGCTTCGATTGCCGCTCTGTCCCACGTCTCCCAGCTGTTACAGGGGGTAGTAACGGCATCCGCATCGCGCCAGCCAGGCCCGCTCGCGGTCCAGCGAACCATCCAGGATGGTATTAACCTGGCGCTGGACTGTATGACGCGGGCGGTGACCAGGAGTGTCAGGGCAAGACGCACATTTGCCCTGGACAATCTGTGCCCGTCTCAGGACCTGTATAATAGGCTACTCCGTACGCCTATGACGGGTCCTGGTCTTTTTGGAGGTGAGGGATGTCGCCACCTCCAGGAGACGGTCACCCTGGTGAATAACCAGAGGGCGCTGCGCGAACAGTTTGAGGTACTGCGTCGTGCTAACGTTCGCGCCGCGGCCCCTGCGTATCGTCCCCTGCAGGCTCGAGGTGGTGCTGGCCAAGTCAGAGGCCAGCCGCCGTCGCAGCGCCGGCCTCGGCCGCGTGCGATTCGGCCAGCAGTGAGGGGGGCGCAGGCTCCTCAGCCGCCGTCAGCCAGGCAGCCGCCCGTGCACCGAGGTGCGCGCGGGGCGGGGCGGGTCGCGCGAGGATCTGGGCGTGGTTATCGTTCCTGACAGGGCGCTTACCGCGGTAAGGACCACGCCGGTGTGTATGGCGACGGAGACAGTGCCGCTCTTGCATGCCTTGTGTCCACCGCGGTCCCTAGGTGGACCGGTGGGAGGCCGGCTAGCCGACCACATGCAAGAGTGGGAACGGTTAACTCAGGACCGTTTAGTCTTGCGATGGCTTTCCGTGGGGTATCATCCAGAGTGGATGACAGGCCCGCCGTCGCGACTGTCTCTGGTGCCAATCTGGACTCCCGTTCCGAGAGATCCAGATCAAAGGTTGTGTATCGAGGAGGAGATAAATTCCCTCGTACAAAAAGGAGCTATTCAGCCGGCACAAAGGTGTCCGGGCTTCTATTCAACCCTGTTCTTGGTAACAAAACGCACCGGTGGGTGGAGACCGATTCTCAACCTCAAGCCATTGAACAAGTTCATCGAGACGCCCAGTTTCAAGATGGAAACGGTGCGCTCGGTGTTGGCGGGGTTGGAGAGGGGGATGTGGACGGCGTCGATAGATTTGAAGGACGCTTATTTCCACATCCCCATCCACAGGAGTTTCTGTCGCTTCCTGAGATTTGCATTCCAGGGCAGACAGTGGGAATTCAGGGTGTTGCCCTTCGGAATTTCCACGGCTCCTCGGGTTTTCACCCGTGTGGTTCTTGCGATCACAGCATACCTCCGCAGGAGAAGCATAGCAGTCCACACGTACATAGACGACTGGCTGTTGAAAGCGCACACCCGGGAAAGTTTGTCCGCCAATCTGGAGATTGTTTTGAAAATTCTCACAGACTTGGGCTGGATGATCAATTTCCCAAAATCAGAGCTGACTCCATCCCAGAAGTTTGTTTACCTGGGGATGTTCTTCGATCTGGAGACAGGATATGTTTATCCTACTCAGGAGAGGGTTCAAATACTCATCTCGTTGATTCAGTCAGTGTGCGACAGTCGTCATGTCCTGGCACGGGTTTACTTGAGAATGCTGGGGTTGATGGTTTCGTTGGAACCAGTCATTCCTCAGGCCGCCTTACGCAGGCGGCCGATCCAGTTGTTTCTCATGACACAATGGACCCAGAGTACAGGTTCGCTGGACTCGAATGTGTCAGTGTTGGCGCCTCTGATTCACCACCTGCAATGGTGGTTGAATACAGAGAATCTCTTACCGGGGGTTTTGCTAACCCCTCCCCACCCTCAGGTGACTGTGTATACAGATGCATCGATGGAGGGCTGGGGAGCTTGCCTGGAAGAATCCACGATATCAGGGCTTTGGAATCTGGAACAGTCACAGGAACATATAAATCTACTGGAGCTAAGAGCAGTAGTCCTGGGCCTGGAACATTTCTTACAGAAAGTTCAGGGCAAGATTGTTCTTATTCGTTCAGACAACTCAACAGTTGTGACTTACATAAACCGCCAGGGCGGAACGAAGTCGCCCAGTCTCTGTGTGATGACATGGAAACTGCTATGTTGGTGTCTGGATCACCAGATTACCTTGAAAGCAGTTCATATTCCGGGAAGGTTAAACCTGCTTGCAGACTCATTGAGCCGAAGGATGAGTGTTTTACCCACGGAATGGCAACTAAATCAATGTGTGGCGGATCGTCTGTTCGACCATTGGGGGAAACCCAACATCGATTTGTTCGCAACGAAGGAGAATGCGAAGATGACGACGTACGTCTCTCCGATTCCGGATCCAAGCGCTTTCGCAACAGATGCGTTAGCTATCAGCTGGGGGAGAATGTATGCATACGCATTCCCTCCAGCAATCCTGATTCCAAAAATTCTTCAGAAAATCAGACAAGAGGAATGCCAAGTGCTTCTGATCGCCCCGGATTGGCCAAGCCGATCATGGTATACGGATCTGCTGGACCTTCTGGTCTGCAATCCGGTTCCTCTGCCTCTGATGGACGATATTATCTTCCAGGGCAAGGCCCTTCACAACAATCCGTCAATGTTCAGATTGACTGCGTGGATGTTGTCAAGGAATCTAGAATTAAGGAGGGCTTTTCTGAGCAAGCAGCCATGTTTATGGCCAAAGCCAGGAGGGGGTCAACCTCCAGAGCATATAATTATAAAATCAACAGATTTGCAGAATGGTGCTCAAAAAGATGTATTGATCCAATGGATTCATCTATTCAAGTAGTAGCTGATTTCCTCTGTCACCTCTATGATGCCTATAGCCTCAAGCCTAACTCTATTGCTGGTTATAAGTCAGCATTAATGTCTGTTATTCCTTGCTTGGCTAAGAGGGGAAGTGATGAAGTAAATACATTGAATGTATTAATTAAAGGCATGGGCAATCTAAGACCAAGGAATCCTCCTGTGATTCCGTCTTGGAGTTTATCGCTAGTGCTTCAAGTACTAGGTGATAAGCCTTTTGAACCACTTAGTTCCATTTCTATGAAACTATTAACACTGAAGACTGTGTTTTTAATTGCTGCGGCCTCGGCTAGGCGTAGGAGTGAGATTCATGCCTTATCAGCCGAGGATGACCGTTTTGTGGTTTCAGGGGAAGGCCTTAAGCTGCTACCTAGGGTTAATTTCTTGGCTAAAAATCAGTCGTTGAAATATCCAGGTCAACCTATTATTTTGCCTGCTTTAACTAGATATGATCCTAATTCTAAAGCATGGTGTCCCGTCCGGGCGCTGCGCCGGTACAAACAACGTACGGCGGCATGGCGCACCGACCAGTCAGCGTTATGGTTGTCATATATTGAACCCCATGGGAGGGCTTCTAAGGACACCATTTCCAGGTGGATTGTGGAATGCATTCAGTTTTGCCATAAATCCGCCACCGGGAAGCAGGTTGACGTGGCCAAGGCTCACAGTGTCCGCGGCGTAGTGACATCCACGGCCCTATTTAATGGGGTCCCTGTGGATGATATTATGTCGGTGGCTCAGTGGCACTGTGAGTCAAGTTTTACAGACCATTATCTCCGTGACACCTCTAATCCTCTCGCCTTGTCGGTTTTGAAAAAATAAATCGGTTTATATTTTTTGAGGTGATTTCCTCATTACTTATATATATCACAATTAATTTATGGAAACACCCACTTTTTTGGGCCTGCATCAGTCTTTACCGATGGGAAGATGATGTCAGCAGCCATTTTCAACAAGGTCAGTCTTGTTCATGTGTTGTCCGTTGTTGATTGTATTGTCACGATTACCCGTTATTAATATGGTGATGGTTTGTGTATTTGTGTGGTTCATTGTTGAGAGTTACGAAAATGGAGCTTTTTCGTCTCTGTCCTGTAGTACATGGCACTTGTACGTAGAGAGCGTATAGGACATTGAGGTCAGTCGACTCTTCCTCCCAGGAAGGAGGGGGGGGGAGCGCATATGACATTCGGTCATCTCTCATACATCGGTCGTGTTATCCGATGGTTAGTCAAATCCTGACTGTTTTTTCTTACAGTTTCAGAAGTTTAAGTGCCTTAAACGCAGAAAAGCGTATTGGGATGAGCTGGTCTTTTGACCTCGCCTCCCTCCCGCCAGATTCACTTTCGAATTCTGGCAATATCAAAAGTATTAGGGAGGTAAGTATACTCTTGAAGTGAAATAAACGAAATCTAGGATTTCTTTTTTCACGAGAGAGTTGATACTTACCTCCCTAGATACGGACCCGGCCTCTCCACCCCACAGAGGCTCGGTCTTCAGGCTCTTAATAGTTGCATGTGTGTCAGCCAATAATCTAGTCAGAGGAAGTGCTAGTCTGCGCATGCGCGGTGGTGGGGCTGGCATCCGCCAGACTACGCTCTGACTCCCTGCCCACTAGGGGCGCCTAACTGTTTTAATCTGAGTGTTTATTGAGTGAAAGCGAATATTTAGCAATATCAAAAGTATTAGGGAGGTAAGTATCAACTCTCTCGTGAAAAAAGAAATCCTAGATTTCGTTTATTTTACTTCGTAGTTGAGATAAAAATAGCCTCTTGCACTCCATAGTAACCTACAACATTTGTTTGAATTCCATCCACCGCTTTTGGAGTAGTTGCATTACACAGAGACTGGCGTGGATCGCTGTGAAAAATCTGGAGGTCATAAGGGGAAATGATCTGTGAGAGCAGGGGTTAAAATTAACATGAGCGCGGGGTTAGCAGAAATTGACTAGGGCTAGTACAACTTGTAACTGACCAACCCAAGGGTAACAATTTGACATGTCAACCCTTTAATGGTCAAGGTGGTAAAAAAATTCCTCTGCTGTGAGCAGAGCAAGACGACTATTTTTGGAAATTTACCAGTAGAGAATGACTGGCTCGATAATTGAGCCAGTCATTTCAGTGGTAAAATTTAAAAAATAGTCTTCCCTTGGTCTGCAAAGATTTGAAGGGCTATAGTAGAATCTAGTAATCACTAGTCCTATCTAAATGTAGTGACTCATCTGGCTTAATTTAAAACTATTGAGAGGGTGTCAAATGATGTGCGAGAGTGTGGGCAGGACTACAGGAAATCTAGATAAATATGGAAGACCCCAATTTCTGACTACATAAAATAAATGTTGTCAGCCAATCCACAATCATATGGATAACCCACATACCAAATTTGGTTGAATTCCACCCAACTGTTTGGGAGGAGATAGCATGATGAATGGATGGAGACAAATGTACCCTAATTTTTTCAAAACATGGAGATAAAGAAAGGACTCTAGGAGATTTTAAAGGTCGGTAGGTAATTAATTCAACGTCATCATACTAAAATGAAATTTTCTTTCTGATTGAGAAATTAGGCTACCACCATTATTTAACATGCCACATTGTTTTCAGGACCTGTCGGTGAAAGGGTTAAATATAGCAAAGGCGGGAATTGGCATGAGGATAAAACATAAATTTAGATTTTCTAATGGATGGATCCACTTTTAGCTATGCCCCGGCCATCTCTAGGTAGGCTCCATCGATGCTTTGCGACCGTGTGTTGGGATCAGTATGTACTTTGAATCCTGAATTCCAAATTACATGATAACTAGATACAGCTAACCTGTTGAATATTTTGAAACTAATTTCAAGTAATTTGATTGGGGTCTGTTGTTAAATATTCAACAGAATGTTTACTAAATAGTAAAGACATACAATTCGTACAACTGACTCTTAAAAGTTTAACAGATTTAGCTACGTCAGCCTACATATGACGTAATTCATTATGACATCATATACTTAGCACTTTAACACTCATGCAGGGTTTTGCAGAGGCAGGGCCCTTGCACCATTTAGTGCTCTAAAATTCATACCATCCAATCATTACCTTTACACATGGTTCATTGGCCTAATGGATTTTAGGACATAGATATCTTCCATGTACAGTACAGCTCAGAGTTAACTTAACGTACGAACGAGTCTGAAATGCGTGCATGATGCGTTGAAGGTCCGTTTCCAATGCATCAGTTTTAAAAACACAATGCATTCACAATGTATCTATTTAATTTTTTTGATGCATTTAAAATAATAAATATATGCGTTGAGAATGAGCATTAAATGCGTAAATAAGCACGTTTGAACTCATTTGATGTCCCCCCAGACATAGTGCCAAACGCGTTGTTAAAAGCAAAACGAGACAGACGCCAAACTTTAAATGCGTTTAAAAGATACATATGTGCATTGCATAATACCCGGCGTACATACCAACTCCACGGCTCTCCAATCAAACTTAGCGGTACATTACATTTGCTAGAAGGGGCAAAGGTAAATATGACAAAGTTTTCCTAAAAAAGACAGCGGGACATAATATTAAAAATCAAAATTATAAATATTATGAAACACAAAATCATGATTCCCGGTTGAGAATTAATGTAACGATGCGCCCCTGAAAGTTTTGCGCCCCTGAACGTTTTGCATCTAGTGCAAGCATCGGCTCATTTCGCATTTAACGTTTATAAACATCCAGCGCAGCGAAACATGCCGACTAACATGGGTTAGTCATAGTGAAAATCGTCCGTAAGCAACTTCATTATCACTTCTACGCATCACATGTGTTCGCGATGAACAGACAGCGAATAAACGCAAAATTATGGATTAAAGATGTCAAAATATAGCTTATGTGTGCCAATGCTCGACTAATGTAGATGCTTTTTATTAAAACATGCAGATGGTGTGGTTTTTATTGATAATATGACGCACAAATTAGCAGATTCGTGTCCGCTACCGCAATATCCCCATCTGTGCTCTATGCGAAAAAGGACTAGTTCAGGGCTAGTTATGAAATACTATGCTCCCTAAAGCTGTAACATGTACTGATATCTCATTGGCTTTTCGCGGAAATATAAATGCCCGTAGTGATTTAATGATTTTCTTTTTGTGACATTCGGTAGCTTTCGGATTCACTATATCCCAATGTAATGTAGCTGAGTATAACACGTTGTTGTTGCCTCACTCGGGAACCAGGCTGAGGAAATGAGCAATCGCCGCACCCCCCTCTACGTAGCAGTAACATAGCTAGATGATAAATAGTGCCTTAATAAACCCGTGAAAGTTAACATTATAAATAGTCAGGGAGCTAATTTCACTATATTTCATGAACCAGACATTGTTTGTTTTATTAATTTAAAAGTCAAAGTGGGCGTTAAGATATTGCTTTATTGCTTTAAAAGCGGCACCACGAATACGTGTGCATTTTGCGTTCCACCATTGTTGATCGTGAGTCGCTCAGAGACTGGTTAAAATAAATCACTCCATCAATTCGTTATGAATGACAACGAGACGTGATCAAAATTTTACTACGATAGTAATTTTCATTCATTCATAATGACATCAGATGTCCAGCAAGCCAATCAAATTACGGCTACGCTTTTCCGATAATCTACGACTGCGCATAATTGTTGATCGGCGAGACAGTCGCGTGGGGAATTTCTCATTGGTGGTGAATTTAGGCAGTGAATAAGTAACCAGGTTCATTTTGTTCTGTAAGAATGGAATGTTTACGTTACCAGGCAGCTGTATCGAAACTGATAATGCGACATACTGCCAATTATTCAACATTGAATGAGGTCTCCCCCTAAAATCACGACAGGAATTTCGCGAAAATTTAAGGTACCCTGGCAAAATATAATTGCATAATGTGTGTATGCCCGAGTAATCGGTTGCCATTCTTGGTCGACTCCCATAATGTCGTTATACCAGTGCGGCGTAATTATGAATGCATTTCACGTTATCAGATTTCAAACGACTTGTCTAGCCAATATCATAAATGCGTTGTGTAATAAGTTCTGATGCGTTGTCAAACTGTTTCCAACCCATTTGTTTTACTTTCACACCGCGTTGTATTACCGTTCACAACGGGAAAGTGATGCATTCATTATTTTAAAATAGACCCGCTATGTACGCGTCATGCACGCGTTGCCGACGCATTTTATGTTAAGTTAACTTTGAGCTGTACTGTATGTACTTGATCCAACATTTGTCAAAATGACCCATGATTTCTTGAGGAAGTGGGACAGTTCACCCCACTAAGCAACCGGATCGGCAGAACCCGGCTCATATCATCCAAAACAGGTTTCTGCAGTGGTGTTGAGAAATATGTATTTGCCGACCAAGAAAAGGCTATTTTTGAAAATTTATCACTGGAATGACTGTCTCGATAACTAAGCCAGTCATTCCAGTTCTAAATTTTCAAAAATAGTCTTCTCTTGTTCTGCAAATACATATTTTCCTATCTGTCATTGGTGGTCTAACTCGATTGAATCAGTCTTTCACTCTCCTGACATGTGCGATTCACTGTCCTCAGCGGTCACTCACCTGGAAACACCAACTCTCCACCAGAAAACTTTGAAGTCTAGATGCTCTCCGAGAGCAGCTGAGGCATTTTCAGGTATAAATAGGCTTACGGGCTGTTTTGTTGTCTATGAAAGTTAAATATTTTTTTACTAGTTTCCATAGAATTTTTTCTTTCAAACTTCACATCACTTGAGTTGTAACCACCATGCATGCCACCCATGAAAATTAATGAATAATCCAGCATGCTTATCAGGTACCACTGTATCACCATGCATGTCACCCAACAAAATGAATGAATAAACTGGCATGATTATAATCGTGCTTGTTTATTCTAACAAATATTATCAGTGAGGTACGTGGTGGTATAGTGAATATCACTATGAGCAATGTACGCTGTAGTCAGACAACAGAGTGAGATTATAGTAGCTAATTTATTATTGTGGCGTGGTAGTAAACATTTGACCGGGCAGTGCACCAGTATCATGTCAAAATACATGTAGCATTCTATCAGTATTTGTGTGGTACACTTTTTAATAATTTATTACATAATGTACTTGTACCCACACAGATAGAATGCTATTTTGTCATGCTACTGTTGCAGTGCTAGGTCACGTGTTCACTCCCACCGCTCAGTCTTACTTATAGTTTTGCCCAATGGAGGAATCCAGTTTATGTTATGGCCTTGTGGACTGTCCATTTACAGGCCAAGAGAATAGAATTTTTGAAAATTCACCACAAATGACTGGCTCAATGACTGAGCCAGTAATTTGTCATAAATTTTCAAAAATTGCATTCTCTTGGCCTCTAATTGGACATTCAATAAGTGGATATTAAAATTTTCTTCACCGAATTTGTCCATTAAAGGGTTAAATAGAATACATATAGTCCATCATCAATTAAGTGTCTGTGAAGATTGACGAACTTATCTACATCATTCATTATGTCATTGATTATGTTGTCATCCTTATGCATCATTTAGTTGATTATGACATCATGATTGATGGATAAAATGGAAAGGTCCATTATGTAATGCTTATAACTCCCTGTGTAATCATATTTGTTTCACTTTCTATTTCAGCTACTGTTGATACATAGCCAGACCACAAACAAATGTTGCAAAAATAAGCGTACAAAATCTGGAACAGTAGGACAAAAATTTGAAAGACCACTGCTATCAGTAATATATGACCTGTGACGAGCAACATCATTCATCAACACAGACAGTAGCATAACCATAAAACACCGCTGATCACCAGCATGGGCAATATTATATAGGATCAAGATAGTTTACTGTTGTTCTAGAGACTGGACTTGTATTGTTATTGATCATCGATAGCAATACAAATCTCAAAATCAACAGTAAAGTAAACTTAATCTTAGTCCTATATAATATTGCTCATGCTGGTAATCAGTGGTGGTTTGTGCTACTGTCTGTGTTGGTGATTGTTTGAGCAAACTCTGCATTATATCAATATGGCAGCATTCAATAACAATGACAGTAAACTTTTAAGTGAATGAATAAACAATTTAATCAAATCCAAAATGACCTGGTTTGACTTATTTACTGTATGTAGGTAAAGGTTGTATGGTGTTGTCATCATTTCCTTGATCTTCAGTGGAACAAGGATTGAGAATTTGTCCCCACTGTGAACAGCGGAACAAGATAGTTAAAGGTAAGTAAAGCTCCAGCTTTACAACCCTTTACTGTCCAATATTTGTCAAGAAAATGTACATTTCTGCTGACCCTTTAATGGGTAAATGCAGAGGCTGATTATGGCTGATTTGACCATTAAAGGGTTAATAAATGCCCATTTGCAAGCCATGGCAATTTTTTAACATTTAGAACTGTAATGACTAGCTTGGTTATCAAGCCAGTTATTCCATTGGTAAAATCTTAAAATAGTCTTCTCTTGACCTGCAAATGGTCATTTCTCAAGACAATTTGATTTCGGAGGCCAGTTTTGACCGCTCACTGAGTCACGGTAAAAAATAATTCTTGTTCTGCATATGGACATTTCTCAAGGCCACCACAGAACATGTTTTCACCAGCTGGGGTGTTAAAGGGTCAATTGCTAAGATGTACAATTGTTATAACAGTGACTAACTACTAACTCTTGGTATGTTATTAGTATATCTAATCATGTTAGTTAGAGCTAATTCAATATAACAAACTTCAACAGTTAATTAAATTCAAATGGCACAAATGATCATGGTGAATGCACCAAAATAGCCCAAACTTCAGGGCAAACTCTTTGTCACTGATTGGAGAAGTTCACCCACTCTGTAGTGTACCAGCTTCAAGTTCATCTTCAAGTCTTTCCAGTAGTGGTGGCTTCCTCATCGTCAAACATGTCATCATCAGACGATTCACTGTCCCACACATTACCCGTCTCACCATTACTATCAGTGTCTGATTCCACGTTTACAACGCCACGATGAGTGATATTTGTTTTAAAATATATGGCACAATATATAGCCAGTAATATACTATATACATGTGCTGTTAGGTCCTATGACCTGATAGCAGCTGTTATGGTCATACACCGCCCTCGGACTTTAGCGCAGAAATCAAACACATTATTCATAGTTTCGCACATCCTGGCATCTTGAGATCGGCCGCCATTAAAGTTGGGGCAAACTTACTACATGCTAAAGAGGACTGCCCATACGAACGCATTGTTTACATCTTCTATGAAGTTCAAATCATTAAATTCTGTGTCTGAGAATCTGTAATAACCCAGTCAGGTATCAGAAAACATGATTTCACTTCAAGAGTATGCTTACCTCCCTAATACTCTTTGATATTGCTAAATATCGGCTTTCACTCAATAAAACACTCAGATTAAAAAAGTAAGGTGCCCCTACTGGGCAGGTTGTCAGAAGGCATTCAGGCGGATGCTAGCCCCACCACCGCGCATGCGCAGACTAGTACTTCCTCTGCTAATTTATTGGCTGAGAGACAACTCATGTTTTCTATGCTCATAGGCTTTTCCTTAATTTCTGAAAGTTTTGTCTGTGTAGAAGTTCTATTTCACCTGGATTAATATGGCAGAACGTGTTACTACTCCAGAGGAGCGCCCAGGTCCTAGCCACAAGGTGGCTTCTAGTATATTTTAGCGAGTTTATCCCGTTGTAATGTGTTTCCGGGACTCGCGTTTATCGTGATAAGCGCCTAAAATAATTAGTTTATTTCAAAATGGTGCTATGAAATGCTAGTCTCTCTTTGTGTTTATGTCCACAGGTATCTACCTATGATTGTTTAGGACATCACATCATCAGAGAGTTTGTTTTTCTCTCCACCAAGGTTCCATTTCCTACTAACTTTGTTAGGTTATCTAACCAAAAATCTATTCCCAGTGAGTTGGAGGCCTCGGATGAAGGTCTTCTCACTTTGCCCTCTTGGTCCACTTCCTTCCCCTTTAAGGTGGAGAGAGTTAAGAGGTCAAAATGTTGGTGGAGCGTCCGGTACATCAGATCAGATGGTTTGTCTATGCTAAAGACTCAGGTACTCTAGTTATGATATGAAGCTTTTCAATTATATTTGACAATATTTATAAAATCTTACTGCCATTTATCATTGTTTATCTGATGTTTGTATAGTCTGTATAAACTATCCTGTCTAGTTAGGATGTTCTGGATATGATTACAATTCATCCTTACACCTGGATGTTTTTGTTTCGGATCAATTTATCTTCTTATTTTTGAAGTTATGACATCATAATCAGCCTTGCGCCTTACTATCAGTTAAAAGTTTTGTCCAACGCTGATTATTATTATTAGCTTGGGTCTTTATGGCCCCTTCCTCCTTGTTTATTTCGTGTTGAGTTCTAATTCAATATCTGTAATACTCATTGTCTTCGTCCTCAGTTGTGTTTCAGAGGCCTGGTTGTCCTTCATGTGGAAGGTTTATCTTGGATAGATTCTTCGCCCATTTATGCTCACAGTGTAGCCGATGTGGGCCATTGCTTAAATGTAAGATCTGTAAAAAGTGGGGGGTGGGGGAGAGCTAAGGTCTGAATTTCTATCATTGCAGTCCAGGGAGAAGGCTCCAGAGGAAAATTAAGAAAGAGGCTTCTGGTAAGAATGGTAAGAGGAAGGCCTCGTCCGTTATGGATATGGAGGCCTTGCGTATTGAGATGATGGGAGATATGAAGAGGACAATTAAAGATTTGGTCCCAGAGTTGCTTCGTGGCATGCTTCCTGGTCCAAATCTTTCGTTGTCCTCTTCATCTGCTCCGGAGCAGATAATCCCCGCCTCTGAGTCGGTACTATTTAGGGACCTACCCGTTTTCGACCATGATTCAGAGGTGGCCCTAATAGAGGGTGAAATCCACTATAAGAACACTGGCAGCAGGCTTGCCGCGCCGGTTGTTCATGGTCAGGTGTTGCTGGAACCTGCCTGCTTATCAGGCCAGGATAATCCGCACCCTGCAGGTACCAGTTCCTCCTATGGTACCTCTCTTGGCCAGTCCGGGTTAGCATTCTTTGCTGACCTGGAGTCTAATCTTTCTGGCCAGGAAGAAGAGGATTATCTGCTGGGTTCTCCTTCTGGCGCCGTGGCCATGGACATTGACGTACGTGCACCCCTTGTGGGGAATACGAGCGACATTGTCCATGGAACTACTCACGCAGGAGTAGCGTTCACGGCGCAGAGGGTAGCCCGGGCTGGATCTGATGGCCAGTTTTACCGCATACCTCGGCTTGCCGATGGTGTAGCAGGTGCTGGCCAGGGCCGTGGTGTGGCAAAATTTTCCCCAGGCAATACCACGGCGCCGGCTCCTGGTCAAGCCAGTCAGTTTGGCATGCCTGTTCTTTCAGGCCCGCATGCTTTCTCTGGCTTGCCAGACGTATCAGTTCCTCCAGCCACATACACCTGTGATTGCTCAGGAGGATGACGAAGGCCCTCGTCTTGTAGAGCATTCGCAGGTGGCCACGGAGGAAGACTGGTCTGACGCTTGTTAGTGGCTAATCAACGTCAGACCAGATCTTGCAGTGGATCAGTTGGCCAGTCAACGGGACCAGCGCCCGTGGCTGGCAGGAAAACCGACTGTTACCGCTATGCCATCTTTGCCGTTAGCTGATCATATTGTCCATTAAGGCACATGGACGTTTAGCGAAGGCTCCCCCCCCGCGAAGTGGCAAAGCGGTGCCGTATTATAGCTCATCAATATCAGCTATACGGTGTAGTACCTAAGCCAAGCACGGATGACCGTGCAGCGCTGGGTGAAGATACGCGGCCAGGTTCCCGGTCTGACACGGGAGCACTGTGTTCGAACGTTTTTCGTTCGGCTAACACCGCGTTACGTGATGCGGAAGAGAGTTCGAGGGCGTCTATCTCAGCGCTTTTGCACGTCTCACAGTTGTTACAGGTGGTAGTAACGGCATCCGCATTACGTCAGCCTGGTCCGGTCACTGTCCGGAGAGCCATCCAAGATGGAATTAACTTGGCGCACGTTTGCTCTTGATAACTTGTGCCCATCCCAGGATGTATATAATAGGCTGCGGCGTACGCCTATGACAGGTCATGGTATCTTTGGAGGTGAGGGATGTAAGCATCTCCAGGAGACGGTTACCCTGGTCAATAACCAGAGGGCATTAAGTGAGCAATTTGAAGTGCTCCGTAGAGAGCGCGGTCGCGCAGCTCCCCCTGCGTGTCATCCCCTGCAGGCTCGAGGTGGCGGTGGCCCGGTCAGAGGCCAGCCACCAGCGCAGCGTCGGCCACGACCTCGTGCGCTTCGGCCAGCAGCGAGGGGTGCGCAGGGTCCTCTGGCGCAGCCAGCCAGGCAGCCGCCCACACACCGAGGTGCGCGCGGTACGGGCCGTGGTGCGCGAGGATCTGGTCGTGCTAATCGTACCTGACAGGGTGATTATCACAGTAAGAGCTACCCCAGTGCATCTGCACCAGGAGACAGTGCCACTCTTGCGCTCCTTATGTCCACCTCTCTCCCTAGGTGGACCAGTGGGAGGCCGATTGGCCAACCACATGCAAGCGTGGGAACGGTTGACTCAGCACCGTTTAGTCTTGCGATGGCTTTCAGTCGGGTATCTGGATAACAGGCCCACCATCACGATTGTCTCTGGTGCCGGTCTGGACTCAAATTCCAAGAGATCCAGATCAGCGGTTGTGTATAGAGGAGGAAATAAATTCCCTCATACTCAAGGGAGAAATTCAACCGGCACAAAATTGCCTGGGCTTCTATTCAACCGTGTTCTTGGTAACGAAAAGCACTGGAGGGTGGAGACCAATTCT
The DNA here is from genome assembly GCA_034401795.1 of Chaetoderma sp. LZ-2023a. Taxonomy (NCBI): domain Eukaryota; kingdom Metazoa; phylum Mollusca; class Caudofoveata; order Chaetodermatida; family Chaetodermatidae; genus Chaetoderma; species Chaetoderma sp. LZ-2023a. The sequence goes on from CM067359.1 coordinate 121,287,745, forward strand.
CAACCTCAAGCCATTGAACAAGTTCATAGACACACCCAGTTTCAAAATGGAAACTGTGAAATCGGTGTTGGCAGGGTTGGAGAGGGGAATGTGGACAGCTTCAATAGATTTAAAGGATGCTTATTTCCACATTCTAATAGCGAGGAGTTTCTGTCGCTTCCTGAGATTTGCATTCCCGGGCAGACAGTGGGAATTCAGGGTGTTACCCTTCGGAATTTCTACGGCTCCTCGGGTCTTCACCAGGGTGGTTCTTGCGATAACAGCATACCTCCGCAGGAGAAGCATAGCAGTCCACACGTACATAGACGACTGGCTGTTAAAAGCACACAACCAGAAAAGTTTATCAGCAAATCTGGAGATAGTTTTGAAAACTCTCACAGATTTGGACGGGATAATAAATTTTCAGAAATCAGAGCTGACTCCATCCCAGAAGTTTGTTTACCTGGGAATGTTCTTCGATCTGGAGATAGGATATGTTTATTCTACTCAGGAGAGGGTACATATACTCATCTCAGTAATACAGTCAGTGTGCAACAGTCGTCATGTCCTGGCACAGGTTTATCTGAGAATGCTGGGGTTGATGGTTTCTCTCGAACCAGTCATTCCTCAGGCGGCCGATCCATTTATTTCTCATGACACAATGGATGCAGAGTACAGGTTCACTGGACTCAAGCGTGTCACTGTTGGAGCCTCTAATTCATCACCTTCAATGGTGGTTGAAGACAGAGAATCTCCTGGTGGGGTTGATGTTAACCCCTCCTCACCCTCAGTTAACGATGTATACAGATGCATCGATGGAGGGGTGGGGAGCTTGCATGGAAGAATCCACAATATCAGGGCTTTGGAATCTGGAACAGTCAAAGGAACATATCAATCTACTGGAATTACGAGCAGTAGTCCTGGGCCTGGAACATTTCTTACAGAAAGTTCAGGGCAAGTGTTCTAATTCGATCAGACAACTCAACAGTAGTGACTTACATAAACCGCCATGGCGGAACGAAGTCGCCCAGTCTCTGTATGATGACATGGAAACTGCTTTGCTGGTGCCTGGATCACAGGATTACCTTGAAAGCAGTTCATATTCCGGGAAGGTTAAATCTGCTAGCAGACTCATTGAGCCGAAGGATGAGTGTTTTACCTACGGAATGGCAACTAAATCAATGTGTGGCGGATCATCTGTTCAACCACTGGGGGAAACCCAACATAGATTTATTCGCAACGAAGACGAATGCAAAGATGACGACGTATGTCTCTCCGATTCCAGATCCGGGCGCTATCGCAACAGATGCGTTAGCTATCAGCTGGGTGGGAATGTATGCATACGCATTCCCTCCAGCAATCCTGATTCCAAAAATTCTTCAGAAAATCAGACAGGAGGAATGCCAAGTGCTTATGATCGGCCCAAATTGGCCAAGCCGATCATGGTATACGGATCTGCTGGACCTTCTGGTCTGCAATCCGGTTCCTCTGCCTCTGATGGACAATATTATCTTCCAGGGCAAGAACCTTCACAACAATCCGTCAATGTTCCAATTGACTGCGTGGATGTTGTCAAGGAATCTAGAATTAAGGAGGGCATTTCTGAGCAAGCAGCCATGTTCATGGCAAAAGCCAGGAGGGTGTCAACCTCCAGAGCATATAATTATAAAATCAACAGATTTGCAGAATGGTGCTCAAAAAGATGTATTAATCCAATGGATTCATCTATTCAGGTAGTAACCGATTTCCTCTGTCACCTGTATGATGCCTATAGCCTCAAGCCTAACTCGATTGCTGGCTATAAGTCAGCTTTAATGTCAGTTATCCCTTGCTTGGCTAATAGGGGAAGTGATGAAGTAAATACATTAAATACTTTAATCAAAGTCATGGGTAATCTAAGACCAAGGAATCCCCCAGTGATTCTGTCTTGGAGTTTATCACTAGTGCTTCAGGAGCTAGCTGATAGGCCATTTGAACCACTAAGCTCCATTTCTATGAAAATGTTGACGCTTAAAACTGTATTTTTAATTGTTGCGGCCTCGGCTAGTCGTAGAAGTGAGATTCATGCCTTATCAGCCGAGGCAGACCGTTTTCTGTTTACAGGGGAAGGCCTTAGGCTTCTACCTAGGATAAATTTCATGGCGAAAAACCAACCTTTGAAATATCCGGGTCAACCTATAATTTTACCAGCTTTGACTAGGTATGATCCTAATTCAAAACTATGGTGTCCAGTCCGAGCATTAATCTGGTACACACAACCTACTCAGGAATGGTGGACGGACCCAACAGCGTTATGGTTGTCATATATTGAGCCTCATGGCAGGGCGTCAAAGGACACCATTTCCAGGTGGATTGTAGAGTGTATTAAATTTTGCCATAAATCTGCCACAGGTAAACAAGTTGACATGGCCAGGGCTCACAGTGTCCGAGGTGTAGTGGCTTCCACTGCCCTATTTAATGGGGTACCTGTGGATGACATTATGTCAGTAGCTCAGTGGCACTGTGAGTCAAGTTTTACCGACCATTATCTCCGTGACACCTCGAATCCTCTCACCTTATCGATTTTGAAAAGCTAATCTAGGTGTACATATTTTGATGAGGTATCCTCATTTTTTAAATATATTTTCACATTTAATCAATGGAAACATCTACTTTATGGGCTGCATCAGTCTTCACCAATGGGGAGATGATGACAGCATCAATCTTCCACAAGGTTAGTCTTGTGTGTGTTGTCCATGGTTTTTTGTAATGTCACGTGACCCTTCGTTATTAATATGGTGATGGTACGTGTTTTATGTAGTTCATTATTGAGAGTATACGAAAACGAAGCCTTTTCGTTTAATGTCCTATAGTACCTGGCACTTGTACGTAGAGAGCATATGGGACATTGAGGTCATTCAGTCTTCCTCCCAAGAGGAGGGGTGGGGGCAGCGCATATGACTTTTGGTCATCTCTCAGCCATCGGTTTGTGTTAGCTGATGTTTTCAATCTATTCCTGATTGTGTTTCCACACAATTTCAGAAGTTTAAGTGCCTTAATTGCAGAAAAGTGCTTAGGGAAGAGCTGGTCTTTTGACCTCGCCTCCCTCCCGCCGAATTCACCGACAAATACTGGCAATATCAAAGAGTATTAGGGAGGTAAGTATACTCTTGAAGTGAAATAAACGAAATCACAGATTTCTTTTTTCACGAGAGAGTTGATACTTACCTCCCTAATACGGACCCGTCCTCTCCGCCCCACAGAGGCTCTGTCTTCATGCTCTTATAATGTTGCATAGTGTCAGCCAATAAATTAGTCAGAGGAAGTACTAGTCGGCGCATGCGCGGTGGTGGGGCTGGCATCCGACTGACTGACTTCTGACTACCTGTCCAGTATTGGCACCTTACTTTTTTAATCGGAGTGTTTTATTGAGTGAAAGCCGATATTTAGCAATATCAAAGAGTATTAGGGAGGTAAGTATCAACTCTCTCGTGAAAAAAGAAATCTGTGATTTCATTTAAATCATGAGTGAATTTCGCAATATATACACCTGTGCAAAAGTTAAGCACCACCCTATTTTTACGCACATGCGAGGGTATACTCATGTGCTATGAAGAAAGCAATAGCATAAACATTTATGTACCCATCCATCTTAGTGCAAGAGGTAATAATGCAACTAGAGGAATGCTGATTATGATGGTGGGGAAACACTGTATGTTTTTGTTTGAACTTGAAAACGAGGCCTGAATATGGTTACGTTGACACAACTGACAACTATTGCCCTACAGTTGACACACGTGGCTAGATTGTCATTAATGGTGTCTGAAAACGAAGTTTAACATCTGTGCACGAGTTTGAGACTGTCATTATTAATACCGGGTATATCCACCTTGTGCCTGGATGACGGCCTGGACACGACGTCTCATGCTGGTCACCAACTGACTGATACGCCATTGTGGTATTCGTTGCCATTCAAGATGGATTCCGTCTGTTAATTCCTGTAGGTTCTGCACAGGAGGATCCCTCCTTCTCACCATGTTTCCCAGAATGTCCCAGATATGCTCAATATGGTTCATGTCAGGGCTCCTTGCTGGCCATGGTAGGGTTTCGATGGCATTCTGGCGGAGGTATTCATGCACAGCTCTAGCACGATGTGGTCGGGCGTTGTCATCCATGAATATAGGGTGGGTTCCAGGTGCATGATTTACAAATGAGGGACCACAACTCTATCCAGTATGGAATCTTGATATCTTTGTCCATTTAGTGTTCCAGGTACAGTCAACAGATCCAGCTTACAATCAAATGAGATGCACCCCCATATCATAACGGAACCTCCACCAAATGGAACTTCTTCCATGATGTTACGTTGGTCGTACGCCGTGCGTCTGGACCTCCATACACGAGTTCGACCATCTGTGGCATGAAGCAGGAACCGACTTTCATCGGACCAGTGTACCCGTCTCCAGGATCTCATGTTCCAGTGTCTTCTTTCGTTGCACCACCTCAGACGCTCCTCTTTGTGGTGTGCAGTGAGGAGAGGACGTCTGACAGGTCTCCTAGCTTTCATGCCAGCAGCATACAGTCTCCTTTTGACGGTAGACATTGACACTCTATTGCGCGTTTCCCATTGCTGGCTGAGCACTCTGCTGTTGGTGAATGGAGATCTCCTAACAAGGCGTACTAGGGCTCGATCATCACGGGCAGTAGTCTTCTTCGGTCTTCCAGTTCTAGGCCTGTCCTTCACCTCGTTAGTTTGCCCATGTTTTGCAATCAAACGACTGATTACAGTATGGTTAATGTTCAGCTGTCTGCCAATCTCTCTGCATGACATACCAGTGGTATGCATGCCTATGATTTGCCATTTCACACGATCACTTAACCTTCGTCTTGCCATAGCGGTTTACAATCAAGAGCTAATTCTCTCTGTACAAATAAACCACGGTCATGAACACAAAATTCCTAATCTTGTCGCCTAAATCTGTATGTAATGTTCTACACCTCAAACTGGACTTTTACATAACTGAACAAGTGTGCTGTTTCCCGCCACGCACAGACATCAAGCGGCGTGAAGTCATGCATGCATGTGCATTTTGTACTTGGAATTATGTCAGCTAACGCGGGGACAAAAAGTATGGCAGCCTAGTTGTACCATCATGTTTCTACGTTCTATTGTTTTTGCTGGTGCTTAACTTTTGCACAGGTGTATATTAAAGAAAATGTAATTAAGGTTTAACGGCCCATTGCTCGTAATGTTAAATTAGCCCCTCTGAAAATGGCGTATCTCCCAGGGTATTATGGGAAATTTGATTGTGATGACATCATTGTGATTCTATGAATATAATACAGGGTGGGAATATCGCCTCCAACAAGGGAGTACTTACTTCTACTATTGCATTAACAATTTCAACCGACAAGAGAAAATAATAAATTTGTTACGAATGTGTCAAAATTCTGGTGACTATTTTGAAACTAATTTGACTGAAAGCCAGCTTCCATTCAAATTGCTTTCAAAATATTCAACATCATACTTATATAGTGACTGTAAAAGTGGAATTCTGGGATTTCAGGTTCAAATGGGTAAAATGTTTAGATTTGGTTTAGATTTGGGGCCTACTTCCCTGATATTGCAGGTTACTAGGCCAATGTTGGCCCAGTAACCTGCATTATCATTCTTGTTTTAGTAAATGTGATGTCACCGATAATGAGAAAGTTATTGATTGTCACAAGAGAGCCGCAGACACAAAATATATATATATATATATATAATATCCATTTCGTTTACTCCTGGTCGCGAAAAAACAATGTTGAAGATAAACAATCCGATAAACTCGATCATCGATGCATGTCTTTGTTTACAGTTTTCGAGATAACTAACTTCAAGCACTGTCAGTAATAATCCTGAGTTAAGATGCCGAAGCGGTCAAATATATAGGCATCACCCTTTCTGATTGGCAGTTTCATTATTCCGTGTTATCTGTCTACTTTTTAGTCTGTGGCGTACACGAAATGTGCATAGATTGATGAATTGCACACACAAAAATAAATTATTTTCTAAACAGTTGACGCCATCTTTGCTAAATCTCATTAAATATGCATGTATTCTCGACCAATCAGACGGTGATACCCGTTGCCGAAAATGGGTAATAATGTTACGTACTCGGGTACTCCTGGAGTGAGTTCAGGAAGGCGAATGTTCGGCGAACGTTCGCGTTCTACGCGGTACAGTTTTCAGTTAATAACGGAAAACATTTTTCGTGGTCCTGAACGCACCCCAGGCACGGGTAAAACAACTATGTACGCATCTGCATGTCTATGTAAAAGCGGAGATTTTCGGTTACATATTATGTATGAAATAGCGAAATCGAAAACAACGGAATGTCAGGTTTGCAGATTTTGGAAATGTTACGAGGTTTTGACGTGAAAAAGACGCATTTTTGTTTCGTTTTTGCTTCGTCAAACGGTAAAGCTAACTATAATCTGTACTGTAAGCTGATAAATATTCAGAAATAATTTAACTGGAACAAAAGGCAGTAATAGCTCCCGGTCAATTTACGTTCAAAATATTCAACAACTTACCTGTATGATTACCTTGAAATTTAGATTTTGGGAATTCAGGGTTCAAAGGGTCAACTTGATTCCAGCACGCGTAAATAAGTGTGTAAAGCTTAGCTAGAAATGGGCGGGACCTAGATAGATAGTGTAGTTATATATTTACATCCTTATTCCTTCCACCAATTCGAGGAATCCTGACTGTCAGTCAAATATATGATGTCGTAATGAATCAGGCCACAAAAATTACATGTTCCTGCGGTCCGGGGAAGCCACATTTTACTGCTGGGCAACCAGATTTCAACACATTGGTTGCCCTGGGGGACAACCTAGATAATTTGTTATTTTCAGGGCCTGTATATGTACTCATTGTGAGTATTTATTTTATTTAGTCTACCCTTTCACAATGACTTATGTTCAAGAGAATTAAAATTTTCTCATAGAAAATGTCCATTTGCAGATCACGAGGACTGTTTTTGAAAATTTACCACTGGAATGACTGGCTCGGTTACTACAGAAGCCAGTTTTAGTTGCTATGGGGGATAAAAGGTTACTATAATACTTGAGTTGGTATTTACAAGGATTCTGTAGTCTCTATAGTTTACAATAATACCTATTTTCAACAGAATTTACAGAAATGGGTCAACCTGGATGTACAGTTGGGTAACCTAATTTAAATGGCATACTTACCCCTAGGTGGTGGGGGGGGTGCAACAAAGTATTTTTCTAATTTTCAAGCCCTGTGAATTGCATCACATGTAGCTTGGCATCGCAATCAATTATGTCATTCATGAATAAAATTTCTAAGTGCGTCATAAAGGCTTAATAGTCCATCAAGTTGTATGAATTGTATGTCTACTGTTTAATAACCAGTCTGTGGAATATTTTGAAACTAATTTGACTGGGTATGGCAGTAACAGCACCCAGTCAATGTAGTTTCAAAATATTCAACAGCTTACCTGTATAGTTTTCTGGAAATTGAGATTCAAGGTGTTCAGGATGGATCGATCCCAACACGGATAAAGCATGGGCAGAGCTTAGCTAGAGATTATGATTAGTTTTTCTCGGCCATTTAAAGTGGTTAATTTTCACAAATTTACCGTAACCCTTTACCCCTCAAATTTGTTGAAATTTTTTTAAAATTTTGACCATAGAAAATGTCCATTTGCAGAGCGAGAGACCATTTTTGAAAATTTACCACTGGAATGACTGGCTCGGTTATCGAGCCAGTAATTCTAGTGGTAAATTTTCAAAAATAGTCTTCTCTTGCTCTGCAAATGGACATTTCTCAAGACCACTGCAGTTTTTGGCTGATATGAGTGTTAAATAGTTAATATGCTTAACTTTAGCAAAAACTTTTGAAAGTTAATTTGTGGTATGTTAAAAGTATATTATGTCATATTGACCAAACCTTTACACCTTTAAGAGTGATTTGTCAAGAAAATTGAAATTGTTCGATTAACAAAGTTTCATTTATAGGCCAAGACAAGATTAATTTTGAAAATTTTCCACTGCCTCGGTTATCGATCCATGAAACAGTAGCCTCTGATAAGGTCGTGAAAGTTCCACCATTATGCATCGTCCTATCACACAGTCTCGCCCTCCCACTAACACTCGTATCGAGTCCCGTGATTGCACGTTTTTGATGTCACGAAACTACATAAATGAGGTCAGTGAACTACTGCCTAATAAAATTGCTCGGTTATTACTATCTTACTAATATACTGTCAATCACATAGGTTCTCGCAAGCTCTCCATCGATATTGGCACGAAGCTACGCCTCCATTTTTAGATTTATAGCGAGATTGAAGTAGGCAGAAATCTGATTGGCTACCTGAAAACTGGCAGCCAACATAGCGAGAAATTGCGGGCTTGCAAGTACCGCCTCGAACAGCGAAACGATGCGAGTGGGCAATTGTTATGGGCCTATGTTAGTACGATGACCATTATGAAGCTTTAAACCGTACGCGTATTGTTTTTCTGATGGTGGCAGATCTCATTGTCGTCGCTTGCTCTGTTTCAGGCTGGTACCGGGGTGAACGTATACGTGACAGTGAGGGAGGATGGTTTCCAGAATCCTGTGTTAAGGAAGTGGCCAGCTCACATGTGCGTGCTCGGAATTTGCGTCAGCAATACCGCCTATTACATGCCTCGTACACAAATCAGGGTCAGCAAAAGCTCACTAATGCCAAAAGTAAAGACGCCATTGACACTGAAGTATGACCACCTCTGTGGAACTTATTAAGCATTTGAATTTTATTCCTTTTATTTTCAAAATTCGTTATGAAAATATGTAGATTCTCATAGATGATGACCATTTGGAGACTAAGAGAAGGGTATTTTTGAAAGGAATGACTGGCTCGTTTATCAAGCCAGTCATTCCAATGGTAAATTTTCAAAAATATCCTTCTTGGCCTGCAAATGGAGGATATTCAACATGACCACTGCAGAGGCTATTTTTAGCCTGTGTGACTATTAAATAGTTGTGTTGACACAAGAGGGTTAAAAACATCCTTCAATTTTAAACCTATTCCCGATAAATTCCACATATGTCAATCTGAGGGCAAGCGAACAAGAATCTGTTGAATATTTTGAAATTAATATGACTGGAAGCCATTGCTGACTTAGGCAGCAATTACTTCCAGTCATATTAATTTTAAAATATTCAACAAAATATGCTATACATTGTAAAAAATTTACGTTTTCTGGTCTTTGTCGTTGAAAGGGTTAATGCACAGAGGTGAGTGTCCTATGGTATTAGCATGTTTGTCTATGAAATGACGCATATAGACAATGCCTGCCTGCTTATTTTAACTACGCATATATTAATTATTGTCAGTATTCTCTATATTACATTAATTATCAGGTGAATGTATTCTCTCAGTTAAGCAAATATGTTTACTAGGGTTATCTGGTGATTTAATTTAAATCAATGGACCTTTCCAGGGTTTTGACGTCATATGACGTCATAATCAGCTATAATCGGCGTGTAGGATGACGTAATAATCATTATGTCATAAATGATTCGATACGGCCCATCTTTAACTCTTAATAGTCCGACACACTGTACAAATTGTATGTCTCTACTATTTAATAAACATGCTGTTGAATATTTTGAAAGTAATTTGACTGGGCGCTGTTGCTGCTATGCGCAACAACAGCACCCAGTCAAATTACTTTCAAAATATTCAACAGCTTACCTGTATAGTTTTCTGGAAATTGATAGTCAGGGAGTTCAGAGATCGATCGATCCCAACATGATTGAGGCGTGGGCGGAGCTTAGCTAGAGATGGGCGGGGCATGGCTCAAAATGGAAAGGTCCATTGTGACGAGTGCTGTATTTGACAGAATAGTCATGTTGAAAGAGGTCAAAGTACATATTCAGGTCTTATAATGGTCTTACGTTTCATATACACACACGAATATGCACACACGCACAATAGTTATTTTCCTTACTTAAGTGAAATTTCTGTCTGCTGATAATAACTGTGCCTAAAGTAAGTCAAATTATAGCCTGGTTAAAGTTATCTAGACTCAATAAATGGAGCTTATCTTATGTGTGATTCTGCTGATATGATACTAAAAATTTCTTCCTACAGAAGTCAAATTGTTTTGAAAATATTCAGCAAGTCAAGAGCTTTTGCTCATTGAAATTATTGTCTGGTGACTTACGCAATTAATAAACATTCTGGTAAATATTCTGAAACCACTTTGGCGCCAGTCAAATTAGTTTCAAAATATTCAACTGGTTACTTGTATAGTTACTATAAAAATTTGGATTCGGGGACTTCAATTTTTTTCATTAATTCCAAAAAAAAAAGTGGGCTGGACTTAGCTAGAGATGGGTGGGGCAGAGCTAGAAATAGCTCCCGCTACTATTCTAAAAAATAATACACCCTTCTATTGCCTGCCGAGTGAGAAAATAGACTCAAAATATTGCTTCTGGAGATTTGAATTAAATAATCGCCTCAATCTTGGAACAGAATATCATAAATTACAGTCCTTTTCTTGAGTCAATATAACTTTAATCTGGATAGATCTGCGAATTGTTGTTATTTCTTATATTATATTTTTTATTATAAATCTTATACATTCTACTGTTGCTTTGATACTAATGTAAATTATACGATCATGTAAAACGTTTATTAACAGACATTTTCAAATATTTACTCAATGTATTATTGTAAATAAGAAAATATATGAAGTGTAATAATGTACATTTGTATATTAAATGGTGCAATATATATATACAGAATAATTGTGGAGAATGTTTAATTGACATTTTAACTGTCTGGCTGCTGTAATTTACCAGACAATAATTTCGATGGGCACTAACTCTGGACCTGCTGACCATTTTGAAAACAATTTGACTGAAAGTTGTTGGTGGCTTAGCCACCAATAACTTTCAGTCAAATTGTTTTCAAAATATTCAGCAAGTCCCCAGTTACACCACATTGAAAATATAGTCTGCAGAAATTCAGTAGGCAGGAAATTCAGTATTATTAAGGTGGTTCTAGTGAAGCTGAATACTATGGAACCTGTCTAATGTAGCCACCTTGTGGTATGCCAATAAGTGGCTACTGTAAACAGGTATAGGGTTCTAGCAAAGTGATTTGCTGTGGGATATGCCTTCTGGTGCCAACTGTGGTGCTTGTTTTTAAGAGAGTGGTTTCTGAGGAGGTTTGACTGTATGCTGATTATTTTGAAAATAATGTTACTGAATCAGTGATAATCTTAGACAGCAAGAACCTTTAGTCAATTTGTAATAAAACAATTTGTAATCATTGTGTATATTTAGAGCTATGTCATACATAGCCATCCTGTCTAAATGTCAAATTTTGCAAACCGAGAGTGGGATTGAAAATTTACCACAGAAATGATGGGCTCGGTTACCGAGCCCATCATTACATTGGTAAATTTTCAAAAATAGTTTTCTCTTGATTGGCAAATAGACTTTTCTCAAACCCACTTCTGAAACCATTTACATGTGGTCAGCTTGAATTTTAAAGAGTTAATTACCCTCTATCTGATATAATCAATAATTTATTTGTTTCTGATGAATGCATGCCATAATTAAATAAACCTAATTACTGTAAATAATAATTAACCAACCATTGAACAATATAAATAATAATTAATCAACCATTGACCAATATAAATAATAATTAATAAGCCATTGACGAATATAAATAATAGTGAGTAATTAACCAATGACCAATATAAACTGTCGATATATATATTTAACATCTGACATATATTAACCATAATTAATAATTAATGCTTATCTAATATAAACAGTAATTAATTAAAGGTCTACATTCACACTAGAGTTGTTGAAAATAATGTTGTTAAAATTGTATACTTTTAGATGCTAAAATTGTTTATCTCAGTATAATGAAGTGATTAAATCTTGGCAAATGATGATTTCACATCATGAGAACATACTTACCTCCATAACACTCTTGATATACTAGTAGATTGGCTCTAAATTCAATATTATTCAGAATTATAAAAAGTTAGGTGCCCCTACTGGGCAGGTGGAATGTACACAGTCAGGAACATGTCAGACCCCACCTCTGCGCATGCGCATACTGGTACTTCCATTTTCTAATATATTGGCTTATAAGCAACATTGAGAACTATTTCAAGCTCTATTTTGTGGAATTTCCAATCATTTCTTTCATCCAGTTTTATCCCTTGTGTCTTTGTGCCCACAGGCTCATCTTAGAAGTTGATCATGTCTCCTTTTTTCTGACTTATCAAATGATTATGTCTAAGGGTCACAGATATAAAACGAAAAATATCTCCCTCCTTTTGTCCCACCCCCTTCATTAGACTACAGATTCGGCAGGTGGTATGGACGTGATTTTCTGTACAAGAGGATGATTTACCTGTGTTCAGGATAAGGGAGTTTATTGGTTATGGCACCTAATTATTTGAAATTTGTTTAAATTTTTGCAGCCATCTTTATTGCACTGTATTCTCTTTTGTGGTTGTCCATGGGTTCTCAGATATATAATTATAGTATTATATTATTCTTGTGTGATGAATGTATGTAGTCCTAGATATTTCTTGCATTCATAATCTGATCTCTCCTCCCCTTGAAGGGGCTTTTGCATTGAGGTTTGATGTCATAATCAGCCAGATTTTTTCCCTTTTCCTTGACGTCATAATCTTGTTTTGTAGAAGACCCTTGATGTCATTATCATCTTATGTTATGAATGTGTAGAGATAACTGAGTGTCATGATCAGTCTCTCTCATCTTTTCTAACATTCTCATGTTATCCCTGGCTGTGTTTTTATTCCTTATTTTTTCATGAAGACATCTGCCCCTTCGGGGTTGTCAGTAATAAAAGTGGTTGTCTTCTCTCTCGAGTTTGTTTTTTATTTCTTTAACAAAATTAACAAACTAAAATACTGATTCTCTTCATATGTCTACCTTTCAGAAGTCATCATGTTCATCTTGTTTGAAGCATCTTAAGGCTAGATTCTTCCCCCACCTCTGCCCATCTTGTACCAGCTGTAAGCTCTCTAACAAATGTGCTGTTTGTAAAGAGGGGGGGATCTAACCTCTGAATTCTTCTGTTTACAGGTGAAGATGATGGTGGATGACAACAAGAGGGTGAGGAAGGAGGAGAAGGAGAAGGGAAGAAGGCCTCCAAGAAGGGTGAGCTGGAGGCCTTCAAAGTAGAGTTAGTGAGTGAGATGCGCAGGACCTTGAAGGACCTGATGCCTGACATGCTTCGCGGCATGTTGCCGGTCACAGGTGTTTCAACTTCCTGCGCATCGACCGCAGGGTGTAGTTCGGATTGACCGGTCGGATACCGGCCGTACCAGCTAAGCTGTGTATGCGCCGCCCGTCCTGGATTCGTTTTCTGAACACGCCCCCCTGGGTTGAACCATAAGCGTATATAGGCCTATGGGAGAGATAGCGTTGCGAAAACGACTAAGTTCGTTAAAACGCATGATGCGCATGCGCGCGCCAGGATGCTGTTTTGATAGAGCGCGTAGTTACGACCAAGATAGGATGGCGCTTTTAGTGTACTGGGATGGTACCCTGTAATCCTTATTGATTGCCTGTTCCCGTGAAATCTGGCATTGATCGAGACCAGAATTTAACGGGCTTTTTAAATCTGTAAACAATTTCAAAATCAGTTAAGAAATGGCTGAGTTATCCACGGAAAACCCTTCTTGATTATCTTCAAAATATTGCCGTGATGTCATAACCACGTGGACGCAAAACTTCTAGAATGTTCTAGAACATTCGGCTGCGCTATTATTAGCTACGCGCTGATTGGCTGTTGTTCGAACGATGATTGGTTGGAGCCTGCGCCTGTGACGTCACGAGGCGTATAAAAGGAGACGCGATCCAGTGATCGAGAGCATCCTCAGCCAGGGGCGGAACAGGTTGGACCTGTACTAGCTGCGAGCAACAGATATTACGCATATGACTTCAGTTTTCTGTTCTTCTCCCGTAGCTAGCAGTAGCCAACCCACCGCAGTAAGAACAATTTTGTAACTCCCTACTTACGGGAGTAATTTGGAACTTCTGATAATTGTTCACGAATATCAATATCTACTTCGGAACACAAATTTGCGATGAGGCCTTTACAGCCTGAATATGTGAGTCTACAGATGTAGAGGCAGGATGTTCTTTGATGGATGACTCACCGGATCTGCCGGCCATGCCTAAAAGTGGTATTTCAACTGTCACCGCACTAATATCATGTAGGTTCTTCTAACTTTCGACCGCAGCAAGTAAACTGCCCGGTGCGTCTTCAGAGCTGACTGACGTACCCAGCACCGTGAAGCTTTGTTTTGTATCTTCGTTTGCCTCTAACGACCCCCGCTTGTGATCGGGTTGTTTACACCTTCCATCCATACCATCGGTGTACGGGAACCTTCTTCACCACAGTAGTACTATCGTATCTTTTACTGACTGCTCGTTAGACATCCTATTAGGCTTACAGTGCTGAGCGATGTACTCCCACCATGAGTGTTCTTGCGGAAGTCTTGTTTGCGGAAAACATCTTGCGGGAACCAATCTGCGGGAACTTTCTAGCTTCCGGAGAACGCATCATCTCACGTCAAACTATGGAATGACGTATCAATTTCAGTAACACGGTAGCCTAACTTAAGAATGACTACCGAGTATTCAAGTAACTATACTTCGCAATTTAATTATTTCTCTATATGTATTTCGTTAATTATATTGTATCCATAAGAACGGTCCCGATGACTAAAAGGAACCTTAATGGTCTTAGGACTGCTAGTTATAATTTCTGTATCTGTTTATAATTATTCTCATTTTCCTCCATGTGTTGCTAACCGCACTATAGTGGGTTCATTAACCTGTACTGATATGTATACCTTGATCATTTGATACCGTATTGATTGTTCTGGTTAGATTATGTATATATATGGCCAGTGGCCATCCGGTCATATGTTTTGCTTATTCATAGAAAATATAGGACCTCAGTGCACGTAGGAAACACTATACAGCAACACTTATATATGCAGCACTTTCTCCCACCACCAACAATTTTTCACTGAGGTCACTGTTCATGTTATAACTCTGTTTAGCCCGGCATGCTACCGACTAAACCTTTTCTATTCAGCTCAATAGGATAGGGTCAAAATGATTAGAGACACTTTCTTCATTACGTACTCTGTAATATACTCTTCTGTTCCGGTAGTGTGATAATCTAGCCCCGCACTCCGGTCAGACTCATAACTCCAAGATTTTGTCTCTCTTCATGTTCCACTCAGCCTGGTGGATTCTTAATTGTTTGGATGTCCCTATCCACACCATGGGCGCAACTAAACTATTGGGGTTTCTGAGCGGTGATGGCCAGGGTGTGGTGTCACATACATTTCCCGTGTATCTTTGGATACTTAGTAGTTAGCACTTTAGCCAATGTAGGAAAGCACTGCGAAAACCTATATTAATTATTATTTTTATTACTGAACAAACCTCCCGCACCGCAGTGCAAAACAGGGCAACTTGTATATAAACCTAACGACAGGTTAAACGGTTAGTTCCATAGGACCCGGTGACGGGCGAGATACGTACCCCCACCGAATTCCATAAGAATGTCTGGGCATGATATTTAGATCTGCCACGCCCTTGTGGGAAGGACATTTACGGTGGGTATTCGTATCTCTTACCCCCACCATAACGATAGAACAATGGTCTAATAATGCTTTCGTGGTTACCCATGTCGTGTAACGTTTTATGTGGTTATGGGGCGGGATGTCCAGATTCTTATCCAGTTCGGAGATCTTGCTATGTAACATGTATGAGCGCTGTCTTCAGTATTGATGTCTTAGGGCATCTGTTCTCAGTGGCAGCTGTGTCTAATAGCTAGGTAGATACCAGCCAGTTGCGGGCAAAAATAATTCTTGAAAACAACTAACAGCTAATTAAGCAAAGCAGAAGGCCCGCATAAATAAAGCGGCAACTACTAATTAAGCATACCAAGAATCACATACGACGGTGACGAGGGAATCCATCGGGAATCGCCTGTCCCGTCTTCACATAAAACAGTACCATAGTCATAAAACCGTCCTATAGTCATAATCTCACTAGGTATGGTCTTTTTTTTCTAAAGCATTTTTGGTTGAAATATTAGAGTGGGCCCATTTTTGCCTACTATTCTTCTCCCGCTTTAAGCAGTTGCGACACTTTCCCGAGACAGAGGCCCGCGTGAGGCACTTGCCTCTCGCAAGGATTCAGCGACGATGGTCCACGCCAGGATAATACTCCTCACCCAAACTAGCACTAGGAGTAGTGCCCGCGTGAGGCACATAACTTTTTGTCAGAGATAACCTTCTTCCTTTCAGCATAGAGGTATAATAACTTATATTAAGTTAATGAGTTAAGTCTCGTGTATGGGAGCCTCCCTTGCGGGGATACCTCTGCAGACCTACAAGTCTGTGTAGTACCTCCGGGAGCCCCATGTTTAAAAGTTCATCTACCTGTCTCTATGTCTCATATTTTTGTATGCTCTTACTGTAGTATTATCTAGCATATCTATAATTGTTTAGGTAAACTCATTGTATAGACTTATATTTTTAGGTCACCAAATCAAATCTTGTAAGTCCGTAGATCACGAAATTGCTATGGACAGGCATACTGGTGACACAAATTCTTGGGATGAGACAGTTGTGTTTAATGTTCACGACGATGGTCGCACGGCCCCAGCGGAACGATTGAGTTCCACCGGCCTTAGGAGCCGGTTTTTGTTTCCCGCAGGGCAGTCTCGTACAAGGTCCGTCACCCCAAGACCGGATGCTAACCAGCATCATCACTCGTCATGCGGTGCGGCGAGTCGACATGATACACCGGAATGGCCCGACACTACCCGGCGAGCTACAAGTGCAGGTTGCCCCCCCCCCCATCCCTGGATCATGCCCTCCTAATTCGGACAAAGCATTCAGTGATCCAGCGGCGGTCGACTTGGACCCAGGCTTGATGTTCGCATGGCCTGGTGATCCAGCGGCGTGAGTAGCATCAGGCGGGACGCAACCAGCGGGCCTGACCACAATCACTCGTCATCTGCCTACGGGCCTTCTCTTGGTCAGTCTGGTTTAGCTTTCTTTGCTAACCCAGTGTCTACCTTTCCTGACCAGGAAGATGACGAAGACTACCTGCTCTGCCCACAGGATGAGCATGAAGACATGGATGCGAGCGTCTACACTCCTCTCATGGGGAGCGCGGCCGCTCGCACCTATGGTACCGTTCTCTCAGTAGCGGGTTTCATGATTCAACCTGTGGGCAGATTCGGAGCGGACAGCCGCCCGTATAAGATACCACGCTTAGCCGTGGAATCTTATACGGATGACTCGGAGCGCGCTTGTGTGACTTATGCCCCTCACGGAAGCATGGCTGTGGTGTGCGGAATGCGCATGGGCCCGTATGCATTCCCCGGGCGGTCTGGTATGTCTGTAGCCTCTTCCACAGCCCACCTGCGAATGCCATTGAAGATGACGAGGGCCCACTGCTCATCGGCAATTCGTAGGTGGCCATGGATGAAGACTGGTATGACGCATGCGCATGGCACCTTGCTGTCAGACCAGAGCTCTGTGGATGAAACGGGCGCCAGTAACTTGCGGGCGTGGTTACAGGCTAAGCCGTTGGCCACCTCGGCTCAATCTCTGCCATATGCAGAGCATATCGTAGATATGTTCTCTGCGGCGGAGGAGTCGATTAGACCAAAAGGTTGCTAGACGTCGAGTTACTGCCAGTCAGTACACTCGGTATGGTCTAGCGCCCAGACTGAGTGCGGACGACCGCGCCGCTATGGGTGAAGACACGCGGCCAGGCTCTTGTGCTGACACTGGAGCGCTGTGCTCGGGCGCTATGTGGTCAGCAAATGCTGCACTGCGTGACACCGAGGAGAGTTCGTGAGCAGCAATCAGTGCGCTGTCTCACGTCTCAGCTGCTATCAGGGGTAGTAGCAGCCTAGTCCAGTGACAGTCCAACAAGCAATCGAGGATGGTATCAACCTTGACGTTGGACTGCTTGACTAGGTCGGACCAAGTCACTGAGGATGAGGCACACGTTTGCACTGGACAATCTGTGCCTGTCTGTTTGGAGGTGAGGGTTGTTGGCACCTCCAGGAGACAGTGAACTTGGTCAACAACCAGAGGGTGCTGCGCGCACAATTTGAAGTGTTGCGCAAAGAACACGTACGTGTTCAGCCCTCGGCTGTTCTGCAGCAGGTCGCTCCTGGCGGTGCTGGCAGTGTCAGAGGCCAGCAGGCCGGCTGGGTTCAGAAACCTCGCCGGCCGAGTCAGCAGCAGCGTGCTGCTGTACGTCAGCCAGCGCTCCAAGCGCGGCCAGCCAGGCAGCATCCCACGCACCGGGGTGCACGTGGTGCTGGGCGTGGCATGCGTAGAGCAGTGCGTGGTAACCGGGCCTGATGGCCTGAAATAATTTTTGCTTACCACAGGTACCACTTTGGTGTTGTCACATGTACCAGAGACACGCCCACTTCTAAGATTTATGTGCACCCCGCTAACCCTAGGCGCACCAGTGGGAGGTCGATTGACTTTCCACATTCAGGAGTGGGAGTGGTTAATTCAGGACTGCTTAGTCTTGCAATGACTTTCGCGGGAATACAGTCCATAGTGGATAATAGGTCCGCCATTGCATCTGTCTCCGGTACCTGTCTGGACTCAAATTACAAGTGATCCAGACAAGCGGTTGTGCATAGAAGAGGAGATAGAATCTTTAATTCTAAAAGAAGCAATTCAACCAGTGGAAAATTGCCCGGGCTTCTATTTAACCATGTTTCTTGTGACAAAGAACACCGAAGGGGGGAGACCAATTCTCGACCTCACACCTCTAAACAAGTTTATAGACTCACCAAGTTTCAAAAAGGAAACAAGAAAATCGGTGGTGCTGGGGTTAGAGAAGGGGATGTGGACGGCATCGATAGATCTGAAAGACGCTTATTTCCACCTTTCCATTGCAAGGAGTTTTCATCGGTTCCTGAGATTTGCTCTCCAGGGACGCCAATGGGAATTCAAAGTTCTCGCATTCGGAATTTTGACGGCTCTGAGAGTCTTCACTCGAGTGGTCCTTGCTATCACAGCTTTCCTCCGCAGGAGAAATATAGCGGTCTGCACTTACATAGACGACTGGTTGCTAAAAGCACACAACCCAGAAAGCTTGAAAGCAAATCTGGAGTTTTGAAAACTCACAGATTTAGGCTGGATAATCAACTTTCGAAAATCAGAGCTGACTCCATTTCAGAAGTTTGTTTACCTGGGTATGTTCTTTGATCTGGATATAGGATATGTTTATTCATCCCAAGAGAGAGTGGAGAATCTCCTCTTGTGCATTCAATGGGTTTGCAACAGTCGTTATATTCTAGCACGAGTCTATCTGAGAATGCTAGGTCTGATGGTTTTAATGGAACCAGTCATTCCTCAGATGGCCTTGCGCAGACGGCCGATTCATCTGTTTCTCATGACTCAGTGGACGCAGAGTTCAGGATCACTGGACTCGCGCATTCAACTGTTGGATCCTCTCATTCTTCACCGTCATTGGTGGATGGAGAGAGAGAATCTCGTGGGGGGTCATGCTGACCCCTCCCCACCCTCAAGTAACGATGTTTACGGATGCATCGATGGAGGGATGGGGAGCTTGCCTGGAAGAAGCCACAATATCAGGGCTTTGGAATCTGGATCAGTCAAAGGAGCATATCAACATGCTAGAATTACGAGATGTAGTTCGAGGCCTGGAACACTTCTTAAAGGAAGTGGAGGGAAAGTTTGTGTTGATACATTCAGACAACTCAACTGTAGTGAGTTACATAAACCGCCAGGGTGGAACGAAGTCGCCCAGTCTCTGTATGATGACATGGAAACTGCTTTGCTGCTGCAGGGATCATATGATCACCTTGAAAGCAGTTCATATTCCAGGAAGGCTGAATCTGTTAGCAGACTCATTGAGTCGAAGGATGAGCATTCTGTCTACGGAATGGCAACTAAATCAATGTGTGGTGGATCATCTGTTCAATCATTGGGGAAGACCCAACATAGATTTATTCGCAATGAAGAAGAATGTGAAGATGACGACGTACGTCTCTCCGATTCCAGATCCAAGCTCTATCGCAATAGATACGCTAGCTATCAGTTGGAAGGGAATGTATGCATATGCATACCCTCCAACAATCCTGATTCCGAGGATTCTTCAGAAAATCAAACCGGAGGAATGCCAAGTGCTTCTGATCGCTCCGAATTGGTCAAGCCTATCATGGTTTACGGATCTGCTGGACCTTCTGGTCTGCAATCTGGTTTCTCTGCCTCTGATGGACAATATTATGTTCCAGGGCAAGGCCCTTCACAACAATCTGATAATTTTTTAATTGACTGCATCGATGTTGTCAAAAGATCCGCAATTAAAGAGGGCTTTTCTGAGCAAGCATCCAATTTCATGGCCAGAGCCAGAAGGGGGTCAACCTCCAGAGCATATAATTATAAAATCAACAGATTTGCAGAATGGTACTCAAAGAGATGTATCAATCCAATGGATGCATCTATTCAGGTAGTAGCTGATTTTCTCTGTCACCTTTATGATGCCTATAGTCTTAAGCCTAATTCTATTGCTGGATATAAATCAGCATTAATGACTGTTATCCCTTGCTTGGCAAAGAGGGGAAGTGATGAAGTATGTGTTCTAAATACTCTTATGAAAGATATGGGCAATCTTAGACCGAGAAATCCTCCACAGACACCGTCATGGAGTCTTTCTCTGGTTCTTCAAGTTTTAAGTGATAAACCTTTTGAACCTCTTAGTGCTATTTCTATAAGATTATTAACACTTAAAACTGTGTTTTTAACTGCGGCAGCATCAGCCAGATGCAGAAGTGAAATTTATGCCTTGTCTGCTGACCCTGACCGTTATATATACACCTGTGCAAAAGTTAAGCACCACCCTATTTTTACGCACATGCGAGGGTATATTCATGTGCTATGAAGAAAGCAATAGCATAAAAATTTATGTACCCATCCATCTTAGTGCAAGAGGTAATAATGCAACTAGAGGAATGCTGATTATGATGGTGGGGAAACACTGTATGTTTTTGTTTGAACTTGAAAACGAGGCCTGAATATGGTTACGTTGACACAACTGACAACTATTGCCCTACAGTTGACACACGTGGCTAGATTGTCATTAATGGTGTCTGAAAACGAAGTTTAACATCTGTGCACGAGTTTGAGACTGTCATTATTAATACCGGGTATATCCACCTTGTGCCTGGATGACGGCCTGGACACGACGTCTCATGCTGGTCACCAACCGACTGATACGCCATTGTGGTATTCGTTGCCATTCAAGATGGAGTGCGTCTGTTAATTCCTGTAGGTTCTGCACAGGAGGATCCCTCCTTCTCACCATGTTTCCCAGAATGTCCCAGATATGCTCAATAGGGTTCATGTCAGGGCTCCTTGCTGGCCATGGTAGGGTTTCGATGGCATTCTGGCGGAGGTATTCATGCACAGCTCTAGCACGATGTGGTCGGGCGTTGTCATCCATGAATATAGGGTGGGTTCCAGGTGCATGATTTACAAAATGAGGGACCACAACTCTATCCAGGATGGAATCTTGATATCTTTGTCCATTTAGTGCTCCAGGTACAGTCAACAGATCCAGCTTAAAATCAAATGAGATGCACCCCCATATCATAACGGAACCTCCACCAAATGGAACTTCTTCCATGATGTTACGTTGGTCGTACGCCGTGCGTCTGGACCTCCATATATGAGTTTGACCATCTGTGGCATGAAGCAGGAAGTGACTTTCATCGGACCAGTGTATCCGTCTCCAGGATCTCATGTTCCAGTGTCTTCTTTCGTTGCACCACCTCAGACCCTCCTCTTTGTGGTGTGCAGTGAGGAGAGGACGTCTGACAGGTCTCCTAGCTTTCATGCCAGCAGCATACAGTCTCCTTTTGACGGTAGACATTGACACTCTATTGCGCGTTTCCCATTGCTGGCTGAGCACTCTGCTGTTGGTGAATGGAGATCTCCTAACAAGGCGTACTAGGGCTCGATCATCACGGGCAGTAGTCTTCTTCGGTCTTCCAGATCTAGGCCTGTCCTTCACCTCGTTAGTTTGCCCATGTTTTGCAATCAAACGACTGATTACAGTATGGTTAATGTTCAGCTGTCTGCCAATCTCTCTGCATGACATACCAGTGGTATGCATGCCTATGATTTGCCATTTCACACGATCACTTAACCTTCGTCTTGCCATAGCGGTTCACAATCAAGAGCTAATTCTCTCTGTACAAATAAACCACGGTCATGAACACAAAATTCCTAATCTTGTCGCCTAAATCTGTATGTAATGTTCTACACCTCAAACTGGACTTTTACATAACTGAACACGTGTGCTGTTTCCCGCCACGCATGGACATCAAGCGGCGTGAAGTCATGCATGCATGTGCATTTCGTACTTGGAATTATGTCAGCTAACGCGGGGACAAAAGGTATGGCAGCCTAGTTGTACCATCATGTTTCTACGTTCTATTGTTTTTGCTGGTGCTTAACTTTTGCACAGGTGTATAGTTACAGGTGAAGGCCTTAAGCTTCTACCGAGATTGAATTTCTTGGCTAGGAATCAATCTTTAAAATATCCGGGTCACCCTACTATTTTACCTGTCTTAACTAGATATGATCCTGGGGCTAAAGCATGGTGTCCTGTCCATGCCTTAACTAAGTACAAAAGAAGGACTCATGTTTTTCGGACAGACCCATGATCCCTATGGTTGTCATATATTGAACCCAATGGTAGGGTGTCACAGAGACACTATTTCCAGATAGATAGTAGAATGCATTCAATTTTAACTTAAGACAGCCACTGGAAAACAAGTAGATACAGCCAAGGCTCATAGTGTCCGTGGTGTGGTAACTTCTACAGCATTATTTAATGGTGTTTCTGTTGAAGATATTATGTCAGTAGCCCAGTAGCACTGTGAATCGAGTTTTACCAACCATTATCGCCATGACACTTCTAATCCGCTCGCGTCTCAGTCCTCAGAAAATAATGCGGAGGCATTTATTTGTAATTAGTTTTCCTCCTCTGCTATTTACAAATATCACATTTGTTAGTAGGGGATCCCTACTATTTTCCGGTAACATTATCTTCATTTGTAGGGGGAAGAGGTGATTTCCACGCCCAAGACATCAGAGGTCAGTATATGTGACCATTTTTGTTTTTGTCTTAATGATTGTGTCATGTTATTATTTAATATGATGACGGTTATTGTCTCTTAATTGTGGTTCTTTCAGAGAGTTTCTTTGAAAATGAAGCAATTCTTCTTTTTCAAATGTGTAGTAATACTTTTATCAAGTATTAGAGAATGTGCTAATCTTTTAGTGCAGCGTTTTTTCCTAACGTTCCTTAGAAAGAGTGGGGTTGGGGGGGGGGGGAAGTGGGGGTGGTGGTGGGGGTGGGGGGGGGGGGGTGGCGCATTTGCCTTTAGATCACTCCTGGTTGTGTTTCAGACAGAATTTCAGATGTTTTAAATCTCTTGAAAATTCTAAGAGCTAGTCTCTTCGATGGTGAACTGGTTTTAGGACCTTGCCTCCCTCCCGCCAAATTTACTTTCAAATTCTGGCTTTTATCAAGGGTGTTAGGGAGGTAAGTATGTTCTCATGATGTGAAATAACAAAATTTACCAAATTTCTTTTTCACGAGGAGATGACATACTTACCTTCCTAACAGGATCCCGGCGTCTCCACCCCACGGAGGCCTGGTCCTTTGGTTATTTCAATAGTTGCTTCTATGTCAGCCAATATTTAGTAACGGAAGTACCACTATGCGCATGCACAGAGGTGGTGTCTGACATTTGCATGACTGTGTACATTCTACCTGCCCAGTAGGGGCACCTAACTTTTTATAATTCCGAATATTATTGAATTTAGAGCCGATATACTAGTATATCAAGAGGGTTAGAGAGGTAAGTATGTCATCTCACTCGTGAAAAAGAAATTTGATAAATTTTCTTATTTAATTCTGTATAGATTAATATAATTTATTTAGTTGTGTAGGTTTTAGCATTTAAAAGTTACAATTTTAACAACTTAATTTTCAAACAGTCTGGTGTGAATCTGGGTCTTTGAACTTTGACCAATGTGAGCCATCATTTGACGAATATAAGCCAGAATTATTTAACCACAAATACTTATTTTGCATATATATGTATATTAAATATATTTTTCAAATTTTTTATCGGATTATACATACAATAAACGTAGAGTAATGCAATGTCAAAGTTTATATATATTATATAAACCTGTATATATATCTATCTATATGCTATGTCAGAAATGTATAGATGTGTAGTACTTTGTTCTACTGATGTCCAGCATTGTCCTGCCATCTATGTATATTATACATGTAACTCTGCCTTTCATAATCTGTGAAATTTTAAAACTATTTAACCCTTGAAATACCATTGTTTTCAATTTCATTATAGTTATACACGTCAGGAAGGTTGTTGAATATTTTGAAACTAATTCGACTGGAAGCTGTTGCTGCCATAATATTCAACAGTATATTCATTCCATCATAAAGAATTGTGGCTATTCGATTTTTCATTTTCTAACTTTAGTTGCCTCAAGTCCATTCTCTTAGAAGTTCTTGGTTTGCTTGGCGTCTATCGAGTGTCTGATTCGAGGTCTGATTCATGCTATATCTAGGCCGATTTATATTTCAGTCTATTATTGGTAACTGCTCCGGTTTTACACTGGTTCCCATTTATACTCCTGGGTAGAGAGTGGCAACGAGGAGTGAAGGGGATTGCCTATGTTTCAACCGATTCCTCATCAGCCACCTGATCGTCTGACAGTCGAGCGGGATTTGAACCCCACCTGGCTGATTACCAGTCGATCATGCTAACAGCACGCGATCATGCTAACAGCACAGCCAATCCTCTCCCCGCAATCATATCCTGATTATTCAATTTTTCATTTTCTAACTTTAGCTGCCTGATGTCCATTCTCTTATTGTTGTTATTCTGTCCATGTCTGCGACACCGGATTAGTTTACTATGATCATGTAATTCATGGGCCCATTGTTGTGACATATCTCCTGTGTTTGAATCAATGGTTTGCAATGTTTCCTGACATTTCTTGAATAAATATCCTTCTTTATATCGAGTTTCAGAATTATGACAGTAATTAAAACTAATGATAATTTATTAAAATTAAATTTAAGACGTTCTTCCTGCGAAAAGAATGAAGATTATCCTGATAATTTTGCCCATATTGTGGAAAAGACAATCCGGTTGTTGACCCTTAGCACACTGATGTCAATATTCTGTCGTTTACCGTGTCAATAGAAAAGAAAGAGGTGCACATTTTTCAATAATTTTGGTGGAAGATGTTGCTGTCTACGACAGCACCATCTTCCACCAAATTTGTTGAAAAATGAACACCAGTTATTTATCTTTTAATTTAATTTGAAATTAAAAATTTCAACATCAGAGTTATGAACTCTTCGGCTGACAGATTTATGCCATTTTTATTGCGACGCCCGCTAACGGGTGACGTAATTGATTATGATGTCAGGTACTTGAGTGACAGATCAGATCACTAAGTTTAGAGACGTTTTTGTAACCTGCAAATCGACCTTCCTCAAGGGCACAGTAGAAACCATTTTGGCTTTTAGAATGTTCTGTCTGGGTGAGATAAGCTTTACAATAGTCCATATGTTTATGTTATGCATCTTACTGTTTTATTAATTTGTTCTTTTCTTGTGTTAGGCCAAGAATCAGACATCATACACACACATGCATACACACCAAGAATCAGACATCATACACACACATGCATACACGCCAAGAATCAGACATCATACACACACACGCATACACACCAAGAATCAGACATCATACACACACATGCATACACACCAAGAATCAGACATCATACACACACATGCATACACACCAAGAATCAAACATCATACACACACATGCATACACGCCAAGAATCAGACATCATACACACACACGCATACACACCAAGAATCAGACATCATACACACACACACACACACGCATACACACCAAGAATCAGACATCATACACACACATGCATACACACCAAGAATCAGACATCATACACACACATGCATACACACCAAGAATCAGACATCATACACACACATGCATACACACCAAGAATCAGACATCATACACACACACATGCATACACACCAAGAATCAGACATCATACACACACATGCATACACACCAAGAATCAGACATCATACACACACATGCATACACACCAAGAATCAGACATCATACACACACATGCATACACACCAAGAATCAGACATCATACACACACATGCATACACACCAAGAATCAGACATCATACACACACATGCATACACACCAAGAATCAGACATCATACACACACATGCATACACACCAAGAATCAGACATCATACACACACATGCATACACACCAAGAATCAGACATCATACACACACATGCATACACACCAAGAATCAGACATCATACACACACATGCATACACACCAAGAATCAGACATCATACACACACATGCATACACACCAAGAATCAGACATCATACACACACATGCATACACACACACACATACACCCACGCACACATGCATGGATACACATATGCAAATCTGTTTTGGTATTGTTATTAAAATAATTTGTATATATAATAATCTTACCTTTGTACTATATTTATATTCATATACACACATATATCGAGCAGTGCATAATTGGAAGGGTTTTAGCTCACCTGGCCGGAATGGCTAAGTGAGCTTATGCCATGGCGACCATCTGTCGTCCATCTCTCCGTCATCAATCTGTCCATCAACTTTTGTTTCAAAACGCTACTCCTCATTATCTGCATAGCGGATTTCAAATTAATTTAGCTGGTATGATCCTATGGGGGTAGGCTTTAGAACTTCTATACAAAATGTTGATTGGTAAATTCTTTCGGTGGCCATCTTGAATTTTCTAATAAATGACAGGAAATTGTTTGAAAATGCTACTCATTAACTGCTTGGGCAATTTCAACCAGACTTATTTGGGAGGATAGTACACTGGTATGTTTCAGAACTTATGTACAGAATTTTGATTGGTCTATTTTTTGCGGTGGCCATCTTGGATTTTGTGAAAATTTCTGGAAATCACTAAAACCCATACTCCTCATTATTTTGCATATATATACTAGTCAAAAATGAAACTTCCGCACCAATTCACCTCATTAAAATTTTTTCGCTGTGGGTGAAATTATTTCATTAATGACAATAAATAATTCAGTGTGGTATGGGAATTATCAATCAGCTATCAACTTCTGCAGGGCACATCAGAGGGCCATTCACAAAGAGCTGATACAGGCAAGGGGTCATTTTCCAAATTCACATCTCAATATCGTGCGTGACCACCTTGCGCACCGACAACAGAAACACATCTGCGCATGGAATTCACAAGACTGTTGATTTCTGCTTGTGGAATGTTGTTCCACTCGTGTAACAGTGCCTGTTGAAGTTCATTCACATTTTCTGGTGGGTTTAGGCGCCGTCGAATCCTCTGGTCAATGTTATCCCACAAATGCGATAAACTTGTACCCTCCCATCACTTCCAAACAGGGAAAAACGAGATTTGTCTGAGAAAAGGACAGTGTTCCATTGCCGTCTGGTCCAGCGTTGATGTTCACAAGCCCAATCCAAACGATTTCGGCGATGACGATCTGTCAACACATCCTACGTAAGGGCGACGTGACCTGATGCCTTCACTACGCAAACGATTACAGACTGTCTGATCACTAATGCCAAGGTTGCCTGCAGTCCTGGTGCCAGTTTGAAAGTGGTTTCGTAAGTGTGTCGGGGTAATGTGTCTGTCCTGGGCACGTGTGGTGACACATGGGCGTCCACTATGTGGACGGTCAGCAACAGTTCCAGTGTATTCGAAACGGTTCCTCAGATTTCTCACAGCCCTGGCAGAGGCACCAACAATACGAGCCACTTCAGCAGTGACTGTACCGGCCTGGAGAAGACCAACAGCTCATTCTCGCAGATTTGCAGGAATTCTTGGCATCCCAGCTTGGTGGAATTCTTACAGTCACAACAAAATTAATTTGCTTTCAAGTTGGATACACATGAAAACAGCAGAAAGTCACTAACACTGACACTAGCACATGGTTATACCCCAGTGGGACATGCACGTGCAAATCACGCAAACGGTGCACGCACGGACATGCATCATTGAGCGCGTTAAAACATTAGCCATATGCATTACCTCGACGTCCAAAACAAACATAGTAGGCCTAAGTTTATAGTAGCAATGATTAGAGTAAATATTGAATATCCCAATATTTGGGATGGACGTTTCTTTTTTTGACTAGTATATGTATATTAAATATATATTTTCGAATTATTTATAGAATTATACGTACAATAAACGTAGAGTAATGCAATGTAAAAGTTTATATATGTTATATAAACCTGTATTAATATCTATCTATATGCTATGTCAGAAATATATAAATGTGTAGTACTTTGTTCTACCGATGTACAGTATTGTCCTTCCATCAATGTGTATCATTCACTGTGACGATTTCAATCAAACTCGGTTGGAAGAACTCTAGCGTAGTATACTTCAGAACTTGTATACATAGTTTTGATAGGTACATTTTTCCCGGTAGAAATCATCAAAAAATCTCATTAACTGCTTGTTTCGGCAGTGATCTTGGATTTTCTAGACATTTTCCAGCAGAATTTAAATCGCTAATACTACTTAATCAATGACTAGATTTCAACCAAACTTAGGTGGAATGATCCTATGACGATAAGCTTCAGGAAAATAATTTGAGAATTTCGATTGATCAATTTCTTTGGCGGTCATCTTGGATTTTCCGGAAATTATCCATCATGTCTATTTGAATGTAAATGATTCAAATGCTAGTGCTCCAGGTGAGCGTCACAGGCCCTTGGGTCTCATGTTTTAGTCAGGTATATCTATATATGCATGTCAAAATTAGGAACACTTTTGTACATAGATTTTAGAGAACCAATACTAGATCTACTTTTCTACTATTTATAATGTATATATTTTATAACTATTATACACCATACTGCATACATTATTGATTTTAGTCCTTTCAACTCGAAAGTCTAAATATCATAACTTAATCATGCTGTAAGAAATCTATAGTCTGTTGAATATTTTGAAACCAATTTGACTGGAGGCTGTTGCAGCAACAGCTTCCAGTCAAATTAGCTTCAAAATACTCATCATCTTTTCTATGTTGCTGTTTAGAATTTGAGAATCTGGGATTTTGAAAGGTTATTGTTCTCGCCAATCAAATGCTTTTAATGCTTTTTGCTTATATAGGCCAGGTCAGATTACTCCTGATTGTTACATAATGAAGTATTCAAATTGGAAAGATCCGTTCATATGACTGGGTCTTTAATGATAACCTATGGCCACGTCGGCGATTATCGACAGTAATTTGAGTGGTAAAGTTTCAAAAAAATTCATGTCTTTGCCTGTAAATGGATATTGCTCAAGACCAGTGCAGAGGCTGGTTTTGGCTAGCCTGACCATTGAAGAGCTAAGTGGATGGGAACATGATGTCAATAATCACCATACCATATTGCACGGTGAACAATGTAGTTTTTCTATAAAATGAGTTTAATTTTTCGATGTGAACTCTGAGATTTATGAATATTGCCAGGAGGGCTGGCAAGATTTAATTGTCTCACTGCTGCAAGCCACCAGACAATAATTTCAATGCACAATACTGGATCTGCTGAATATTTTGAAACCAATTTGACTGAAAGTTGTTGGTGGCTTAGCCACCAACAACTTTCAGTCAAATTGTTTTCAAAATGTTCAACAAAGCCGGAGTTAAATCCCTCAACATAGCCTGAGTTAAATCCCAAAGAAAATGTAGTCTGCAGGAACTCAGTGGGAAATCAGTTAATTCCACAGAATTCTGTTTTATTATCTGTTGAATGATTTGCGATGGAACGTATATAAAAGACATTTTTATTATGACATCACATAATAATGTCTGCAGATGATGAAGTTAATGTAGATCAACGTTTACAATATAACTCCCGCACACTTGATCAATGAATGGTCAAGATTGGTCAAGAAAATTCAAATTTGTGCTTAGCGAGTGTCCATTTACATGTCAACAGGCTTTTTTTGAAAAATTACCATAAGAATGACTGGTGATGCTTATTATATAATATGCTTATGATGTATAACATTGCTTAAAGGTGCATATTCACACCAAAATGCTTGAAAATAAAAGCGTTAAAATTGTGTGCTTTTACAGCCTTAAATTGTGTTTCTCGATGGAATGAAACGAAATAAATCTTAACATATAATGATTTTATTTCGCATAAATAAATTTTGTGTTTTTAGTTGTGAATTTGAAATAGAGGCACAAATCTCTAATTCAAATTCAGAACTGAAAAAATTATATTAATTTGTACGTAATGAAATCATCAGAAGTTAAGATTTAATTCGTTTCATTCCATCTAGACCCAGCTTTAAGCTTCTAAAAGTATACAATTTAAACAATTTTATTTTCAGTCATTTTGGTTTGAATATGCACTTTTGATGTGTGAAAACATCATAGTTAATCATATTTTATTTCTGTGAGTTGCCTCTAAACAGATTTCCTTTTCAAACAGGCACCTGGTGAACACTAAGTGCCATAATAATTTGCCAGTTTCAGGGTTTTGATAGCATTCTGGGAAGATCAAAAGTGTTTTTCCATTTATACTTTGATGTGGTTTTTTTCTTGAAAATAATTAAATCTAGACACATCATTGCCTCTTCTTAACCCTTTAAGCCTCGAATTTGTTCAAGAATTTTTCAAAGAAAATGTCAATTTGCAGACCAAGAGAAGACTATTTTTGAAAATTTAATACTGGAATGACTGGCTCGGTAACCGAGCCAGTCATTCCAGTGGTAATTTTCAAAAATAGTCTTCTCTTGGTCTGCAAATTGACATTTCTCAAGACCAGGGTAGAAGCCATTTTTGGCTGATATAAGTGTTAAGTTTGGTGGTTTAGCTGCGCTACAGGTACCACATGCAATGGAGTGATCTGATCTGTTACTCAAGTATCTGACCTCACAATGACGTCATGAAAATTAAAAAGTCCATCATTAATGTATGAATTCTATATTTTTAATAAATGTACAATTTAATTTAAACATTCTGTTGAATATTTTAAAACTAATTTGACTATGGAGCAACAGCCCCAGTCAAAGTAGTTTCAAAATATTTATCAGCTTACCTTGAAATTGAAATTTAGATTCTGGGAATTCAGGTGTCAAAGTTTCAAATTGATTCCACCGCATGCAAAGAGTGGGTGGAGCCTATCTAGAAATGGGCGGGGAATAACTAGAAATTGCTAGCTCCATTAGCTTATGGTTACTAGGCTTGTGATATAGTATTACTGCTGCATATGCATTTAGATAAGTTAGCCCTTTAACCTCCAAGAAAATAAAAAAATGTCTCATAGAAATGTCCATTTGCAGACAAGGGGGAAGATAATTTTTGAAGATTTATCACTGGAATGACTGGCTCACTTATCAAGTCAGTCATTTCGGTGATGAATTTTCAAAAATAGTCCACTTGCTCTGCTAATGGACATTTCACAAGATCACTGCAGAAGCCGTTTTGGCTGGCTTGAGTTTTAAATGGTTAACGTTTTTATTCCCATGTTTATTTAAACAGAAACATCTTGACCATTTAACCCTCATTGACCAGAAATGAAAAACTCTTTTTTGAATGTTTTTGAAACTGTATTTGGCTTGGAGCTATTACTACCTATGACAGCAACAGATTCCAGTCATATTAGCTTCAAAATATTCACCGAGTTTATAACGTTGGATGGCGGGACCGAGGGGGTAGGGGTGGTGTTGAGGGGGGTGGGGGGGGGTGGGGGTGGGGGGGGGGGTGAGGCAGCCTGAAGAGTTTATGATGTTTACCAGTTAAAAATATTCACCGCTTTTCTTGCGCAGCTATCTTGAAGTCGAGACACTGAAATTTCAAGGGTCAAAGGGTTAAAATGTAGTTCTCAGAGTAGCATTCGGCCGCTGTCATCTCGTAATGTTCGTACAAAGGGTTAAAATGTAGTTCTCAGAGTAGCATTCGGCCGCTGTCATCTCGTAATGTTCGTACAGAGATATTCATGTTAAAGCCATGCTAATCTCATCTCAAATGTTATACTGCACCGATAGATTATGGTTTATAGATTCCAGATAATTCATATCCTGTCGCATTCCCTTATCTGTATCACAATTATCTGCTTTGTAATATCGCGTACATGTTGAACAGTGATCGCAACCATTTTGTCTCCTCAAGCGATAGCGTGTGATGTCATGTAAGTGCCAATGCATTACATTCTTTATTATATAATATTCATCTCGTTGAATATTTAGAAACTAATTTGACTGGAAGTTGTTGCTGCCTATGGCAGCAGCAACTTCCAGTCAAATTAGTTTCAAAATATTCAACCGCTCACCTGTATGATTGCTTTTATACCACACTGCCAAACTATAGCTGGTGCCTCTATGACTGAGCTATATCCCGAGGCAAGCACGCTAGGATTTTTCTGATTGGTTGAAAAGTAAATCATGACAGCCATCATAGGCTGTAGAAATGTACTAACATTTGCCTACTAAAGCCTGAATATCTTTCTTTAGCGACATGATGAAAAGATTAACATTACCTGCATAGTTTACGACTGGCATATTAGATCACCTGAATAGCTATCAAGAGTTCAGATTAGTTATCCTTTACGTTTTGCTGAATAATCAGGTCTACAGTAACCTACTGTACGTAGTGTTTGTATTTCCATTTCGCCGGTATTGCGTTGCATTTATAACATTGCAACCTCTTCAACCTGAGGTACACATACTCAGGTAAGTTCAGGTTAAGTTTTTTAATATATAACAACATAAGGTATTCAGTTTGTTTTGTCCTTGGCTCATGATTCGTGCCTTTTGCAGTTAAACTATCAGCGGTTTTGTAATTTGTAATCATAATGGGCCTGTCCAGTTTTAGTTATGCCCTGTCCATCAATAGCTAAGCTCCACCCACACCTCGCTCGTGTTGGAATCGATCCGCCCAGTCAAATTCGTTACATAATATTCGATAGCATGTTTATTAAATAGTAAAGCCATACAATTCATACAACCTGACAGACTATTAGGCATTTAAGACTGATTAAATCGAGTCATTCATGATGTAATGATTATGACATCACCCTACACATCACATAATTGATTATGACATCACATGACATCACATGATGGATTGATGGACTGGAAAGGTCAATTCACTCATTATTGTAAGTGTAGTAGTACTATGCGTAGATTAGTAGGATAACACGAACATTGCACATACATTAATGTATATGTCTGACTGATGTGATTGACGCATGTAGTTGGGTGTTCTTTACTGTTGTTCATGCTGATTGGATTTTAGCGGATCAGTCATGAAAGACTGTGTGACGTGATCATAGGAGCCAGTAGCAGATTTAATCTGTTCATGATTCCTGAATTTAAAAATTGTCGCATAGCTTTACCAGTTATCAAAATATCAAAATCTTTTTCAGTATTTTTACTCATATGTGGATATTTGTGATTGACCAAAATATTAATTGCACAAATTTTGAATTTTTATATGTTTAGAAGTTTGATGAAAAAGTATGATCCTCTGGAAAAATTGTGGAATCTATTTGACCTCAGATGGCATCTGAGTGTAATTTTCAAAGAATTTATAATGGGGACTGGAGTATGGGTGAATAGTTCCTTGTTTAGGGGCTTGGGAGAGAAAGCCCAACTGGCCACTTGATGCTTCCACTAAAGCCGTATTCTCACTAGAGAGTTAAGCAGGAATAACGCCATACTTCAGTATGGCGTTATTCCTGATTAAGTCTCTAGTGAAAACACAGCCTTAGTGTATTCTGCCTACTCAACTTCTAACCAAGTTTTAAAGTCATATTTTCTAATTATTTTAATTACAAACTTTTATTAAATCTGATGGTGATTGTGTAATTTTCTTAACATGTTTTCATGATTCTCTAAATTTTATAATAAACAAACTATATAATGATATAATAATGGGTTTTGTTTTCTTCTGCTTATTGACCAGTGAAGGAGATAGTCACCACTTTCAGTGGACTGCGTGAATTGTAGGATGATGTCATAATCAATGATGCCATGAATGATGTAGATAAGTACACCACGAATGCATAATTGCTGACGAATGCATAATTGGTGACGTACTAAGTATTGTTGTATGAATTGTATGTCTACTTTTTAATAAAGATGCTGTTGAATATTTCGAAACTAATTTAACTGGGCGTTGTTGCTGTCTAAAGCAACAGCACCAAGGTCAAATTAGTTTCAAAATACTCAACAGCTTACGTGTAGTTTTCCGTAAATTGAGATTTAGAAATTGCACGGATCAGTCGATTCCAACACGATCAATGCATGGGTGGAGCTTAGCTCGCGATGGGCATGGCATAGCTAAAACTGGATTCATCCATTGTCTCATCAACTGGTCACTGTGAAACTACATGAGCGGTTATTTTTTAAACACAAAAATCACAACTGACGTTTCCATTTTTAGCTATTCCCCGCCCATCTCTAGCTAAGTTCCACCCACACCTCGCTAGTGTTTGGTTCGATCGATCTCTGAACATCCTGACTAACAATTTCCAGAAAACTAAACATGTAATCTGTTGAATATTTTGTAACTAATTTGACTGGGTTTAGTTTCAAAATATTCGACAGCATGTTTATTACCTATTTATGCGATTACCTATGGGCAGTTTTACAGTCCTCAGCACATTTGAAATTTGCCCATTTTCTGATGATTTACTTGATAACTCTTTCATGATAATAGACATTTGCAATTGCATGAAATCAATGTGTGGTAACTCTAATAAAAAACCAAAAACAGAATCAAAATATCTTTACCGGTGACTAAATAATGGCGATTTTACCTCTTAAATAACTCCAAAATGGTGTCTCATTTGAGAAATAAACTACTTAGATGTGTGTAAATGTGTATATTTGTAGTCAAACTAAGTCAATGACTTATTTATAACAAGATTGGTGTGTTTTGTAAACAATATAAATGATAGAATAATGTGTTGGGAATTTTTGCCTAAAACAATAGCATTGTGCAGTACGCACAACATGACTTTTCCGTCAAACAAAATGTCGTTTTTTACACAAACCACAACACCATCTTATCCAGTATATTTGATAGATTTAGAAGTAAGACAATTCCTGCAACAATTGGAAGGTATTTGTTACAATGAATAAACTAAGGAAAATTAAATTTAATCTTTGGTCAGCAAGTGACATAGCATGTAAAATAATGAAGTAAATTTCCGTCAAATCGATGGCCTTTCGGACACATCAGATTTGTGCATGCCAATTACAAACAAATATAAAGACCAAGATATTATGGGCTGGAATTGTTGCCTTAGGTTTTACTGAGTATATATATATATATATATATATATATATATATATATATATATATATATATATATATATATATATAGAACTAGCCAAAGTTATGTCATGTTAAT
The DNA here is from genome assembly GCA_034401795.1 of Chaetoderma sp. LZ-2023a. NCBI lineage: Eukaryota > Metazoa > Mollusca > Caudofoveata > Chaetodermatida > Chaetodermatidae > Chaetoderma > Chaetoderma sp. LZ-2023a. The sequence goes on from CM067359.1 coordinate 121,323,405, forward strand.
TATTTATTGTTTTCGTGCTTTATAAGTAATTGAATCGGCTATGTCTAAATGTCCTTTCCGACACACCACGATTTATTACAGTTAAGCTATAAGTAATGTGGTCACAATGGGATTTTTGGTTTTCAAAGTATTGCAATAGCATCCTCTATTCAAAGTAATAGCTGGTGTCAATTATTTTAATGATTAATTTATTTCAATTAAGATTTTGGTAACCAATAATGTAACTTATAAGATAACAACAAGTTATAAATAACATGATTCAATAACTATTCAAATTGTGTTCCCAAGACTAATTGACTGACAAAAACTCCTAACATATTCAATCATTCTAAGAATTATTTATTGCAACTAGAACAGCATTACACCAGTTACCGATATACCAACTAAATGTGTCGGAAAGGACACATTTTTTAACATTTAATAATAAAGTTCTTGATTTCTGTATTTTCACAATTCTAATGCCAATAACTGATGTGCCTGTTATGTTTAATTCACTTACACTTAGAAATATATGTACATATGTTGATTTCAATGTCATCCTAGTCATCAATATCTGATTTTATTGTTCAACTATATGCATTCAATATTGCTGAATAATGAAAATACTCAATAGCTTCTTTCACAGCCAAGTGACCAACATGTGTTTCATTTTAAGTTTAGGCAAACAAGGCCAGTAAACTACATAGATGTATTCCAAGATATCAAAGCTAAATGTGAAAGTGCCTGTTCTTGGCAATGCTTGCAGTAATATTGAGAGGTAAGTCACAAAGGATCAGGCCAGCACTGCCTCTATGGCATCTGGAAGAAGCAAACTTACGGCACACAGACAGAACAACACGTACCGTCTGTCTTACAGTAGATCAAATAGGTGGATAAGGAACAAAAGTAACACACATATGTACAGCAATGGACTATTTTAAGATGATGCTCAGGAAGACCTAGAAGTGATAAAAGGCTTGAGGGAGAAGAAAAAGAACAATCCGGAATGTACCATGATGGATAATTACAGATGAAACAACTAAAAAAGGGAAAGCAGAAACAGAAAAGTGCATAAGCTCGGTGGAGAGACAAGGAATTAGACAGGGTAAGTACAGCTGTAAATATTACCCCATGTACTAAGCCTGCGAAACGTCCATGCTCCTAGGAGGAAAGATATTTCTCAAGAACCAAGCAGAGCAGATACAGCTTCGATAACTGAGGACAAATATCCCAGCGTCCCTGACGTATGCTCAAGCTGTTGAGACTTTAGTCAACAGAGCAGTCGATAAAAGGAAACAGCTTAACAATATAGCATTGGTAATAAAGACTAAAAAAGTAAGAAGTAGATCAAAACAGAGATTGAGACAAAAAGTTGTGAGATAGTCGCTCTTTCATCAATTAAAGGATGATATTTCCATCCAGAAAAGGCTGAAGAAAGGGAATGTCGAAAACTTGTTGCAACATTCCTGCACAGATGCATACAAGACCGATAACGAAGTGCATTCAAACATGAATGTAAGCTTCTGCAACTGAGGCTGGCAAATGCTCGTACAATCAGGTATGATGAAAGAAGCATCTGTTGCTACAAAGCATGTAAGACTGACAAATTATTGTCGAATGCTCTATGCACCACATATAAGCAAAATCTGAAAATAAATAATGTTGTTGACATATGAATGTGTGCAGCAGATGTCGGTGTACTTCTCGCCGAATCAGTCATGCAGTAGACCATCATGGCATGCCCTTCTGAAAGCCTCAAAGATCATTGCTAAACATTTGTCAATCTTCAGGGGATACCAATATTATCTACTTATATTGAAGTAATAAAGAAAACACACTCAGAGAACACAAGAAAGAGGTTTTAAATAGTAAACTTCCTAAGTAAAGAGGTGAAGATGATTGTCACTGACATGGCATATAACATTTTGATTTCAAAATGTATTTCCAGGCTAGGCCGTCATCTTCTTAGGGTCAGATTTCGTCAAGATCAATACATTAAAGTCCACCCCACCCCACCCAGCCAGTCACTATCATGCTCCCTTTCTCGGAGATTTCCGTCATCAAGACTAGGTTCAGAGTTGTCATTGGGCAGAGCCATACGTGTAGGTGGCTGTACATGGCAGCATGCACATTGATTCCACAGGTAAAACTGGGCAAACAACATATATTGAATCATTTGTAGACATGCTATTTTTTGTCGAATATCTAATTTGACATCTGAGCAAGGAGTCTGATGGTTTTAAATAATTGTATAGCAGTTCAATGTATTTGAAAAACAACTGCTATGCATGTGAAATGGCGGTGTGGATCTTTTAAATAAATGCCCTTTCTGGGACACTGAGAAAATACATTGCATATGTGTCTGCGAACGTTTACCGGTATCATAAATTCATATGCAACCAGATCTTTGGTTTTCTATAGCTAAACCAGTTTTATTTTCTGAATGCTACATTTTTAGATAGTGGATACACAGGTTGCATTGTATAAACGTAGCCTTTTAATCAAGGGCATCTTTAATCTACCAATCCATAGCTTCCAGAAGGACTGGAAAGCTATGTTCCCCATGCCGCAGCGTGCAGCAATCTCAGCAGTACTGCAAAGCAGTGAGCCAGGGATTCTACTTTTCCTCCATGGTTCACCGCCACGAGGTGGATCGTCATATTCTTTAGTTTCATGCTTTGTAGATAGGTATATATGGGTGAACTCTGTTTTGGGTTCATTCATAAAGAGATTCTCAATTTTTAGTTTGCTTGCAGCCATTGGGAGAAGTTCGTCAAGGGGTTTCTTTTCCTCATCTATGAAGTCCACATCATCGGCATATTGCATCTCTAGCGGCATACCCGGTATTGACACTCGGGGGGGGGCAGGATGTGGGAGGGGGCAGGAGGGGGGAGTGGGGTGATGGTTTGGTCCTGTGGAACTTTCCCGTACGGATTTCAATGCAGCAGCAAGGTAACAGGTGAAAAGGACTGGAGATAGACCATCTCCCTGTGTGGAGCCTATTCATGTCTCAAACTCTACAGACTTCACTGACTTGACGCATACTCTCAGCTTGATGTCTGCAAGCAGTAGTATCACTAGTCGTAGCTCATCTTCATTGCAGCTTTCAGGGCGTGGTACATCTAGGATCTTTGAGCATTTAATTGTGTCGAAGGATTGTGACATGTCAATGCCCATTTTGTGGAAATTCCAGTGTTGGACATGGCTACGGACACAAGTATGCGTTGAACCCATACAATGTCTGCGCAGCTGCGTCCACATTTGAAGCCACTGACATGATCCAGTGAAATCATCGATCTTTTCTCGGATGCGGCATAGAGTAACATTGGATAGGGGGTTCCGTATGCTGTTGAGGAGCACAATGGGCCACAGATTGACTGGGGACCAGGTGGCTTCTTGGGCTTGGGTAATGCGATTAGGGTGCCTTGGCGTACAACGTCGATGGGAAGGTGGTGCATAAAAGCTGAATTAATTAGGCACGTGATCGGTTTTGAGATAATGTCATTTGCGTATTTGAATAGTTCATTGCTCATGCCATCAGGTCCAGATGCACGTCCATTTTCAGGGCTTTTAAGTGTCTTCTCAACGTCTGCTGTTTTAATTGGTGTTAGTAATGGCCTGGGGTGTCCTGAGAATGGGTGCAAGGGCTCATCATCGTGGGCAGTGAACTGCTCATTGAACTATTCTCTAAGCGCCTCGGCCTTGCCATGATCAGTCCCGATAAAGTGTCCTTCAGAGTTGTGTACAGCGAGTGGTGGTGTGTGGTCAATAACTCTTAGGACCCGGGCTGCCCGAAACATTTTGTGACAGTCATCCGTGGCAATGCTTTCATCGGCTAGTGAGTCTGCTTGTCGAATAGCAAGATCTGTTAAGCGTTCGTTAATGTGATGCAGAATGGCATTGCGCTCCCGACGTACTTTGGTGCGGTCTTCACTTTGGCCTCATTGATAGATGCACAGCCTTAACGCTTTCTGCTCTGCTGACAGTTTTACTAGAGGGTCGTCAGTATACCGAGTTAGGTTGTTTTTAAGAACACCTAGCTGGGCAGCTCCAAAGGCAGCTCTAGACAAATTCGATGCTTGCCACCGCAAACACCTACGTACCATCACTGGACACCGAGGACCAGACAGCATAATTTCCAACGATACGCTATACAAGATGTGTAATACGTCGCCGCTGTCTGTAAACGTCGCCCAGCAAAGATGATCAATTTTGGCCATGTGCTAAGGATGCCAGAAGAGACACCAGCACAGATTTCCTTGGAATTCGCCCTACTCGAAACCAACAAAAACAAAGCCAGGAGAGGACGTCGTTGCATAAATCTAATAAGCGTGCTACGAGGTGACCTCAAGAAAGCAGGACTCGGTACACTCAAGTCAAGAATGGACCTGAGGAAGCTAAGTATTACGGCTGAGGACAAGACATTGTGGGCAAAAAATGATGAAGAACTGATTGCAGATGTATGGTGTTTCTACTACTACAGCCGCAGAATAAAGTAATCATACATACATTTTTAGAGGTGATTACCAATGATTTTCATAATGGACGGTTATGTTTTATTGTATAGCATCAGGTCGGTGTAGATATTAGTTAGTAAATGCACCACTTATGATGTGATGGTCAATTCTGACATTTTATGATAAATTCTAAATGCTACATAAATTAATTCATTGATTAACTACGATCACAACATCGTCAAAGTCATCTGTCCTTTCCAACAGATAATGTGTAGGAATGGACATTAATCTTGACAGCCAAATGCACTAAGCAGACCCAAAATACACAATACAAACGCATAGCGATAAGACAGTTGATATGTCTTAAACATGTCAATTTGATTTTGTGTAGATAATGTGCCCTACTTTTCTCTAGCACACAACCTCATGAAGTAATTTAAGAGATTTGCTTATCAGGAATCTTGATACTCCATTAAATTTTCATTTAAATACATATTTTGAAATGGTGTTCGTTAAAAATCAACCACCAATTGGCATATCCACAAGAACACACCGTAATAATTATGTATTGTGGTATTTTGGATTGCATATAGATAATTTCTTTATATTTTTAATAAATGAGTTATTTCTAAATTGTTCAATACATCTTCCATCTACGATTTCTCAGTAACCTGATTGGATTTTGTAACGCCGTTTGTTTTCTCCCATGCGTAACGTTATGCTAGATCAGAATAAAGTTCAATAAATGTTATGGATTGGGAAAGAATCCTGTGCTCAGGATTGTAAAATAGCCCCTATAGAACGTCTATAGGTCGTGTCCCAATGAAAGAATTAATCCGATGAATATTGTTTGAGCGATACATTTGTTACCTCTTGAAAGTGTCCGTCTTCGGGACAGATAATCCATGATAATATATTGGAGAGCATATCAGGTATAATGGAGGAAGCCAGTTTTATCTATGCCCAGCCCATTTCTAGCTAAGCTCCACCCACACTTTGCCCGTGTTAGGATCGATCGATCACTGAGCTCCTTCCTTGCCCATCAATTTCCAGAAAACTATACAGGTAAGCAACAGCTCCCAGTCAATCTAATTTCGCTTAAGCGTTAATCAAATTTTTGGCCATAATACCGCGCCATAGAAGTGACGTACTTGCGTAATCATAGTATCCTGCGCGATTCCCTTGTTCTTGCCCTATGCATACCCCCATCTCGCTGATATATTATACATTTCATAATATCAACTGGTGACAGTTGTGATCGACAAATGCGTTTAGTTAAAAGTTCGTCAGTTGTATGGGTGGTTGATTCCTCATCATGACTGGTTGATGTCGAAGTTTTTTCAGCTTGGTCACGTGTGTGGTATAGTATTGATAGCATTCTCTATGATAACAACCCAACCCCCCACCCCCTTCCCCGTTCTTGGCCCATTACCCCAGTAGCTCCAGCACTCTCTTTGATCCGAGCTGTCACTCAAGTATCTGACGTCATAAGCAAATACGTCACTTTCTAGCTGACGTCATAGCCAAAATGGGTTAAGTTCTGTTGTGAAGAGGTAGCAACAGTCCGCAACGAAATTGTGTGAATTCGTTCGTTCGTTCGTTCGTTCACTCGTTCATTGTCTTTGGTGAATTTACAATTTAATAAAACATTTCGATTAATATTTTGAAACTAACTTGTCTAGGAACTGTTGCTGCCATGGGCAGCAACAGTTCCCAGTCAAGTTCCCAGTCAAATTAGTTTCAAAATATTCAACAGCTTACCTCTATAGTTACTTGTGGGATTCTGGGAATTCCCGTTTCAAAGTTTTAAGATTGATTCCAAAACACGTACCAAGTGGACGGAGATGAGGTAGAAATAAACGTCCCATAGTTACACATTGATCCCACCACTCCCGTGCAGTAGTTGTCAACAATATGTTTTGTCTAATGTCTATCCACAGAAAGCAACGTATATTTCACGCACGCACGCACACGCGCACGCACGAACGCACACACACACGCAATGTTTTCGGACATACTTAGATATTATTGTTTTTATTTTATTTTTTGTCAAGGAATGAGTGGCAGAACTTAACTCTTAATGAATAATTCTCAATGAATGAATGAATGAATGAATGAATGAATGAATGAATGAATGAATTCACAAAATTTCGTTGCGGAATTAATCTGCGATTACAGTATTATAACTCGAAGATACTTATTGAAGTAACTGTAAATCTGCGATGTCTGACCATGAAGAAATTGTATTGACCCTAAGGCCTTTTCTTACATGACATTTGAAAATTTCTGGGCACGTGGAGTTGATTTCTGGCAAATGGGAAACTGCTAACTTTGACAACTAAGGAGCGACCTTGACCTTGAGGCCGGATAACTCCGAAACCATCAACATTGGATCCAGCATGCCTGATATACCTTAGTTTTCATGAAAATCAAGGAAAACCCCTGAAGTGTCAAATAGCCGAGTAATCTGCAAAGTTTGTGTGGGATGCCTTGGATTCAAAATGTAATATTTCATTCAATCTAAGTCTCTCAATCATCTTGTATGGCCAAAAACGAACACTGGTAATTTTGAGGCCTACTGGGTGCCCATCCATCCGGGCATGGGATTTAGGGGCGGTGGAAAACTTGAAAGAATGTCACAGGATATCTTCTATTATGCCTATCAACCTTCCCTGATGAAGAGGAGTTCATTGCTGCTAAAAACGAAAACTGTTAATTTTTCAACGTGGCCAATTGCCTTGCAGACGAGTTAACACCTTCAGGGCTCCTAGAGTAACATCCTGGCCAAGTAATGATTCGATCAAAACTTTAGGTGTAGTCGTAGTTGAAATGTCAATATTGAATTGTAATTTTGAAAACCAAGGGTGCCCTTCCACCTGGGCCTAGGATCCAGGGGTGGGGTTGGGGTGGGGTGGGGGCGTGAGAGGATATCACAGGGTGTTCTCTAATATGTCCATTGACCTTCTCTGATGAAGGAGAGTTAATTTCTGCCAAAAACGAAAAATTATATATTTGCCCAAAATCTTTTCATGGCGGCCGTTTTGAAAAATAATGTTGTCTTCAAAAATAATCGTCAGTTGTAACATCCTATCTAAGTATGGTAGTGCTCCGATCAAAACTTTAGGTGTAGTAGCCGTTTAAAGATCAGTACTGAAAATCCCCATACATTTCCTAAGTGACTTTTTTGCCCACTCAAAGGTGGGTCACTCTAAAACTATAAAACGAATCCAACGTAAAAAGCAGTAGGACACGATTCCAGACTGGATAGCAGAAGTTGACCAAGTTTGAAGTTGATTGGATGAAAACTGTATGAGCAGATGCGGTCCAAAGTTTTTGAGGAAGAATAATGAAAGAAAAAAAAAAGAAAGAAAGAAAGAAAGAAAGAAAGAGAAGGTCCTGCGTGATTTCAATAATCTGCGATTGTATTGCAGATTAATTACTTAGCATCTTTCTTCTTCTTATGCTGCTTCTTATTATTATTGTCAAGGACTTTGGCCACGTATCTCCTAGTTTTCACTGGACTAGCTCCAAAGCTGGGTCAAGTTGTAGTACTCCTTGTGATTTGCATTGCTATTACTTTTATTTTGGATCTGCCCAATAGTTTGCTAGATACCCACCGTTGCGTGGGCAAAAGTCACATAGGACATGTATGTGGGATTTTCAGTATTGAACTTTGAAGTGTGACTACACTTTGATCAGATCACTACCATACTTGGTCAGAATGTCACACTTGGGGTACTGAAGATGTTTTCCCACCTAAAAGGTCACATTGACTTTTGACCTCAATGCATTGAATATGGCCTCATATGGAATAAATGGGGCTTTTCAGTATGGATCTTTAAATTGTGACTACACCTAGAGTTCTGATCGGATTACTACCATACTTGGTTATCATTGAGGAAGTTTTTTATTATTCCTTTTCAAGATGGCAGCCAAGCTGGCAGAAAAGAACTCGGGATGAAAACTTTTCAAAATGGTTGCCGAAATTTGTTTTGCTCCGATCAATTTGCTTGGTGATCTTATAGGACCTATATAGCCTTGATTTTATATCAATTTTGAATGAAAAGGCCAAATCTGGTTTTTGTGGAATCAGCTTCTCCGTGCCAGATACCCCTATGGGAGCAATATTTGAACTGCGTTTTCTCCTAAGGTTTTATTCCGATTCTCTTCAAACCTGGTCAGATGCTAGAAGAGTGAGAGGTCTAAATAATATCTCTCTTATGGTCAATGCCATTTGGGGTGGGGTGTATGGGGTGGGGTGGGGTGGGGTGGGGTGGGGGTGGTGTTTGTCATAATTTTCAATTCTCATGCAACCTTCATTTCATCATACAACTTCAAAAAGCATGTTAGAAGACACCTTATTTTATCCTTTAGGGTCAAGGTGACCAATAGTGGTCAATCCAATCAGTTTTCGAGATATAAGTTTTTCCATGCACAATATAAACCAATGGGAATTTCAACTATGGATCTTCTGAACTGTGATTATACCTAGAGTTTTTATCGGATAAGCACCAGACGTGCTCAATGGTTATATAGGAAGAGGCTTTATACGATTCTTTAATGACCGGACATCGCAGATTTACAGTTACTTCAGTGTTCTAGTTTTTTACTCCTCGCAAAATTCCAAATATCTTGGATATTATTACGGCGGCAGGAAGACAGATCAGGTTTGCTAACTCGGACACATAAGGCATCTCCAAACCTACTGCACAGATTATGTAGCAGATGTGGAGACCCTTTATCAAGCATGCTATGCTATGATGGAAGGAAGTACATCAGCAAAGAAAGTTGTCTTCTTCACCAACTCATTATCAGCACTGTAAGCTCTTCTAAGTGGTAAGGATTCTATTCCGCCTTTACTGGAGTAAGCAAGAGCTCTCTGCTCCGAAAATCCTGTCATTCTACAGTGGATACAAGTCCGTTGTGGGATAGCAGGAAATGAAAGCACTGACAAGTTAGCTAAAGATGGATCCAACCAAGAACAGATGCATCGAGCAATAAGTTTTGATGAGCTGAAACAGAACATCTAACTGAGAAAACGCAGTGAATGACCTCTGAAAGATCCCCTCTGCAGCTTACCATGAAGGAATCGGACGGCTCTCTTTAGATTGATGACAGGCCGTGACAGACTTCACTACCATATGCACAAATCGAAAATTGTTGACACTCCTTTTGCAGCTTCCAAACGCAGAGGAAACATTTTCTGCAGCAATGTGAGATCTTCAGTGATCTCAGGCAAAGCATCTGGCCAAGCCAAACAAGCCTCGAAGAAAAGCTACGTCGAGGGTTGGAGCAATTAGAAAAATTAGCTCCCTTTGCTCTTCGGTCTGGAAAATCAATTTGATTGAATATGTCATGTGCTGGTGAACGCAAAGAAGAAGATTAAGGCGGCAGCGGTTATGGCTTGATATGGTGTCATTGCAATATTTACAAGATCTAATTTTTTTATCGACGTTGTATACAGGTTTAAGGATGAAGGCTGTGGGCCAATGAGGATGTTCCACACCATGTCTGCATGCCAGAGTATCAACAGTAGGTTAATGACGATGGGCTACCGTTTTAACAATATTTATTTACATCGTTGAAAGGACACCTCACCGCGTCCGTGCAGTAGTTATCAACAATACGTTTTGGTTACCCCCTCTTGTGTCAACTTGTCATTGTAATGGGAACACCGCCTCTGCAGTATTGTTGATGTCTGTCTTTTTGCAGGTCAATAGAAGACTATTATTTTAATTTTACCACTGGAATGACTGGCTCGATTACCGAGCCAGTCATTCCAGTGGTCAATTTTCAAAAATAGTCTTCTCTTGGCCAGCAAATGGACACTGACTAAGCAGAGATTTAGATTTCTTAGTCGATTAACCCTATAATCGCCAAGCCGATCAAAAGACCATCTCTTTAAATAACATTTTCCTAAATTCTAGCAGTAAATTTACAAAAATAGATTTCTTGGTCAGCAAATTGTCATTCACATACCACATATTTGAATTTTCTTTAAAAATCTTGACAAATGAAATGGTTAATTGATAAAAGTAGCATTTTGATCGCTTTTAGGCGCTGTTGACACAAGAAGGCTTAATATCGATCGGATAATAAATAAATATATCTTGTGGAATGATCGGAACACTCCAATAAGTTCCTACTATGATAGATTCAAAGGTGGAGGGATGTGGACAGTTGTTTGTTGGCCAGTTGTTTGCTGAACCGCTGATGGCATTCTCTCATGACGAAAGCACGCCATTGACACACACCAATTACGAACGATTTACCAAACTGAGGAACCATCCTTGTAGTGTCATAGTTCTTTACTTTGAAGAGTAATATTGCATGAGGTACAGTATCAAATGCTTTCAGAAAGTCAAAGAGGATTGTAACAAGGCAACTTTGCTTATCTAGCAGGTCAGTCCATCTTCCGTGACCGATAGTAACTGGTATGTACATGATCGGCCCTCCATTAAGCCATGCATGCTGGTGAGAATAGATTATTAACTTGGTTTAAACAGAATTTATTTTTTGTTCTAATGGAAGCACGATAAGACATGCGTCTTATAACCGTGTCTCACATACACAAAAACATATAATACAATACATACACCAAGGTGGCGAGTTGTGTAGAATAATTGATAAATGTTAACCCTTTAACAATTAAAATATCAAGCAAGCGCTTCTACAGCGGTCAGGAGACATGCCCGTTTGCAGACCAAGAGAAGACCAGCCACGGACTTTTAACAGTGAAATGACGTGATAGATAACCTAACCAGTCATTACAGTGGCAATTCCCGAAGATAATCCACTCCCGGTCCGCAGACCCTCTCCATAACAGAATCGAAATATGTATATACAAATCTGAGTGCAAAAGGTTAAATATAAGTGAAATATGTTACACTTTACAATAATCTTAACGAAACCTTATCACAAATCTACTAGCTGTTATAAGTGGAATCTTTACTAGCTGTTATGGTCATGCATTATGCATTACGTTAGACTTTTCCTTCCCTTTTTGAATATCGGGGTAACATTACACTGTTATCTCTAATGTGAGCAGAAATTTACACGTTGGGAGATAGGCCTATGTGTATCTCGGAATGTCTCAAGGAATGGTGTGGATTCATGGGTTATCCAAATAACGTTGGCGGTACCAGCACTTCAGTTAATGGAGGATTTCAGTTTAATGTAGCCGCCGGAGGCGCGCTTGGCTCCGCCGCTTGCTGCTGTTGTTGCTACTGCTGCTGCTGCTGCTGCTGCTGGTCAGCCAGCCTCGGGGTTGGGGAGCGGTCGCCGCGCATCTCCGGTGTCCACAAAAACCGACCTCCACGGCCAGTAGAACGATCACGTTCCAGTGGGCTTGTGCAGCCATTGCTGCGAAAATTAAACACTACCGTATCATCCCGGCTGTTCGTGTCTCCTGTGTGTCTAGCCGACATTTCCAAGGTGGAAAGAACGGTGCTAGCACAATTTACTTACTTGATTACGGTGACAAACAATTTTTGTGTGCTTGTCACTTCTGAACGGTGTATGTAAGAATAAAAGTGGTGAATTTGGGTTTATGTCTCGCCAGAGGTACCTAACCGATCTAGTCATATATAGATGGTATTGTGAGGGAACCTGTGGGGAACGGTCCGGTCTGGGCACCGCCAGTTGGTTTAATATAAACTAGATCTGCCTCAGCCAGGCCAAAATGTATTGGCTTGCGAGAGGAAGGTGCCACGTGCGGGCCTCCATCGCAGGAAAATGCCTACAATGCTGTAGCGGAGGAAGAGGGATGATGGGAGAGAGAGAAATCCGCCTTACAACAACATGCAGGGCAAGAACGGAGAACCCATGCCAAACGGTATCAATAATGATTGAATCTTTGCCGTTTTCTTGGGAGGAGATGTACGACGGTGCAGTACCGTGGTCTGTATGGAGAACGGCCGAAAGGAGAGAAACGACCGACCATAACAATGAGGGGGGAAATGGGAAACCCATACTACTTTAGTGCCAAAGATAACGAGCTCTTTCCATTTGATTGAGAGGAAATTTATGACGGTACCACACCGTGGCGCCTTGTGAGAAGGCAACCGGTGGGAAGCTGACTATTAAAAATGTGAAAAAGGGGGTGGATGTAATCTCACCGATTGTGTGCAAACGTCAGAGAAACATCCCATGGTAACGAAAAATGAGGAGTAAATCATGTTGGTCTTCCCTGCACAAAGCAGGGAATATAAAATTTAGCAATAGGAAAATGCCTCGCGCGGGCCTCTGTCAAAAGAAAAATGCTTTCAACACTGAAGCGGAGGAGGAGAGCGGTAAAAATGGCCGCCCTCCTATCCTACAAAGGGATACAAATTATCATGTGTATTTATCCTAATATAGTTATTTTACTGTTATGTGCATACGGTGAGTACAGAGTACGTGAAGATATGGTGGCTGATTCATTTCAGCACCGTGGTCTTAAGTTAAAGATGCTGTTGTAGTTGGTACCCCCCTTTTTTGTGTACCTAAAAATGTCCTAGACTAACTTTTAGTCATAAGTTCAAAAACACATATTTAAGCTGCAAATGGCGTAGCACCAACTGTCTTTAACGAATACGTCTTCCTGGCGAGGATGTCTGGTGCCGTTGCCGATACCCCACGGAGCATCTCTTCTCAGACCGACAGCGTGCAACATGTTGTCTAGTGGTAGTTTCAGAGTCGCAAAGCGATCCCTCTACATACCGCATCACAACCACAAATAACAACAGATGGACAAATCACATTGACAGAAGCGTGTTTAGAAAGCAAATTTTAGCTTACTTACGGGGATGGGGAGGGTGTGAGAAACGTATTTCCATCTATGGTGACTATCCCGTAGGCGTGGTGAGCTCTAAGGCTTCACCCATCACCGTGATGAGTTGGTTTAAACATAATTTATTTTGTTCAATGGGAGCACAGTAAGACATACGTCTTATACACGTGTCTCCCATACATACAAATACAATACATTAACAAATACATCAAGATGGGGTATAATAAAACATAATTAAATAGTAACGTATGTATAACTAGTTAAATGATAATTTATATCAACCACTGATTACAATTGTCTAGGTGGTTCGCACGCTTACGTATGTGTACGTGAATATGTGCGTGTGTGCGTGCGTATTGGCGTGCGTGTGTGCTGATGCGAGAGAGAGAGAGAGAGAGAGAGAGAGAGAAAGAGAGAGAGAGGGGGAGAGGGGGGAGAGAGAGTGAGAGAGCGGGGGGGGGGGGAGAGGGGGGGGAGGGAGGGAAGTAGAGAGCGAGAGAGAGAGAGAGGGAGAGAGAGAGAGGTTGGGATGGAGTGTGTATGTGTGTGGGGTGGGGGAGAGTTAGGGAAAGAGAGACAAAAAGAGAGGAGAGGAGAATATAAGAAACAGGGTATAACCTAAGAATTTTCGCAGTGTTTCCTATTTTGGCATAAAAAGTCTTGCTTAATAGGTATCAGAAGATACACGGGGTATGTATGCGAACGGCAGAGTGATTCTGGCCGGCCAGAAACCTACTGTAGTTCCTTGAGACGGTCCGAACCATTCTGATGGTGGGAATTCAAACAATTATTTCGGCCAGACGGTCAGAGAAGCATAGTCAAAGGCAGTTACTCCCTGCTTTAATTTAGGAGGCCTTAATATGGACGGCCAACTATGAAGATTTATACCGTTTATACAACTGTCTAATTGACCGTGAAGAAGAGGTTTTGATAACAATTATCCATTCTGAAGAGTAACCGTTCTTGACTGGCTTAAAAAACCTGTCATATCGAACTATCATAGTTCCAGGTTTAACGGTAGCATGTCATGTTCCCTGTCGGGAGCATGAGCAGCGACCGTACTGTAATTGGTGCCGTTGGAAGAAAACATGATGATACATTTGTTGTTGATGTATGGTGTAACCTAGGTGTACTTACGGTCCAAATATTTTTCTAGTTTTTACTGCTAAACTATTAATATGGGCAGAATGCCTAATTACAATTATACATTAATTAAAGTATAAGGCTAACTTAGCCTACGGCGCCATTTAATTGCTGGCACCGTTTACAATGCACAATATTATGTACAATATTGCCTTAAAGCAGAGGTCGCATCCGACCTTAGGGAGGTACTTTATTTATTATTATTATTATTATTATTATTATTATTATTATTATTAATAACGGTATACATAACTAAGATATGTCCCTATGTGATGCACCTATTCGTCATCAGTGCAATTTAAACGTCACATGTAGTTTTTACACCGTCTGCTTATGGCGTGAGTTGATGCACGGTGTAGCTGCCACCTGGAGAATGTACTGCAGGATGCTGGCCGTAATGTTTCATACTCGAAAACTGTGAAGAATAAAGTCAATTTCGGTGGCTAACAGGTCCCAATACATAGCACATACCGAATAGTTCGTCGTAATACCGTTATACTGTTTGTGCTTTAAGGAGTGACGGATGTCTCCATTGTGTAGAGACGGTAAGTACATATTATGTTGAATTATTTTCTCGGCACAAGACGATCCACACAGTTTAGCTCTTATGGTGTGTAAAGCAATGCCCTTGTCTGGTCTACGGTCAAAACATAAATTCAATGACGCTGGATACGTCAATTATTTTCTACCACCGTTTTTGTAGTGGCATGGTAAGTCTGGCGAGACATGATAAACACCACCGTTCTTACATACTAATTTAGATGGTAACGGCCAAAAGTCTTACACCATTATGAAGGCACCACTGGTGACGGTCGTCAAAATAAAGAGCCTTCTTTTAATTTAAGTTGTTACTCCTGTTGATCTAGCAGAAATGTCCAAGAACTTGGTGCGGTGCGGAGCGTGGCTGTCTGGAGAGGTAACCTGACTGTAATAAGCTGCGTTGGTGTAGATTGCAGAACTCGAGCTCTACGCAGTAGGCAGATTGTGAGAATGCTCCCACTTTCGGACCAAGTCCGCCTCCCTTCTATCTGGGTTTGTGTGGTGTGTGTTGTAATATTTAAGGCGTTTATATGCTAGTTCCCAATGCTAGGGTCTAGACTCACGCCTGGCCTTTATGGTTTCTGTTGAATTCTTGTGAATTCTTGTGACGTCGGTTTGTGCATTAGCTTGTGTCTCTCTCTGTGTGTGTTGATCGTTGTCTCTCGATTTTGTCTCATGTTGCTGTTCTTGTCCATGGCTTTTCTGTTGCTCCTCATGCCTGGGTTTGGCTTCGAGCCCGCCTTTTATACTCGGTGAGAGGCTGCGCCAGCCGGCTCAGCCAATCGGAGCGTGTGTTGTGTGCAAGACAAGGTAGCTAGAGTAATCGCGCCTAGCTCTCTCTCGTTCAGGCACACTGTCCGGCAATGTTTACGCTTAGTCGGAGATCCAAAAAGAGGCCGTTTTAATTTTGCCATGTCTTCACCAGATCTGAACTGATTTATTTCTGTTCAGTGTGTTAAATTCCTCATTCAAATCTGATATTAATACATACCAAAATCTTTGAGGACGGTCCCATATTACGGAATTGCCATAATATGAGCAAGTATATTCATAAGTTGCCAGTCTCCAACCACTAACACGTCAATGTTTGTTTACCTCTCATGGCCGTGCATGCTCGTAAGGCGATCGGAGGGACTATTTCTGTTCCCCTGCTAGAATGGCCTTTATGGCCAGTGGAGGAGTGAGCATGGACCACGCCGGGCCGAGTACGCACCCGATGGCGATCCGTGCTACACCATCAATCAATCATAAGACGTCATAAACAACTACGTGACGTGTAGGATGACGTCACAATCAATTACGTCATGAACGACGTAGCTAAGTTCGTCACGAACGCTTAATTGATGACGGACTAGGCGTTGTTGTGCGAATTATATGCCTTTACTATTTAATAAACATGCTGTTGTATATTTTGAAACTAATTTGACTGCGAGCTCTATGAGCAACAGCACACAGTCAAATTGGTTTCAAAATATTCAACAGCGTATATGTATAGTTTTCTGGAAATTGATAGTCAATGAGTTCAGGGATCGTTCGATCCCTACACGGGCGAAGTGTTGGTGCAGCTTAGCTAAAGATGGACGGGGCATAGCTGAAACTGGATTCCTCAATTTCTGGGTGTTTGGGATCGTCCATTAAAAGCACATTGGTGTCATTTGTGCTAACAGCTTCATTTAGTATGTTATGCAATTGCTAATTATTGTCCCATTGGCTGTTTATTGAGAGAATATGACTAGAGTGTGGAAATAAGGTTAGCAAAGTATTGTAGCTTGCGGGGTTACATTCTGGTCCGCCGTTAAATATCCACCCATCGCACCGTAAGTGTGCGATGACTGGGATGGCTGGTTAGCTCGGGGTCTCGGTTCCCATGTGCTGTCTCTCCACGGAGTACATAGACTGATGTCTAGAGTCGGTGGAACAATGATGTTCCAGTGGGGCCGTGCGACCATTACCACTGAGATTGAACCACACGGTGTCGTCCCAACTGTTTGTGTCACCGGTGTGTCTTTCCATACTAATTTAGAGAACTTAGAATATAAATAAAGACAATACAAACGGTGAATCGTTTGACAGTGATATGAGCACAATAATACTCAATATAGAGCTAGCTGGTGTCCTTTATGTCGATCCATGCTATTATGTATAATACTGTTAAACGGAAACATAACTAGGCACATGGTGTGGGATGTATCGCATAGCACTTGCGGCGCATCTAGCAAAGTCCACCAAACTGTGGTCGAAAAGTTAATTAAAACACACACGACATGCAGTGCAGAATTTAGTGTCCACTTTTCAGCGTGATTGGCAGATCCGGCGAGTCATCCACCAAGAATCACCGCAGCTCTACATCGCATAGGATTACATTCCGAGCCCGCATGGCCCCTTCCGCAGAAGTTGCGTTAGGAAAGTCCGGATGCGGAAAGTCTAACTTTAAATTTAGTTTATTACTCCCGGATGGCCGTCCGGGGGTATCCAAAATTCTGTGAAAGCCGAGGATGTCCTACACTGCGGATGCGCTGGTATCCGTAAGACACTGGTTGAAGATCACTGGCAGGTCAGCAGTTCACATCCGTCATCCGGGTGGCCCAGTCATCCTGCGCAGGCCAGCTTCCACGCCGGCGATGCTCCTGATCCTTGGTTTTTAACCCCTTTTATACTCACTGTGACGTCAGGGCTGGTCACCAAGAAAAACGAGACTGGATAGAGTATAAGCATTTACTAGTACCTACTCGATACACTATAGGTAAGCACTCGCTTCCAATTCCGAGACGTGTTGTCAGGGAAGCTCTGACGCGCGCACATGCGCACCACACGTTCTATCGGACTTAGCCGCTTTTTAACCAGAAACCTCTCATACAGGGCTTACATATGCTTATTGCTCTACCCAGGGGGTGCGCTTTACAACGAATCCAGCATGGCCAGTCCGTACGCAGCCTTGCTGTAACAGCCGGCACCAGTCTGGTCGATCCATGCTACACCAGCCCCTCCTAGTTTGACATCTGTGGCAAACGATCACGCATTGCGGATCGAGTGCACAGAAGCACGCTAGGTGGGAATTATAGACTTCCCGGGTAGGTGCGTGGCCAGAGAGGAGTAGTGATGCGCGAGACACGTGTTCACAAGACAGAGCACATAGGGTGCGAAAGAGTTTGGGAGGGAGGCATACCATTGATTTTAATTTTTGACCTGGAATTATTTTTTCCATGTCTTTTCTTTTTTTTTGCTTTGTGTTTATTTCTTGGTGCGTGGTTTATTTATTAATTATTTAGACGATGATTCCTAAACAATAGCTCACATGGGTGTTCCCTTGGGTGCGGAAAATTATTTTTCCGCAGCGAACACCCAAGCTCCAGCGTACCACAATTACAATACAGTAAACCGTATATGGATTATTATGTAATTATACCCGACAGAGTATCACAGATTAGTTTGTAATTACAAAGTGCATCCCGGGTAAATAAAGGATGGATATATATATATATATATATATATATATATATATATATATATATATATATATATATATATATATATATATATATATATATATATATATATATATATATATATATATATATATATATATATATATATATATATATATATATCTTAATGGCATGCACCCAGATTATATGAATGGATGCATACAGTACGGAATCCGCACAAGCAGCTCTCTCTGCCCTAAGTCCACCCCATCGTACTGACATGGGGGTTTAAAATTAACAAGAAAAATAAGACATAATAATAAAGTAAAAAGACTAGTTTATCAGGCAGCCCCAGCATAGCTGAAACTGCATGACGAGATTATGACATATTCGCTACCGTGTGTTGTGTACCTACGTCGCACACGACGTGTTTACAACACAGGAATCCGCAGCGATTATTTTATAGTGAGACACAACTACGCAAAAATATTGCGCAGCGGCATAGGATGACTGTAGTCAGTCTAGGGACTGGGTTTCAATTTTAAAAACAGATATAATAATATGAAAAGTATATAAAAAATAAACATAATAATGAATTCCGTGTTCCGCACAACTACTGATAAATCCTGCTGCAAGCTCGGCAATAATGTCCACAAACATCTGGTGTGAAGTTGCCACAGCGAGTCTGGGTACTGCGACTTGTACAAGATGAACGTGGTGGGTGATCCTCCGCTGCCGAAATATCAGTACTATACAGGCTCATCTCTGGAAGGCTATAGCTAGAAGACGGTGCTTTTGTGTCCATAGATGTGCTGGTGGTGCCGGAAATGATGACTGGTGACGTGCGAAGTGGCGGTGGCGTGGTGACTGCAAACATCACTGTCGTGGTTGATATGGTTGGTGTGGTTCGTGCTGCTGGTGGGCTGAGTGCTGTTAAACATATGTGCGGTCGCTGGAATGGTGATGTCTTTGTGGATGCTGTGGCTGATGCTGTTGTGGATGCCGTGCTGGGAGATAGCTTCCGGATCTTCGTGGATTTCAGAAGTTTGCTTTCAGTCGTTCTTGGCATGGCGCGGATCTCCTGGGAATGGGCTATACATTTCTTCCTAGCATAAGGACGTTCTGACGTTGTTGTCTTCCGTATTGCTGGATCCGTTGGTGTGCTGCTGCTGCGCAGGTGTGCGGTGATGCTGGTTCGTGATATGGTGGTCAGGATTGCTTCTGTAACGCTAATTTCTTCGTCAATGATATAGCTAACAGGAGATGTAGATCTATCTGAAATGTCCTGTAACACTGGCTCTGGCGCGGACATCATTATAACTACTGAAATGGGCTGGTCGATTACGGAAGCAGATGCTGATGTTGCTGTCATGTGTGATGCGGGCGGTGTTGTTGCTGCAGGTGCTGTCAGAGTGGAAATTGCAGGTGGTGCCAGTACCGTCACTGCAGTTGCTGCCAGTGCTGATAATGCTGCTGGTTCCGTCATGACGGTGGCGATGGTGGTGTAATGGGTCAAGGCGTGTTGTGTTGCAGATGTGGTGGCTACTGTTGCTGGTCGATAGTGCGGGAAATCTGACTGTCGCCATTTCGTATGTTTAGTTTTGGCCATCTTCTTTGTAGGAAGCACGTTAATAGGAACTTTAGTTTCAAAACGAGCGGCTAGCACTTCAACGTTTTCACTTTGTTCACCAGGCTGTAATGTAACTACAAGCACATGATGTTTGTCCGTCAACGCATGGGTCACACCATAAGGGATAGTGGTATAAACGTATTTGCAGTCCGTACAAAAAGCTATCTGCATAATATGATCACGATTGGCATGCAATGTTAAGTCCGAATTACGGGAGAAGGCGTGTCTACATGGCTGTCCGCTGAGTTGGAATTCTAAAAACGGATATTTCTTTCTGGATAGTGCTGGCATCGACTCCTCCGAACTGTCGGACAAGGCAAGGTCCTCGGCAAGTGACATCTTATTTCTGCATATTAACGGCGGTGCGGACTGCCTAACCTAATCTAATTTTTCTTAG
Source organism: Chaetoderma sp. LZ-2023a (assembly GCA_034401795.1). Lineage (NCBI taxonomy): Eukaryota > Metazoa > Mollusca > Caudofoveata > Chaetodermatida > Chaetodermatidae > Chaetoderma > Chaetoderma sp. LZ-2023a. The sequence continues at coordinate 121,343,746 of CM067359.1, forward strand.
CTCTTCATAACTTTCCAGGCCAAGTAAAATATGTTTCCTCCGAGCATCAACGTAGATTCTTCAGATGAAGCCGACTTGTTTCTCCCAGGGCAGTATAGTCGAATCTTTCCAACAACGCGTTCTCTAGTTTGGTGTAAGATGGTGTGTAGTCTGTGCCTAAGTCTGCCAGAACTTGTAAAGCCTTTACAGACAACTTTGTGGCTAAATACTCTCCCATCTACTGATTACTCCACTGGTTTCTCCTATTTATTATTTCGAAAAGAACTTTTTAATTATCCCAATCAGTCTCCCCGCTAAATTCGGGGGTTGGGGGAGGAGGGGGGGGGGGAGAATTATCCGGCCATGACCTCATGGAGAAGTAATTGGAGCAAAGCCTGGTGGTGGTGCTGGCGAAACTGATGCGAATGCAGATGTGGGTTGGCGTGTAGGTCGTGTTGGTGATGCTCGTCGATATCCCTGACAGTGCTGACGCATTCGTGAAGGTGATTCTCTGTGATGACGTGCTGCATGGTACGTTGGTTCTGCCGAATACCGCCCTGCTGCGTGTCCATAGACAGGTGTAGGTCTATAAACTGGTGGAGGCATGTTGTGTAGACGGCGTGGGCGTTCCTGATGCTGAGAGACGTATTCCTTGTACGAAGGCGGTGCAGGTGACTGACGTGAATGATGTGCGTGCTGTGTGCATTGTCTGATGTATTGCTGGAATGGTGTAACCGTATCCTCCAGTTCATATCGCTGATGTGGTGAATAGTATCGAGATGATGCCCACAAAGGAGGTGATACAGGATATGGTACATGAGTATCTGCCACTGATCACCCATTGATGACGTAGGTGAACATAATGGTCGTGAATGCGGTAGTTGCCCCCGTAGGGGTCTTTGTCGTGATCGTCCACGATCTGGCATAGATGGTGGTAGCCTATCGTGGAGATCCGATAAGGTGATGTATTGAGTTCCTCCCTGTGAGGCATCGCAGAATGTCCCCTCACTGATCAGTGAGTGTGAGTGCTGTGCTGGTGCTGGTCGTTCTTTCATCATATAATGCTACGTCTAAATTGAGGGAAAACTGACTGTCAGATGAAGGAGACTGAAACTCGCAGTTGGTGAGTGTAGGCGTGGGTTCACTTCTCGTTCGAGCCTCACATCGGGCACCACTTGTACCTCACAGGGGTACACGCTGGTCAGCCAATAAGTATCCGCCCATCGCACCATAGGTGCGCAATGACCAGGATGGCTGGTTAGCTGCAGATCTCGAGGTTATGGTTCCCATGTGCCGTCTCTCCACGGAGTACATAGGCAGACTTCTAGAGTTGGTGGAGCAATAATGTTCCAGTGGGGCCGTGCAACCATTGCCACTGAGATTGAACCACACAGTGTCGTCCCAACTGATTGTGTCACCGGTGTGTCTTTCCATACTAATTTAGAGAATGGAGTAATTAGAATAATATGCTTAGAATATAAATAAATGCTATACAATCAGGATGACTCGTTTGACAGTGATATGAGCATAATAATACACAATATAGAGCTAGCTGGTGTCCTTTCTACGTGATGTCGCCGGAGGTACCACACAGCTCCTTGAATCTGCAGAGGTATCCCCACAAGAGAAGCAGCCGCATAGGAGATCACTGAGCAACTTAATGCAAGTTAATATACCCCTAACATACACAGAGAGAACCTTATTGCTACGAGAGGAAAGAGCCTCGTGCGGGCCTCCGTCACCGAATATTTCATGATGGTGCGAGAGCAAGGTGCCTCGCACGAGCCTCCATCACAGGAAAATGCCTTCAATGCCGAAGCGGAGGAAAAGAGTTAGCAAAAAGGGCCACTCTTTTGTTCATCAGAAAATGCGAAGTGATGAAAAATCTTAGTGAAGCCATAATTAACATGATGCGTATTGGTTTATGTGAAGGCGGTACAAGCGATTTCAGAAGAATTCCCACGTCACCGTCTTATGTAGTTCCAAGTTGCTGTATTGGTAAATACCGCTTTATTTATGCAGGCCTTCTGCTACAGTCTAACCTACCATTTAAGTGTTAGAATCGAAAACTAGCTTTGGCCGAAAGTGGCAGGGATTCCTACCTATCATTAAATACAGCTGTCTAATGGGCGCAGACGCCTAGCTTCCCATAGGTTGCTTTGAAAGAGCATCTACCTCCACGGACATATCGTTAAGGTGGGGCTAGAGAGGTGAATATCCACCGTAAGCGTCCTTCCCGTGAGGGCGTGGCAGATTCCAAGATCCTTCCCAGACACGCCGATGAGTTGGATGGAGATGCGTGTCTGGTCCGTCACCATTTCCTATGGATCTAACGTTTGACCTGTCGTTAGGACTATGTTCCAATGTGCCCAGATATGCACTGCGGGCCGGTAAAATAAACCTATAAAAACTCATATTTATAACCATATGTTTTTGCAGTGCTTTCCTTCGTTGGCAGGGTTATCTAGCTTACAAGTATTGGAGGATACTGGGGAGATGTATGTAAATCAGCACTTTAACCATCACCGCTAGGAAACTCCTGCTAGTTTCCCAGGGTCGGATCAGATCAATGTGCTGATGGGACGTCCAAACATTTAAGAAGTCATTCGGTTAGTGGATCGTGGAAAGAGACAATAACTTTAATAAATACGAGGCCCTATGGGTATTTGGCCAATTTTACACAACCTTGCTGGAGTGCGGGGCTACATTACCGCAACAGCCGGAAAAGAGGCATACACTATATGTCTCCTAATGAAGAGATTGTCCCTAACCACTTCAAACCTATCCTATTTGTGCTGAATAGTAAGGTTTAGTCGGTAACATGCCAGGCTCAAACAGTTAGCGCACGGTCAGCGACCTCAGTGTAAATTGATGATGGTAGGGATAAGTGATGCAGATATGAATGTTGCTGTTTAGTGTTTCCTAGCGTATTGCGGTCTACGTTTTCTATAATTAAACAGAACATATCAACGAGATGGCTTTCTGCAATATACAACTAACCAATGCAGTGAACGATGACAATTTATATACATTATTATGGCAGTACGTATCAGGTTGATAGACCTAAATGGTGCGGTTAGTTAAAGCACCCACAGTAAATAAGGATAATATGAACAGTGATAAAGAAATTATAAATTATGGTCCTAAGACCAGGAAGGCACCTATTAGTCATCAGTGCCATATACGGAAATAATAATTAGATGTACAATAGTATAGTTACTTGAGTACCTAATAGTCGTCGGAACAGGCTACTAGGTTACTGAAATTGAGGCGCTAACATATTCATAGCGCGAGTTGACACATTCTCTGGAGCTGGAGAGGTTTCCGCAGGTGATTTGTGCAGCTGGTCTCCGCAGGTTGGATCCGCAGGCTGACTCCTCCAAGCAGGGTAGATACGGTGCATACTCATGACAGTGAAACAGAACAGTGAAGTAGCATCTATTAGATAGTCTCTATAACTAAATCATAATTTATGCGGGAGTGGGAAAGTTCTCCGTACGGCGATGGAAATAATAAAGTTAAAGGTTGCCCATACAGAGAGGGCTGTATAATAATGTTAAGCGGAAACATAACTAGGCACATGATGTGGGATGTGTCGCATAGCTCTTGCGGCGCATCTAGCAAATTCCACCAGACAGTGGTCGAAAAGTTAAATTAAAACACACACGACATGCAGTGTGGAATTTAGTGTCCACTTTTCAGCGTGGTTGGCAGATCCAGCGAGTCGTCCACCAAGAATCACCGCAGCTCTACATCGCGTAGGATTACATTCCGAGCCTGCACGCCCCTTGCGCAGAAGTTGCGTTAGGAAAGTCCGGATGCGGAAAATCTAACTTAAAATTTAGTTTATTACTCCCGGATGGCCGTCGGGGAGTATCCAAAATTCTGTATACGCCGAGGACGTCCTACGCCGCGGATGCGCTGGGATCTGTAAGACACCGGTTGAAGATCACTGATAGGTCAGCAGTTCCCACCCGTCATCCAGGTGGTCCAGTCGTCCTGAGCAGGCCGGCTTCCACGCCGGTGATGCTCCTGATCATTGGGTTTTCACCACTTTTATACTTGCTGTGACGTCAGGGCTGGGCGCCTCAACCAATCAGCGGCCGAGCGCCAGCCAATCAGCGTGCTGCTATGCTAGCGATGTATCGACCACGTGTACACAGATCTTTATATTTAGTTTAATATATACACGCGGCTACGACGTTATAGCAATATTCCGAGTATAATTTAGCGGGGAGCTTCGAAGATAATCAGCCATTTTGGGCCGATTTTAAAATAGTTTACAGTTTTGGAAAGCTCGTTTAATTCTGGTCCTGATTGGTACCAAGAAAAACGAGAACGGATAGATTATAAGCATTTACTAGTACCTACTCGGTACACTATAGGTAAGCACTCGCTTCCAATTCAGAGACGTGTTGTCAGGGAAGCTCTGACGCGCGCGCATGCGTTTTAACAAGAAACCTCTCGTACAGGGCTTACATACGCTTATTGCTCTACCCAGGGGTGGGTGGAGGGGGGGGGGGGGCGCTTTAGAACGAATCCGGCATGGCCAGTCCGTATCCAGCCTTGCTGGGACGGCCGGTACCCGTCCGCTCGATCCGTGCTACAGTATTCCATAAAACAGGCGATCATATGGCAAACATCGCTTCCTTGAATCTGGTCAATTTGTGTTTCATGAGAATTAAGCAACTTCATAACTAAAAAGTATTGGTGTGAACGTGGGTGGAGGGTAGGGGGTGTAGGCGTAGCCCCCCCCCCCCCATCTCGCCCCAACACCCCTCCCCACCATCCCATCCCCACACCCACGCCCACATCACAGCCACCACCGCCGCCGACAAATTATTATTATTATTATTATTATTATTATTATTATTATTATTATTATTATTATTATTATTATTATTATTATTATTATTATTATTATTATTATTATTATTATTATTATTATTATGCGTGTGGATGCCATTCTGAATCTAAACCCAACGAACTCATACAGTTTACCAATGCATTAATTTACCAGCCATTGTCGGTAAATAAGTGGCTCGTTAGTAGTGGCCGTACAGTCAATCCATTGTTACAGCGCACCTACAGAAGATCAATAATAGCCTAATCAGCTAATCCATTGTTACGGGTGAAGACCTATGATCGAGGCTATTCATCAGGGTGTGAAAGATAAACGCGTGGGGGGTGTACAGGTGTGGGTCAAAATCATGGGTGACTTGGGTGGATGGGGTGGTGGCGAGGAAGACCGCGGAGGGTGTTATGAAAGACACCCAAATCAGGCTACAGCATAAAAGGGAAAATCCCGCAAAGAAATTCTTCACTCTTTTTTCTATCCGCTAACGGTTTGTTTGCATAAGCTTATCTTGTGATTTTAACGCGAAGCGGCCACAATAACCCATCGCAAATGTGCATAATACCGGGTATTTAGTCTAAAGTGTTTTTTCAACTATCGATCATACATTTCTAACAAACTCAGCCAAGCAGTTGTTGTAGTATTGTACGAGTCGCATCCATTCACAAAACTAGCGGCGACGATGACAAGTGGATCGCTCGCGAGTTGATTTCTTAACCAATCAGAGAGCTTGGCTGATGGTAGAATCCTCAGGTGTATCTGATGTGTGGCTATTCGTCAAACATTAGAAAAGTGAGCAATACGCTAGCGTTTCAAGACAGTTTAGAAAGTCATATATTTCGTGTTTTCGTCATGAATTAAGTTTGTATGTTATACAAAATGCAAATATTAATCTAAATTCTGTGTTTTTACAAGATTTCCAAGGACAGAATTCATGCAAAACATACAGAGTCGATTATCAGATTACGATATTTATTTTAATTTCTATATAAAATGTTCATAGAATCTCTAAAAAATCCAGTTTGTGATAGTTTATAGGATAAACCAACGGCGCACGATTTACTAATTGAGAAAAGATTCCATAAACTGAATAGTATTAGAAATAATCTAATTTTCCAATATAAGGAAACGATGTAACGTATGCATACGTAAAATAGTGAACAGGACCCCGTGTCTTTTAAAACTAATTCATAAAATTGGACTAGCATTTACCATGCGGAAAAAAATTCGATAAAAAAAACTAGTAAGATTTTGAGTGTAGTTAATTATAAAGTGTTAATATATAGGCTATTATACGGATTCTGAGAAAATTATTTGTGTTACAATTCAGAAGGAATCGGTGTGTTGTATGCGTGTGTGTATAAAGGATGGATATGTTATTGGCAGCGTTTCTGACGCTTGTAGCGAGCATCGCGTGCTGGATGAGTTTGGGGGCGCTCGGTGCACGGATACCTTTAAGAGCTGTGCAAGAACGAAGGATAAACAGACGAACTCCAGGTCAGTAGGCCTATATTATCCCTTTAACCATTTGACCCTCAAATTTGTTTAAGAACATTTCAATTTTCTCAGAGTGAATGTGCATTTGCAGACAAATAGAAGACTGTTTTTGAAAATTTACCACTGGAATGACTGGCTCTGTTATCGTGCCTGTCATTCGAGTGGTAAAACTGTCAAAAACAGTCTTCTCTTGGTTTGCAAATGTACATTTCTCAAGACCACTGCAGAAGCCGTTTTTGTCTGATATGAGTGTTAAAGGGTTATTTCACGCTTGAATGGCCAGCGCCAAAATTTCAAAACAGCTACTCATGGAAGGTTTTGTATATTTTGAAACTGATTTTTTTTACTGTGATCCATTGCTGTCTACTTCCTAAGGGCAGCAACAGCTCCAAGTCAAATTAGTTTCAAAATATTCAATAAAATATTTACTACATCATAAATAATTTGTAATTTTAAGCCTGTAAAAGTTATAAAATTATGTAGGCCTACGGAAATTAAAATTAATTCATCAATCTTGAATTAGCCTACTACGCAGATAAGCAGCGTACGTGGCCGATGCTTGGCCGGCCCAGCATCGGCCAAGTAAGCTGCGTTATCAGGTTATTATATCCAGTATAGCTCTGAAATAACTTAACATGTCTCCAAAACAAACTAAAACATACTCTTGAATATTTTGAACATAATTGAATTAGAAGACATTGCTGCCTAACACAACAACGACTTCCAGTCAGATTAAATCCAAAATATTCAGCTGAACATTTCCTACATCATGTTAAAATTATACTAACAAACATGTTTTGCTGTTGTCTTGGAAAAATACGCACGCACGCACTCACGCACCAATCCACCCAACCGCCCCCTGCAAACAAGGGCGCCAGATTCAAACACACCGAACAACATTATTCGTCTAATTTATTAGAAATACTGTCTGAAATGGCTTATCAGATATTCTAATATTCCAAATTTTCAGGGCCCTACTTTTCGAAGGACCTGCTCCTCCTAAACCCTTTCCCAATTGCACCCCAAATGTTCTCTCCAGGCTTGTAGGTTTTCACAACCACCCTCACCTCCACGCACACACCAGCCCTCACTCCCACCCCAAAAAGGTTTTTTTAGGAGGGATGTATCCATGTTATAAGGGGTGGGGAGGGGGAGGGGGAGATGGACGCCGACTGTAGTCCTACTCCCATAGCATCTCATTCGGCTTTGCAACATTTCTCGTCAATCACTGGCCATTTTGCAAATAGTAATGAAGCAGCGAGTAGCAACAACGTACAGAGCAAATTACAGGGAATTAAATAACTGACTCGGTACACTCAAGTCAAGAATGGACCTGAGGAAGCTAAGGATTTCGGCTGAGGACAAGACACAGTGGTCAAAAGCGAAGAAGGACTGATTGCAGCTGTAGGATGTTTCTACTACTACAGCCGCAGAATGCAGAAATCATACAAATAACTGACCCGATTAAGGGGAATAATGCCCACCTGATTGATGAAGAACTACAACAATTTTTGCATTTAAGAGGAATTATGGAACTGGCCAAGAAACAATATAAAATCTATTAAGAAATTGCCAAAAATATTGCTAAAAAGGATTATATCTGTCAAATTTTATTTCACAAATGGGGAAATTTTATGCCATCATGCCAAAGATATACTCATTTATAGATTTGTGGTCGGGAAGAGTCCGACCATAAGTAACAAGATATAACTATCTCTGTAAAAAGGGCCACAACTCTGGCAGTTGTATAGAATTTATGTCAAAATTTAACCACACACCGAGTTTGGTGTAAAACCGACCAATAATTATCAAATTATTAGCATTTCAAATTTTTGCCCAAAGCCATAACTCCATAGGCTTACGAATGACAAAACCCTGGTATCTGGAGAAAAGTTATGCCCATATTACAAGCTTTACTCACCCATTATGTTTTGGACAAATACGCTAAAATAACAAAATTATTTGTCCGTTACCAATTTTAAATTTTTTTTAAGGGCCTTAACAGTATACCAACGGCAATAGCTCGTGCCATTTCAAAACCAAGAGAAATTGCCAAAAGGAACATTTGCCCAAACTTGACCATTCCAGTTTATCTATCAATCATATGACGTCATAATCAATTACGTGACGTGTAGGATGACGTCATAAGCAATGACCTCATGAATGACCTAGATAAGTTCGTCGCGCACGCTTAATTGATGACGGAGTAAGCATTGTTATACGAATTGTATGTCTTTACTATTTAATAAACATGTTGTTGAATATTTTGAAACTAATTTGACTGGGCGCTGTTGTTGCCGAAGGGCAGCAGCACCCAATCAAATTAGTCTCAAAATATTCAACAGCGTACCTGTTTAGTTTTCTGGAAATTAATAGTCGGTGAGTTCAGGGATCGATCGATTCCAACATGAGGATGTGTGGGTGGAGCTTAGCTAAAGATGGGCGGTGTATACTTAAAACTAGAAAGGGCCATTGGTATAAATCCATTAACAACAAGAGTAATCGGAGAATGCAGATCCTTCACCCTCCCGTTCTTGTCATATTTTAAGAAGTTTTCGCATTCTCCGGATTTTTTCGGATTTCCGAATTTCTTCGAATCACGCCAAAAGTAATAGAATCCTAGTATTTAGTCGCACAATTTCTTGTGCTAAAATTTGAGCCAAATCGGCTCAGAAGTTTCCGAAATATGTATGGATCCATAATTTGATCCGATCCAGATTCCTTTATCCACATCATGCAGCTCATGTCCAACATCTGGAAATCATCTTTCACTGCAAGTGGATCCTCGTGTTAAAATTTTAGCCAAATCGGATCAGTAGTTTGAGATACAGATGCGGACGGACGAACGGACGGACACTGACGGACACAGACATATACAATACCCTATTCCCCTTACACTTATGGTAAATAGTAAAACGTTCCACGAATGTATTTTCACATAGGATTCAATACAAGTTTTCAAAATATAACATGTGCCATAACTCTGGCGTTTGAAGGCGTGACTACATCATATTCATAGCTTAAAGGAATATATCTGTCAAATCTTGTTTTAAGTGATCACCAATGGACCTTTCCAGAGTAATGACGTAATATGACGTCATAATCAAGTAAGCGGCGTGTAGGATGACTTAATAATCATTACGTGACGTAACAATCATTACGTCATAAATGGTTATATATTTCCCGTCTTTAACTCTTAATAGTCCGACACGCTGTAAGAATTGTATGTCTCTACTATTTAATAAACACGCTGTTGAATATTTTGAAACTATTTGACTGGGCGCTGTTGCCGCCATAGGCAGACACAGTACCCAGTCAAATTAGTTTCAAAATATTCAACAGCTTACCTGTATAGATTTCTGGAAATTGATAGTCAGGGAGTTCAGAGATCGATCGATCCCAACACGAGCGCGGTGTGGGTGGAGCTTAGCTAGAGATGGGCGGGGAATAGCTAAAATGGAAAGGTCCATTGACGAATCGTGCCACAGAAGTATTTTCCGGTTGGATTCAATATTTCTATTTCAATTTAACAAGGACCATAACTTTGGTGTTTGAATTATCAATAATTGACGAATCGTGCCATAAATATATTTTCCTATTGGGTTCAATGCGTTGAAAATATAACAAGGGCCATAACTATGCTTTTGAAGACGTGACCAGGTAAATTGTATAGCTACTGTAGTCAGTAGATATTGTGCGAAGGAATATTTCCGACATAATTTCAGTTTAACCCATCAAAAATAGCGAAACGTGACATAATCGCTGACAGAACTCAGGTGAGCTAGAAAGGGCAATCAAATTCATAGGCTATATCAGCCATCTCCAGAACTAGGTAGATCCCAAATAATCGTGTCACTGTCCGCATATCCGTCATCATCATCATCATCATCATCATCATCATCATCATCATCATCATCATCATCAATTATTCAAATATTCAAATATTATTATTATTATTATTATTATTATTATTATTATTATTTCTCAACCACAGGTTGTGTGTTGGGAGGCCAGTTCTATCAGCTTGAAGAGAAATGGAGTCCGGAAATAGAGCCACGCGGAGTAATGCACTGTGTCAAGTGCGAATGTTTACCGGTAATAATATTTGTTAAAAATTAAGAAAAAAAATTAATATTATCAGAAAGAAGTGGTCGTGGTGGCGACGTCGGTGGTGTTGGTGGTGGTGGTGGTGGTGGTGGTGGTGGTGGTGGTGGTGGTGGTGGTGGTGGTGTTGGTGGTGGTGCTGCTGCTGCTGGTGATAGTAGTAGTAGTAGGGTGGGTGTGACTGATTTCTGAATCACTACACACGTTATATTTCAACTCGAGTATTCGCTCGAATGTTTACAAAATTGTCATACATACTCGTAGTCACACGAATCTTGATGTCTCGCTCAAACCCATAGATCTACACTAAACATGGAACATGTTCTCTTATTTTGTATCAAATACAAATTGCTTCTATACACGCAACAATGAGATCAGATATCGACATAGATAGAATACGTTTCCATATCACGGATTAAAGATCTATACAGACTTATAGTCTATTAAATCGGTTCAGGGTATTGCTCGGTGATTTCATTTCGGTATCGTTAGTAACAAGGCGCGCGGGTGACGACCTGGAAAATCGATACGCCAACTATCTCCGTTTTGATGTGTTAATCGAGAATCACGCGAATCTAGTTATTATTGTCATTATTTGCAGGATTTGTCAAGATTACGTTTCAATCCTACGAGACCGGTATTTAATTGTGTTATTACCCTTAAAACGATACCCTTGCGGTACCTGTGACGGCTAATACTGTTTTCATTCGCGTCTGAATTGCAACAATCGCGACAAAAATCATTGTAGATGCATGTACGTGTACGCTTGACGTACCACTCCACTTTTGGGACCCAACCTACCTCTTAAACAACAACAACAACAACAACAACAACAACAACAACAACAACAACAACAACAACAACAATAACCCACAAATTCGTTAAAGAATATTTAAATTTTTTGCTAGAAAATGTTCATTTGCAGACCAAGAGACGACTAGTTTGGAAGATTTACCACTGAATCTGTTATCAAGCCAGTCATTACAGTGGTAAAATTTCAAAAATGGCTTGCTCTTGGTTTGCAAATGGGCATTTCTCAGGACCGCTGCAGAAGATGTTTTCGGCTGATATGAGTGTTAAGGACTAGAAATAAAAAATTCTTCATGATGTAAGGGATAGTATGTTGAATATTTCGAAGCTAATTGGACTGAGATCTGTTGCTTCCTATGGCCCAGTCGAATTAGTTTTAAAATATTGAACAGCTATATCCAGCACAGTTGCCTTGAAATTGAAACACTGGGACACAAGGGTTAAGCGAAAATCTGGTATTTTCTATCATTAATTGTTGTTCTTTAGGTGGCCGTCCAAGACAGGTTTACGTGTAAAGCTATTTGTATTTTTCACCCCCTTATCGCATAATCTTATCTCTCGGCACGTGCGCCAACACCTTCCTGTATTCCCCTCTATTATCATCCAGTCGCTGTACACACACGTTAGTTGCTACCGTTTTGTAGATCTTTATCAAACCCAGATCCGGTTCCCTGATTCCAAAACGATCCGTCTTTTGCCACAGCCGATATTCGTAGGTCGACGATAAACGCAATTCGTTCTGAATTCAGAAAGCATGGAAATACGATTTTCAAGGCGATAAAATTGAAACCAGGTGTGGGTGTGTGGGGATGTTTTCAGAACAATTCGATAGAAAGTTATTGTTAATTTGGCGGGTACGTATGTTGAACTAGTTAGTTTTAAGTCCCTGTTAATGTGTATCGCATTATAGAATGTAATGCATAAACAGCATTTTCAATGATAAACAGATCTGAATGATGCTATCTCTAACTGTTCACACATTTGAATGCTCAGATTCGTATTTTCATGGTAGCGTAATATGTTCGATCAAAATAACCTTTGTAATAGGTTTGCAATTGTTTCGAAATTGACCGACCAACCAACCGATAGTCGGAATAAATGAATGAATGAATGAATGAACGAGCGAACGAACGAATGAACGCACGAACGAACGAACGATCGATCAATCAATGTGAGTGGAATACTCATGACTGAATGGATGACGGAGTGATTGGCTGGCTGGCTGGCTGGCTGGCTGGCTGGAATGAATGAATGAATGAATGAATGAATGAATGAATGAATGAATGAAGAGTGTGAAATAACTGGCATATCTGACATGGGATGAATGGCAGAAAAAATGGCCAACGGAATGGCGGAATGAATTGACGAAACGGAATAAATGACAAAATAAAAGGACGCAGGCTAATGAATTGTTGATTCCAGAATGAATGGCGGACTCTGATGTATTCACGTAACCGTATGCGCGTGATGCATATTCACATGTATTGAATGAATCTAATCTGTCCGTCAAATATGACGTCATAATAAATTACGTCACACATTGACTGTCTTCATAATCAAGTGGGTAATGAATGACGTATCTAGCTCCGTCATGAACATTGAAAAGTCCGTCAAGTGTACGAATTGTATGGCCTTTTGATGGATTTGCTATTTAACAAATATTCTGTTGAATATTTTGAAACTAATTTGACGGGGCGCTGACATTGCTGACATATGAACAGAATACCTGTAGTTAGACCCGTACCTTGCTTTTGAGATTCTGGGAATTCAGGATTCGATCGATGTCAACACGGGCAAAGCGTGGACGAAGCTTAGCAAGAAATGGACCTGGCATAGCTAGCAATGGACCTGGCATAGCTAGCAATGGACCTTTCCAGTTTTAGCTATGCCCCGCCCATCTCTATCTAAGCCCACTCGTGTTGGGATCGATCTCGGAACTTTGACTATCAATTTCCAGAAAACTATACAGGTAAGCTGTTGAATATTTTGAAACTAATTTGACTGGGTGTCGTTGCTGCCTATAGCAGTAACGACGCCCAGTCAAATTAGTTTCAAAATATTCAACAGCTTGTTTATTAAATAGCAAAAACATGCAATTCGTAAACGTGACGGATTATTAAGCGTTAAACACGTCAGCATACACGTCACGTAGTTGATTATGACGTCATATGATTGAGTGAGGAAATGGATTCATGAATTGATCCACCCTATTATGATTATTAATTCTTGTTGTAATGTGACAGGTCATACGAAAGGGAGTTTTACAAACGCGAGGTCGGATTAAATGTCGGAATATTAAGGATATGTGCCCAGAACCCGGATGTGACAACGCTGTCGTTCAAACAGGTTACTGCTGCAAGAGCTGTCTGGGACAAAGTGAGTAACAACCTTTAATAATTATTAAGATTATCCACTCCAACGCTGAACGCACTCGCCAAATCATTGTAGGCGCGGATGGATGTTGATAGAATGACGGTATTTTAGTTGCGACTCCCACCGAGCGTAAGTCGGTCTGTCAATCTGTCTTAATTTTTTACATTTTACGCGACACCGCCTATAGGCCATAGACCTATGTCCCGATATTGGGGCCAATACCGGACAGTATTGGCCCGGTATTGCTCCAGTACAAGGCCCAGTACCTTACCTGTGTCATCATGTACCATATTGCACCTGTTTAAAGGAGTTGCCCAAAGATAGTAGCGTACTAGACAAGAATAGCATGCACCGACATCTTAAAAACGGTTAACGCCTGTGTTGTGGGTGGATAATGTGGAGTCGAGGGGCTTAAAGTATTATCGCTGACACATTGAACCCTAGTGTCCCAGTATACCAATTCAATTGCAATCATACAGGTAAGCTGCTGGATACTTTGAAACAAATTCGACAGGAACCTGTTGCTGCCATAGGCAGCAACAGCTTCCAGTCAACTTTGCTTCAAAATATTTAACATAATATTTCTGAAGTTGTAAACGATTTATCGTATTTGATCTATAGGCTTTAAACGGTTAAGAGAGACGCGAGCCTTTGAATAATACACGCCACTTGGAATAGACGCTAGCTATTAGCACCTCACGAGAAGAGGCGTGCACGAGATGTGAATAATATTTGCATCTGATTATCTGTTTTGAAAAATGTAAACTTGAACCTCAATTTGAGAATTTGCCGACTGTATGACAGAACCGTCTGACTGGGTTATGAATGTTTTTGGTGGAATGATGTAACGAATGAATGGATGGATGGATTGATGTGTGGGTAGATGGGTGGGAAGGTGATTGGATGGGTGGGTGACCGACTGGCTGGCTGCCGCCTGCCTGCCTGCCTGCCTGCATACCTGCCTGCCTGCCTGCCTGCCATGTTCATGTTCACTTTATTTACATCCAGGCTATTACAATAGCATATGGAGGTAACAATATGTAATTATACTGTTCTTGGCAGTGGAGTTTGTTATACTAATTAAATCATTAAGACTAATATTATACAACAATCAAAGTCCTATTAATACTATTATTAATATCACCATCATCATCACCACGACAATAATCTTCATCATCATCAGTACTAGTTGTGTCGCGTGTAGGCGCACAGAGTGATTGGCCGAGAGCCCCGCGACGTCATCTCTTCAGCATACTAGGCCCCGCCCCCTTATGCCCATACATGGAAGTATGAATGGGCTTGTCCTAATATGCTAATGAGCTGGCGTAACTTAAAAAACCCAAATTCAGACATATGCGCCTTATCAGCTACATTGATAAAGCCAATGGAGAGAATGACCACCCTATCTTGAAACTAACCATCTCATAGACAACTGTCAATCTGGCTATATATTGAAAAGCATGACAGAAAACCAAATGGTATACATGGCCCAGAAAACCTCTTGATATTTTCTTCGACCTGTCTATAGGAGATTTAACTGAAACTGAAGTGTAGAGTATAAGACACACATATTATTATCATGGGTGATTTTAACTACCCCGGCATGAACTGGAGAGACAATATCCCCATGTGCAGTGAAAGTCATGCCTCTGCAAAGTTTCTAGAACTAATACGGGACTCTCTCAGCACATTACATTCCCGACACACTTTCGTGGTGATAATACCCCTAACACCCTAGATCCTCTGTTGTCAAATGAGGAAAATATGATTGAAGACATAATCACACACTCACCATTCGGGGCATCCCACCACATTACTATTAGCTTTACTATCCGTTGTAGTTACCCTGATGACCCTAAACCTAGAAGTGTATTTAAATGGGATAACGGTGAATATGTAGCATTCAATTCATACATATCGCAGCTGGATTGGCAGACTGATCTTCATGGCAAAGGCATTAATGAAAGCTGGGACCTTCTAACTAACAAAATTGTAGCAGGTGAAGAAAAGTTCATCCCCAATCGTTTTCAGTGCACAAACAGACCAGCAAAACCAGCTAAAGCCTTCCATAAATATATAAAAAGCAAGCTGAAGACAAGAGCTGGTATCTCTGATCTACACCATGATGGAGGAACAGCATCATCTGACAGTGATAAGGCTGTAGTTCTCAATGACTTCTTCGTTAGTGTTTTCACCAAATAAGACGACGCGAAAATACAATGTAGCCAACACCCAGTGCAGTCACCATTGTGTGAATTAACTCTGACAGTAGATAATGTTCGAGACAAACTATGTAAGCTCAACACAAATAAATCTGCAGGACCCGACAATATACACCTAAGGGTACTAAAAGAACTTAGTGACACACTATTATTGCCACTCTATATCATCTTTTCAAAGAGCCTAGAAGAAGGCAATGTACCAGATATCTGGTGGCAAAGCAACGTGACGCCTATTTTCAAAAAGGGCAGCAAGAGATCATCCAGTAACTATAGGCCTATCAGTCTAACTTCAATTTGTTGTAAAGTGTTAGAGTCCTTAGTCAAAGATAGCATAGTCAATCACATGACTCTCAACAACCTGTTCGCAGACAAGCAGCATGGATTTAGGGCAGGATGTTCCTGCACAATGCAACTATTGACAGTAATAGAAACTTGGACAGAGCTGCTGGACAAACAGTTTTGCATAGATGCAATCTATTTTGATTTTCAAAAAGCTTTCGACACTGTGCCACATTCAAGACTTCTCACGAAGCTACGGAGCTATAGAATTGGAGGCCAGGTCTTTACCTGTATCCTAGCCTTCCTATCGTCCAGACACCAGAGAGTCTGCGTGAATGGATCGTATTCACCATGGGCTGATGCCATTAGTGGTGTCCCACAGGGCAGTGTCCTAGGACCCATCTTGTTTCTGATCTATATCAATGATCTGCCAGATGTTGTCCACAGACCACAGCTACATAAAATTGTTTGCCGACGACAGTAAGCGCTTCCGTGCAATTGCATCAGTAGAGGACTGCCATATACTGCAAAAAGATATTAACAATCTTCAACTCTGGTCAGAACGATGGCTACTGAAATTCCATCCACAGAAATGCAAGGTAATGAGGATTGGTACGGACCACCCTGATTATACATATGTAATGGCTGAATCTGGAGGCAAAGTGACTCAACTGGAAGTGACGACGTGCGAAAAGGACCTTGGGATCCATTTCGATGACAAGTTAACTTTCCACCAACATGTTGAGATGATGGTTAACAAGGCCAACCAGGTAGTTGGGCTAATCAGGTGATCATTCTGTTATCTAGATAGAGAAATGTTCTGACTACTGTTTAAATCTCGGGTGATGCCGCTACTGGAATATGCTAATACAATATGGAGCCCACGCTTCCATATCGACATATCCAAGATCGAAAAAGTCCAGAGGAGGGAAACTAAACTACTACTGGGACTGTTCGATATGACATATGAAGAAAGACTCAAACTAAAGCTTCTGACTCTTGCCGACCGAAGAATTCGATGTGATATGATCGAGACCTACAAATTCCTCAACAATAAATACACTATAGAGCTACATGGATTGATTCTGGAAACGTCGACCACAACACATGGATACAGCTACAAACGTAGGAAGCACCACTCAAATAAATCACTGTGTGCACACACCTTCAGCAACAAAGTTATCAACAACTGGAACTCTCTTGTTGAGGATGTGGTGGTGGCACCCACCCTTAACTGCTTCAAGCACCGACTAGATAAACACTGGTCCCACTGTCTCTATACAGTCGACCTCCCTCAAGTTCTTAGAAGCCAGCACCAACCAGAGTGTGATTCAGAGAAACTTGGTACTATTTAATACCTTCAAGGGAACGTTATTCCGGGCACACTGCTAAACATAAGTGCCTAACTTCCCAAGTATATCGACAAGGTGGGTCAGTCCTACCAATCATGAAAGAATACACTGAACTGAAAATCGTAACTGTCTCAGTCCTCCAAGTAAATTGCCAAGGTGGGCTGGTCCTACCAATCACGAAATGTATTAATGAGGCAGGTTCACCCCACCAGCTTTAACTGATATGCTGTTCCTTGTCCACGTTCTATTACTAGTCCACAGCCAACCTATAGTGTAATACTCTCATCCGCACCAAGCCGGGTCAGGTGGGCTTGTCCTACCAGCACCACAAGCACATAAACAACTATTGTAATAATGTAAACGTACTGCTAAGGTGGGTGTGTCCTACCATTTCAGTAAGCTAATTATGCGAGTCAGCCTTACCAGCCACAACAGGTCGCTAGGTGAGTTCTCGCTATATTTAAGTCCTATGTTTTAGTACCAGGTACCAGCCAACATATTATATATATCTCCACACATATTAATCTGGAAGAATACACTGAACTGTAATCGTAACTGTCACAGCCCCCAAGTAAATTGACAAGGAGGATTTGGTCCTATCAATCACGAAACGTATTAATGATACAAATTGTATATATCTCCACACATATTGATCCAGGACAGGTCGGCGTGTCCTACCATCCATATGAGGCTACTTGTGCACTGATAAGGTGGCTCTGTCCTATCATTCAATCAAGCTTGCAAGGAGGGTCATTCTTTCCACCCACACGATGTAAATATATGTATATATTGTACATTTGAAAAGGTATGCTTATTGTAAGTGGCTGAGCCAGGTGGGATTGCCATACCAGCTCTTCAAGCCACATCATGAAAAACCAGAGGTTCATGCACTTCGAAAGTGGGTCTGTCCTACCAGATCAAGGATGTACATTGTAAATTGTACATATACCTCAGCAACCCTATAATACAAACAGTAAAAAAGAAATTCAACCATTATCCGCGCATTGCACAACCAACCACAGTAATGTAAAAAATTAGATCGGCAATAGGCCAAACATGGCCTCTAACGTCGCAACAGATGATGATGATGATGATGATGATGATGATGATGACAAAGTCTAGCTTGTATCAGAGGTGATGTGCCAGAGTAACCCTTGAATGACCTAAAAGCAATTTAGTCTACTTGGTGAAATTTGGCCCCACAAGATGGTGCCATATCACCTATCCTCCTCGTCTTCATTAAGGATTTACCGCATCAATTCGCATGCTACATTGGCAAGCCACTATACGCGAATCACCACGCTAGATAAATACTCGCTGACACCGCAACATGCACATTACGAAATGCAGGATACCATCAATAACGTTGGAATATGGACAAAGAACTAGGGAGTGACGACTAACGAGGAAGGACTGATTAAATCACGCTTCTCTGTCAGCAACACAATCGAAATATAAAACCATACATGAAAACCGCATTATCTCGAAGTAGGAAAGGACAGCCTTCCTCAGAGACACATTCGACAAAAGGTTTACATGAGGGGTTCATTATATGAAAGACGCGGAAAAGAAGGTTACCCTAAAATTACGTGTCACGAAACTTAAAAAAGTCATCATCAAGAAAAAGTCATCATGGTGAGCAGATGCGAGAATCCTGAAAATAACACTTCCATAGCAACAAACGGCTAGTTGTAGTATACAGAATAGGTGCCTACTCACCGGCTATCAAAATCAACGACATAAAAGCTAGACAAGCTCCGGCAGTCCGTATGATCACCGATAGAACGAATTATTTACAATTCCTGTCATGGAATGAGTTGGTGTGCGATATTTCTCTAGACAATATCGCGATTGATACTGCACGTTAAATCGCGATATATCGATATATCGTAGCCCCTTATGTCACAATGTTGAGAGAAATATTGGTGGTTGTTTAACATGGCTAAGCATACCTGTGCGAATTGGTAATATAGTGTCAACGAAAGTCAGCTTAAACTGTTGAATATTTTGCAAATACTTTTACTGGAAGCTGTTGCTGCCTTAAGCAATCTTTAGCGATTCTCAGATTTTCGCAGTTTAGCATCGTAAAATGTCGCGATCTTGTATAGAATCGTGATATATCGAAATACCGAAAAATCGCACTCCTAGAGTGAGTCACGACATTTCAAATCATACAGGAGCAACGCGATGATCGTGAGGTATTACAAGCGGAATTCAAGAGCTTAGAAACTCTCACAACCTACCAAGCTTTTCTCGAACACAGGGTCAACCACCTAACATGATCAATCAATGTTTAAACATTTGTTTAACGAATTTGTATCAAAGATAAGTACTACCTTACCACATGATCCCAATGAAACTCAGCATTTGCTTGGTAGAACAAGCTGGTGATCGAAATGGTAATACCAGGTATTGATGCCAGGTCAGAGCGTCTTCCTATGAACTGAAAGCCAGATCGCTAGAGCACATCTAATGCACGTATGGTATACACAAATGAATGGATTCATGTCTTTAATGACAGTGACAGCAGAAAGTAATAAAACGGAAAGGCAGCATTTTAAATTTAAATGAAAGATTGGACAACTATCCAGAAATTCGTGTCAACGGGAAAGCTGGCATGGCAGAAAACAAAACCATTCCCGAGGAAAGAGGAAGCTATTAAAAAACCATGCAACGTTGTGATTCTCCAAAACGATCTGAGTGACAACTCCTAGAAAACACGTCCTAGGCTGGACCACCTCACCAAAAGTAACAAGTACTAACAACATCACTTGTTATTGCAAGGAAGCAGACATGCTCTCGAAAGCTCCTTCAATTCCATCACAGCCGTATCCTTCTCTGAAGCTAAAATACTAATCAAAAGTAAGTGTCGGAATTTGTGGCGAGCCGGAACCAATACCAACTACCCAACCAATTTCTTAGAGTGAGTGAGGCCATGTTATACCATGCTAACTAACTGCTGATGATGATGAGATATTTGGATTCAAGATAGGCAGGTTGACAATAGCCCCATCAGCCATGTCTCCTAATAAGACAGGTTATCAAACATCCCCCAGTACACTTGTCAAATATGTCCTACTTTCAATAACAGCAGACTACATATAAAACAGACATGGCTTCGAGAATAGCCAAGACAAATTGTGTGACAACAGAATTGAGTTGAGCTACTGAGGGCTAGGCTTATGGAAGTAACTCTTATATCAGTTTAGAGGTCAATGCATGTGTAACAGCACACACTATACTCCTCGATAATTCTCTCCTCTCTGCCACCCCACCCCCTCTGTCTCATTCACACACGCACGCACTCATGCGTACATGCAGGCAGACAGGCAGGCAGGCACGCACACCCTCCCCTCCTACTCCTCCGTTTCCCCTCCGCCTCACCTCTTTACCTCCCCCCTCCAACCCCCTCCGCTCCCCCTTCTCCTCTCTCCTCCCTCACCCTCCTCATCCTTTTTTCTTCTTCTCCCTCCTCCTCCTCCTCTTCTTCTTCTTCTTCTTCTTCTTCTTCTTCTTCTTCTTCTTCTTCTTCTTCTTCTTCTTCTTCTTCTTCTTCTTCTTCTCTCTTTCTCTCTTTCACTCTCTATTCCCATTAAAACATACCACTAACCGCTAACGACATCTGACGGCGCAATAATACCGACGGTAAACAGGTTATATTTGTCGCTTTTAGCGTTTTCCTTAATTTACGGCTAGGACAGATTTACCTAGACAATACTCGCCCAGTTCCAAGCAGATAGGCGAACAAACAAGAGGTTAAGAGTAAACAACAATCAGGGACTTATAATGTTTACCGATCCATTACGAGGCGTGATCAGCAAACTTCTTAAAAATTCTCCCCACAAAAAATAAAGTATTTTTACTGTACTTTTAACCGATTTAACCCTGAAAGAACCCGACAAATTATTTAAAATCTAAACAATATTCAGTTGAATATTTTGAAACTAATTTGACTGAAAGCTGTTGCTGCCATAGGCAGCAACAGCTCCCAGTCAAATTCGTTTCAAAATATTCAGCACTTTTTCTGTACAGTTGTACTGAAATTGAGACATCGGAATTTCAAGGCCTATATAATGAGGGTTTTTTTACTTTTTAACTGAGACACTGAAATTTCTATGGTTAAATAGTTAAAGCCGTCTTATGTCCAGATTTATTGTTTACTTATATTTATAAACAAATTAAAAAATTCCTGTAGGCCTTACTCACAAACGGTGGTCATTCTTACTTCGGGTTTAACCCGTTTATGACGAAACCGGCCAAAACCGACCGCTGCTGTGGTCTTAAGGAATGTCCATTTGCAGGCCAAGTGAAGATTATTATTTTGAAATTTATCCAAATTTTTTTTAATAGTCTTCACTTGGCCTGCAAAATGAACATTCAATAAGCAAATATTTATATTTTCTTTTACAAAATTTAGTCAGAATAGGGTTAATATAAGGCGTTGCTATTTACGGGGCTAACATCATGTTAACAACGCTGTTGTCATACTAATCGCACATTTCTGATCAAGCTTTTACTGAGAGTGTTTCGAAAATATGCCCAGTTGTTAAAATATACTTACAATTGTAGGACTACAATGAATGTGTGCGTGCGTGCGTGCGTGCGTGCGTGCGTGCGTGCGTGCGTGCGTGCGTGCGTGCGTGCGTGCGTGCGTGCGTGCGTGCGTGCGTGCGTGCGTGCGTGCGTGCGTGCGTGCGTGCGTGCGTGCGTGCGTGCGTGCGTGCGTGCGTGCGTGCGTGCGTGCGTGCGTACGTACGTACGTACGTACGTACGTACGTGCGTGCGTGCGTGCGTGCGTGCGTGCGCGTGTGCGTGTGTGTGTTTATATCCGACTTATTCAAATATACTGTTAAGGACACTTATGAGAGTAGTGTAACCCACATGGTGGGTGATGCATGTGAGGGCTTTCAGTCTGTTAGTGGGAGGGAATTAGCTGTTAGCTGATTTATGTAGGCGGGTGGGTGGCGGTCAAACAGCCTTGTTCTTTCTTTTCTTGTTCCTTTTCACTCAGACCTATGCACGTAAGTTAAAATTGTGTCTTCTTCCACATATCTATAAGTGAAAAAGCAAGAAAAAAGAATTTTAAGAGGTTCGTAAGTAGGGGTTTCAGGGTGTTTGGGCGGGCGGCTTGCTTGATGGGTAGGTGGGTGGGTGGATGGATGGGTGGGCCGATGGATGGATGGATGGATGGATGGAGGGATGGAGGGAGGGAGGGAGGGAGGGAGGGAGGGAGGGAGGGAGGGATGGAGGGATGGAGGGAGGGAGGGAGGGAGGGAGGGAGGGAGGGAGGGAGGGTGGGTGGGTGGGTGGGTGGGTGGGTGGGTGGGTGGGTGGGTGGGTGGGTGGGTAGGTAGGTGGGTGGGTGGGTAGGTGGGTAGGTGGGTAGGTGGGTAGGTGGGTGGGTGGGTGGGTGGGTGGCTGGCTGGCTGGGTGGGTGGGTGGGTGGGTGGGTGGGTGGGTGGGTGGATGGACTATTATGATAGATTTTTGGAACTTTTAAAGAGTAAAATGCACTTTCTATATCTCTTTTATTGATAAATACCGGTGCAGAAATGACAATTCCTGAATCTATGATAATTACACATTATAGGTGAAAGAGTCCAGACTAACAGTCTAGGCCGTTGTTCAAGATTGTAGACATAAGACTCTTCTATGGCCACTATACAAACTGACGGGTCCTTTGGCTGAAGAAGGACAATTTATTCTGGAAAACAATTTATCAAGAACGGACTTGACACAAGGGGGTTAAAGGGGGGGGGGGGGCGCTTGGCGACTCGTTCTTATTCTTGTAGCGTCAAGGATGAGTGATCGAAACCTGTCCGGTTCGAATTTCTCAGAGAACTGCATAGATAAAGAAACTCTTGAGTAATTTGAAACCAATTTTACTGAACGTCGTTGCTGGCTCTGCCAGTAACAATGTTCAGTAAAATTGGTTTTAGATTAGGCCAACTCAAGAGTATGCCTAGTTAACGCTGAATAGCCGAATGCCATTTTCGATAGTAGAATAGAAAGGGCATTCTATAAAAATGTCTAAGCATTGAAATCGTTTTATTTTATTTGGCTAAAGGTATTGTTCGTTTGTGTCTTTCTTAAAAGGTGTTCGTATTAACGCCGACAGTGTCAACGAACAAAAGCAAACACACGTTTATATAGAGACATTGAAAAGAAGACGAATTAGAAAAAAGGTTAGAATTTGCTCTTTTTAAAGCAAATTCGGTCGCGACGTGTCTGAGGGGTTGGGGTGGGGGTGGTCTTGTAGGATGGACTCAGAAAACTTAGCTACCGACCAGACATGAGTGACACAGAAGTAATGTGTGTATTGTAGTATGTACGATAAGTCATGGGTGGTCGGATAGCCAGCCACCCACATAATACAGACACACATTTAAATAGTAGTCATAAATATAGCCAGAGACAACAATCTCATACTGTTAACCGCTGAACTATTTTATTAAAACTCTAGCCAGTACTTATGGCTTAGTATCTCGATTGCGAACAAATAGGTTTAGATGAATAACTTCTGTATCTCAGTGCCATTATATGTAAATGTCTCGGCAAAACGCATACCTATAATATAGTTAGGGCTACTGTTGCGATAGAGATCTACATAACTCTTATTTGGGACGAACTTATCAATATAATAGACAATCCGAAGTGAAATTAAACAAACATTCTGGATTATTCCAAGTCCCGCCCGCTGCCATTGTCGATGATCTCGCCATTTGGCCTCTTGCAATTTGACCTTTTGCCCACCCCACATCAAGATCACCTTACAAAAAACTAAGGACACCACACCAAAGTTTGTTGAAAATCCATTCAAAAGTACCATGCGCTATCTTGATGCGCAGTTTTCGAGGATGTTGATATTTGACCATTGGCATTTCGACCTCCAAGTCATTTCGGGCCACATTGCGAGACCCAAAGATCACACTTCCACCAAGATGGGTCACAATCTGTCCTATCGTACTTGGTGATTCAACTGAAATAAAATTATGGACTAAATATGAAATATACTCGAATTCCCCGTATCTTGAGCGGCGATGGAATCTCCGCCATCCCAGAGACGATCGCAGCAGTAACGATCTGATTACGGCTGTTAGGAAAACACGGAACTCGCGCCACAAAGTCTGGCCAAGGAATTGCGGATAAATTAGTCGAAGTAATTGGGAGGCAGAAGCGGTGAAGACGCGGTATTTGTTGACGATGCTGGTGTTTCGCTTGTTTATTGATATTAATGATGGAAAACTCATATATCAATCTATACCACATTCATTGGAAACTATTTCTCGCTTTGCTTGCCAGTGCTCATATTGTTCCTGGATTTCTGCTTATTTTGAAACACATACACGTCCGATTGTGAGATTGACACTTTAAATATTCACGGATTTTTAGCTATTTACTCCAGATCTACACCGTAATGTTTCCGTAACTTTATTTGAAAAAGGATTTAAAAATGATGTTTCGGATGGCTGCCAGTGCACACCACTGATAACACAAGTCGCTAGGCCGGTACTGAACCAACACCGGGCGTATCTACCCGGTATTGGTCCAGTATCGTCCCAGTGACCATGTTGTTTCGGAAACATTTTATAACACTTTGTATTGGACATGACCACTATCCAATCCATACCACTGATAATGATGACACTGTATGTGTGACCGTACGTGAGGAAACGATACCACCGTTATAAAAGGTATCCTCATCGCCATCGTTGTCGTCGTCGTCATCTATTTAGAGCACATTTTGTTATTTTAATTTCCTCATCAATTTCTGATCTATGGATGCAAGCATATGCGTAGGCGGGAAAGGGAGCAGTTGCCACCCCACCCCCACCACCACCCAGTCTTCGGAACGGGCGGGGAGGGTGGGCGGGCAATGATATGAGGCTGTCCCACCTACACTCATCTCACCTCATCTTTAGAAATTCCATATTTACCCACCCAACCCCTAAAAATGTCGTAGATGCCATCGCTGAACATCTAAATTTCGCAAATTTTGTAGAGGGACACCGGACCTCCCACCCACCCCACCCACCCCGTTATGGGTTGGTTTTACCCCCTACTTTTGGACAACGTCCGAAGACTATGGCAATCTTCTAATTATTGATAAGCTTTGTAACCAAATGTTCCATAATTGTGTAGTTTACAAGATTTTCGGCGAGGCCGCAAATTTACACACGGGATTGCCGCCACGTCATTATCGTTAAGCAACAACGCGAGTAGCAATCCATTGATTATAGCGCGCATCACTATCATTTCTAACTAGTACGAGAGAAATGGGTGTTATAAAATGTTTCGGAAACATAACGTGGTCCTTGCTATTACTGGGACGATACTGGACCAATACCGGGCCGATACGGACGGTATTGGTTCAGTCCCGGCTCAGTAAGTTGTGTTATCTATGGTGCACATGTACTGACAGCTGTCCGAAACACCGTTTCAAGACGTAGGGCGCGAGGCCCGTCGGTTTTGCTCTTTCCGTCGGGTGGTAGTGTCCCACACCTATACCCTTCCAGTTATGCTTTTTACTGACGGGTAACAATGCCCAAAATCCAGAATTTCCGTCATAGTTACAACCAGCTATTCTCACAAGGGCGCGTTTGAGGATACAAAATGCAGCTTAGGACCCCCAAAATTACTGACTGAGTGGGCCCCAAAATCATATGTGATCGCGAAATACTATTTGGTTTCTAGACATTTGAACAAAAATACCCACACTGTTGCATGGGGAACCCAAATTTCATTGCTGTGAATACATGCCACCCCAAAGCTTTTACATGGCTGAGAAAAATTGCATGGGACACGCAGCTTTCAGTTTGAGTCACCCCACTCCCAGATTTCAGCTTGGGATACCCCACCCCACGATTTTACGGTGCGGGGGTCATTGCGACAACCTCCCCAGTTTAGATGCCATCAGAAATACTGATTACAACTGACAGATATCATTGCCTCACTCATCCATCACACCCTTGTTTATACTGACATTGGGACATGCATGTATCGCCGCATCACACCATTCCTTCGCTCGCGCTGATAACAAATAGCTCTTGGAATGGTGCCCGGCGAATCCAGTCTGGCAGTCGCGAAGGCGCATGTTAAAACAATCATATGTTTGGGTTTATTGACGGTCTAGCTGTTAGCACGGCAGTGAAGCACCGTTAATGCTGACATATAGGAATTCTTCATCATCAAGCGACTACAGACAGCAAACCGCGATTAACTATATCCGATATAGCATCTTCTCCACCCACCATCATCCGCCCCACCCAGTATCCGTGTACCCAATGTCGTCTTAGTTAAAGAGCTGTTGAACAGCATCTAAATACAAACATTTTATGCCATAAATATATTAGTAGCTATGTCTACGTCGTCGTCGTCGGCGTCGCAGTCTACGTCTTCGTCTATTCTTCGTCTACGTTGTCTAGGTCTTCGTCTAGTGCTTTGTCCTCGTCTAGGTATTCCTCTAGAGCTTCGTCTTCTAGCTCTTCGTCGTCATCTAGGTCTTCGTCTAGGTCGTCTTCGTCTAGGCCGTCGTCTTTGGCGTCGTCGTCTAGGTCGTCGTCTGGTTTGTCATCGGTGGCGACGGCGGCGGCATAGGGCTAGCAACTTGTGCTTTATAAGTCCAGTCTATCGTCTCTGTGTGAATGGTGTATTAGGTTAGCTTAATCATTGATGGATAGAAGTTGCTCAATAACTATGTTATCATAGTAGTCAGTATCGAGTTTAGACTTGAAGATGTGTGAATTCGGTGTTATGACGAGGTGTTTTAACTCTTTGGGAGAAGAAATTCCCTTTTTTGACAGTGGATTGTACAGGTTTGTAGCTTTTCACTTTTAGATATCCCGCCCCCATCCCAATCTAAGAACCAGCGACACCACGTCCGTGTTGGGATCGATCGATCTCTGAACTCCCTGCCTATCAATTTCCAGAAAACTATACATGTAAGCTGTTGAATATTTTGAAACTAATTTGACTTGGTGCTGTTGTTGCCCATGGCAGCAACAGCGCCCCATCAAATTAGTTTCAAAATATTCGACAGAATGTTTATTAAATAGTAAAGACATACAATTCGTACAACGTGTCGGACTATTAAGCGTTAAAGAGGGACTCTATCGAATCATTCATGGCGTAATGATTATGACGTCATCATACACACCACTTAGTTAATTATGACGTCATATGACGTCAGATGATCGATGCATAAACTGAAAAGGTGAATTGGTTTAGTGCGAACATCTGGGACGCGCATGATATGCCCTGTTAGGTTGAGTCTTCTTCTGGCAACTATGGCACTCATCTGTTTCTGGATGGATGGATGTGTGGGTGGGTAGGTGGGTGGGTGGGTGAGTGGCTGGATGGGGGGATGGGGTTAGGGGCGGAGAGAGGGGGACTAAGCGAGGGAGGGAGGGAGGGGGAGAGAGAGAGGGAGGAAGGGAGGGAAAGAGGGGTTTGGAGGGAGGGGATGGAGAGATGAAGGGAGGGAGGGAGAGAGGGGGAGGGAGGGAGGGAGAGAGGGAGAGAGGGAGAGAGGGAGAAAGGGAGAAAGCGAGAAAGCGAGAAAGCGAGAAAGAGAGAGAGAGAGAGAGAGAGAGAGAGAGAGAGAGAGAGAGAGAGAACGATGGAGGGAGGGGTGGGGTGGGAATCGAAGAAGAAACGTAAAATATTAGATACAACTTTCTCATGCTTTCTACTCAAACGCCTCTTTAAGTTAAACATGGAGAATTGCAGGAATTCTGTTGGGAGAGACATCTAGCTCATGTATCATCGTTAGCATATTAGCGCTTGAGCTAAACAACGCTGACAAATTAAGACACAGACACGCGCATAAACACGCGGAACCGTGTAAATAACGCCAGAAGATCGCGGTGCGCCTTCAAATGAGGTGTGATTACTCGCAGTGGAACATTAAACACTTTGACTTCTACATTCCAGACACAATACTAGATATAGATACGCGCAGATATGTAAACGCGGTCGATAGAATCTCGGTAGCCGCAGGTTCCGGATATTTCGAAATTTTCGGATGTTCCCGGACCACGCCCAAAGTTATCTAATCCCTGTGTATGGTAACACCTTTTTCTCGGTGTTAGAATTTGAGTGGAATCGGACAAGCAGTTTCCGAGATATCCCCAGATCCAGAATTTGATCCGACCCGCATCCGGGTTCTGTTATCAGGATCACAGCCAAAATCTGAACATCCTCTTGTACCTCAAGGTCCTCCAATGTGTTAAAATTTTAGACAAATCCGATAAGCAGTTCATTCATACAGATGGATATTTATTTCCACAATAGGCCATCCATCGGCCCTTGAGTGCACATTGAACACAATATATACATGACGGATACCGTATATAAAATTCAATTAATACATAAGTTTAAGTATACTATGGCTGTATATGTTATCATTTAACTCTGATCTTGCAATGATTTATACACACATCCACTCAACCACACAGAAACGCACTCACGCGCACAGACACGCGCGTGCCAGACACTCGAACTCACGCCACCAACGCATACACACACACATGCGCCCATGCACACTCGTATACACACACAAACTCACACCCAATCATATACATGCTCGCAGACGCAATCCCACGTGTAGGCACTCCTGCGTGTGCGCACACACGCACGCACGCATGCACCCACGCACGCACACACGCACGGAAGCACGCACGCACGCACGCACGCACGCACGCACGCACGCACGCACGCACGCACATACTTTCACACGCGCACACGCACACACACATGCAAAAGTGCACACACAAAACGCGCATTCCCACGTACGAGGCGTACGGCGGTGTACAATATCGTTACGAAAATATGCAATAAGATTAGTAAACTACAAGTTGTTAATACACTAATACAGTACGAATATAGTTAGGCTAATGCATTTAGTTGCAACAATAATTGAGCTTACAAAATATATAAATGGTATGCGGTGCAAATCAACCATACCACGAGATATTCAGGTCACCCGTAAATACACTACAGCAAAGTGATCTCCATATGACGACATCAAGTAACTATGCATAGAAAGCTGTTGCGTATTTTGGAACCAATCGGACCAGCGAGGTGCTTCTACCTATGGCACCAACACCGACCAAACAACCATCCCCAAAATACCCAACAGAATTTATAATATTAGAACATCGAACATAGAAATTAACACAATAATGTTGCACAATACAAATATACATAAATTAACAAGAGTATAAGATTCTATCAAATCCCGCTATTGCGCGTATTGAGATCAATTAATAATGGAAAATTAAATACAGAATTAATATATTTGCTTATTGAAATTGTCCCAGCCCGATAACCCATAGGGCTTTCACCCGGTCTTCTCTCTCTTCTCCTTTCTTACATGTAACCGAAACGAAAGTGGAAGGAGAAGTGAGACCCAGTCAAGTCCCACCCAACCCACCCACGCATTCGGTTACGAATTGTATGTCATTATTAGGATTACGCTTTGCTATACATTGAATATTTTGAAAATAATTTGTCTGACAAAGATACTCACAATATATCCTACTTGTGCCATCCCCAAGTGTGCAAATTGTATACTGTTGTTAAACTAACAACATGATAGCTGTTGGATATTTGATACTAATTTGACTGGCGATCTGCTCTGTTTATTTTCCTTGTGCTATTTAGTTTATGAATTGTATGTATGTTTGCATATATGCATCATTACTGTGTTCTTATTTCCATGATATTATTAATTGCAGTTGAATATTTTGGAACTAATTCGATTGGTGACCTGCTCACTCTGTTGTCCTTATGCTATATCGTGTGTGAGTTGTATGTATGTTTGCACGGATGTATAATTACAGTGTTTTTATTTCTTTGATGCAATTATTTACTGTTGAATATTTTGAAACTAATTCGATTGATGACAGTAATACATTAAACGATATTCACTAGATGAGATTGTAACTTTTTTAAATTACAAATACAGATGAGCTGGCAGATTTGTCTTCACGTTTTCTGTATCAAATCACCCACATATATGCCCACCCCTCACTTCACTCATCCCTGCCTACACACGCACGCCCACATGCACGCGCCCTACACAGTCACTCTGACGCATATAAATTATCCACTCATGACGCTAGACTATCACACAAAGTGAGTCTCAACATCATGCCACTGCGTTGTCAGATTTTTTTTTGGGGGGTTTTCAGTCGGTATGTAACTCTAAACAACGACAGATAGATTATGAAGCCGGTGATCGTGAAATTATTATGACGTATTGATAACATATAATGATGACGTCAACTTTAATCAATTCGGCCATCCAAGAACCCTGCAGTGCTATCAGTGATGCTGATATTCTGCAGAATTTATGGCTGGTACAATATTTTATATACAGCCAGAAATAGCCTTTTTCGGCCGTCTAATTAAGTGACATGGCGGTTCATTGAGATGCTATCCGCGGCTGAAAAGATAGGGCGGTGTAGGCAATCAGAAGATGGCCACTGTAGAGAGATGGCCGTTTATACAATTCGTTTGTTGTGATAACTGACGTGTTGGGGCCAAAGACCACCACCATTTGGTCCCTAAATGTAGGTGGTCGTTGTGGAAAAGCTTAATTGCCTTGAGTTGCCTGTGTTGGGAGTTTACATCATTATTGCTTTTTCTCAAAATATTCATGTGCTATTTAACATTCCGTGCCTGATACACATACTAATCACGAACTGCGTTTAAATTGTGATAATATAAGAGATTAATTATGGTTTCTTGATATTTTGCGTGAGAGTTTTTATAGCGTTGTTATTGCTTATTGACGCATTTTTGTTATTGGTAGTGCGTCGTTGAGCAATGGGCGCGTCAAGAACCAATTTACTAATGAAGCTTTCCGGTTTTAGCTATGCCCCGCCCACATCGAGCAAAGCTCCACTCATGCTTCGCCGTGTTGGGATCGATCGATTCCAGAATTCCCTGACTATCAATTTCCTGAAAACTATACAGGTAACCAACCTGTTGAATATTTTGTAACTAATTTGACTGGGCGCTGTTGCTGCGATAGGCAGCAACAGCGCCCAGTCAAATTAGTTTCAAAATATTCAACATAATATTTATTAAATGGTAAAGACATACAATTCATACGTGTCGGACTATTCAGCGTTAAATACGGACTATATCAAGTCATTCATGACGTCACGATTACAACGTCATCATACACGTCACGGAGTTGATTATGATGTCATATGATAAATTCGGAAAGGTCCATTGGCCTTGTACCGTTGTCAAACGAGCATTTCGATAGGAATTTAGTTAATGTGTCTGCGCCATTACCAAACCATTGGGCGCTCTGAGAGCCCATTCATTAATTCTTCCGCACCGTTTACCAACGGTCTCATCCCGTTTATCAACGAGGCAGATTGGTTATTGGGTCACTATGTATAAACGGAAATGTCCCAAGTACCTGGAAAAAAAAGTTTCGGGTCCTAGGAATATTCTGTTGAATATTTTGAAACTAATTTGACTGTGTTCTGTTGCTGGCTCTAGGTCAGATTTGGTTCAAAATATTCTACTGATTTTCTGTGTTGTTGTTTTGAAGGTGTAAGGCTGAAATTGTAAGTGCTTACTCTCTTGTTTCAACGGTATCGTCTACCGCTCAAAATACTACCCATATCAATTAAGGAATCCAGTTTCCCAGTCAATCATATGATGTCATAACCAACTACGTCACATGTAGGTTGACGTCATAATAAATTACATCAAGAATGTCGAGATATAGTTCGTCACAAACTCTTAATAGCCGGACAAGTTGCACGAATTGCATGTCTTTAACATTTAATAAACATTCTGTTGAATATTTTGAAACTAATTTGACTGGGAGCTGTTGCTGCCATGTAAAATTAGTCTCAAAATATTCAACCGTCTACTTGGATAGTTTTCTGGAAATTGAGATTCAGAGAGGATGCAGGGATCAATAGATCGCAACACGGGCAAAGCGTGGGTGGAGCTTGGTTAGAGATGGGTGGAGAATTGCTCCATTAACCTGTTCAAGATTTCTCCAGGAACGTAAAATTTCTGCTCAGTCCATGTCCATATGCAGAGGCCGATTTTTGGCAGGCTTGACCAACACAGGGTGAAATTATTTCATTTCTAGTGTCCATTTGCAGGTCAAGAGAAGACCTTTTACAAATTTACCACTCGAATGACTGGTTTGTTTACCGAGTCAGTCATTCCAGTTGGGAATTAAAAAAAAATGTTATCTCTTGTCATGGAAATGTATGTTCCTGAATACTACTATAGGTCAGAGTCCGTTATGGCCAGAAGCTTGCGCATAGACGGGTTAAGTTGACAGAAGGGTTAACTTATTTTACGCTTTCTCTTCACAGCGAAGTTTGAGGACACATTCTCGTTCCGGAAGACACGCCCAAGAAGCGAGGTACTCAAGGATTATAGCAAGACGTCTGGCTCCATATGTAAGTGAACAGATTCAGATTATAAGTTCGCATAGTCAGAATGGACTACTGAGTCAGTACCAACCCATGCAGTCCAACTCAACCAAGGACCAATTCACTCCGTGAATTCATATTCTTACCACGATATATCGCGATACCTCCTAGGACAATATCGTGCAGTCTACTACTGACCATATGCAAAGGTGTCCAACCCTATCACTAGGCCATGACATCGTTCGTCCACCGTTTGTCTTTAAGTGATCTATACGTTAGTTGATGTATTTTGACTGTTGCAATGGCGATATATAGGTTCTGATGGACGCTAGATATGAATATAAGAATTTCAAAGCAGATTAATTGACCTGGTTTTACAAACGAAGCTGAGTGGTTAATTTTATCGGTGGCTGGTTTGGATTTTGTACTATTTTTAGTTGCAACTTAGTTTGTCGGTCAGTCGACCGGTCAGTCGGTCGGTCAGTCGACCGGTCAGTCGGTCGATTGGTTGGTCCGTCAACATTTGTACATTTCGAACAAAGCTGCGACTAGTGCTTCGTACTTGTTAGGAACATATTTAACCACTCTTGCGTCAACGTAACCCTTTAATGGGAAAACTGACCAAAAACAATTAAGCAGTGGTCTTCAGACATGGCTATTTGAAATGCTTAGAGAAGGGTATTTTTTAATATTTACCACTAGAATGACTGGCTCGGTAACCGAGCCAGTCATTTCAGTGGTAAATTTTCAAAAATACTCGGCCTGCAGATAGAGACTGGCTAAGTAAAAAAGATTAGTTTTCTTTACCAATACCCCTTTAATGGTCAAGCCGGCGAAAAACAAATTCAGTGGTAAATTTATAATAATTTTCTTCTAAACTTAAAATATCTTGGAAAAATATTGACCATCAAAATGTTTAATTAATATATCAAGTTGTATTTTGAGCGCTTTGAGGCGCTGTTGACACAAGACGGGTTAAAGATTTACTTCATACTTCATCAAACCAGCTTAGATGCCATGATTGACAAACACTCCAAGAAATATCATCTGATACAATAGGTGAAGCAACCTTGCCCAGGAGATTACTTGCGTAGTAATATTGAATAACACAGCCTACATTTCACAAAAAAACATATCATTTATATCCGAACCGCCGACGGGATCTGCCCGATATTGGGCAAATATGATTACGGACAAGTCAAGTTGGGCAAATGATAGTCGGTACAGGAAATAGGATGGCCGCCATCAACCAAACAGAACTGGGGAATCTAGTTTTAGCTATGCTCCGCTCATCTCTGGCTAAGCCCAGCCCACGCTTTTCCCGTGTTGGGAGCAGCCGATCTCTGCACTCACTGAATCTCAATTTCCAGAAAACATGTAAGTTGTATTTTGAAACTAAGTTGACTCGGTGTTGTTGATGTCTACAGCAGCAACAGCGCCATCAAATTAGTTTCAAAATATTCAACATCATGTTTATTAAATAGTAAATACATACAATTCGTACAGCAACGCTTAGTCCGTCATCAATTAAGCGTTCGTGTCGAACCTATCTACGTCATTCATGACATAATTGATTATGACATTATCCTACATGTTACGTAGTTGATTATGACGTCTTTTGATTGATAGATAAACTGGAAAGGTCCATTCAAATTTGCTCAACGGAAAGTCGGTACAGGAAAAAGTATGGCCGCCATCAACCAAACAGAATTGATCTTTGTTTAGTTGAAGGCATTTCCCAAACAAAAAATGGCGATACATATGTTTTGGAAACGCTGAATAGAAAGTTTAAAGTTTTAAATCTGATTGGTCGATTGAGTCAGTGACCAGCAGGATCACTTTTACTTTGGATCAACATTTTTGCATTTTCACCCGAATTCTTTAATTTCTAATCTCAATGTGTTCACGTTTCCTGTCAGAATGTTCATATTTGGACCAAAGATTTCCATGCATCTCACAGAAATGGCGACGTTTGCAGCCAGGGGAAGCATATTTTTAACGTCTCTGATCCAAATCAGCATGTGAACGAGGGAGACCTCGTGCGCCTCTTGTTTATACTTACTGATATGTACCCGAAAAACGCAGGTTACGGGCCCATTAGTAGGCCAATAACGGGCCATATTGGTAACCCGCATTAACGCCGTTTGTCTCAGATGGTATATAGCATATATCACTTTGTTGCATGACTTCCAGATTTCAGCTCCCTGCTGGTTGGCCGACATGTGAGTACATCAACAAAGACAACAGCAGTGGCCTGGGGTCAGTTTACGCTGGACAATGGATCGTTACGTTATTCCATCCAATACCTAGGGTAAGATTACAGTGACACGTACAACATCTAGACACTCTCTCACTCTCTTTCTTACACTCACATGCATATATTCATTGGTCTCTCACCCCTCTCTACCCCATATGTCTCTCTCTCTCTCGCTCCTCCCTCTCCCTCTCTCTATCTTTCTCGCCTCGCCTCTTTTTTCTCTCTCTCCCCCTCCATCTCTCCTTCGGCCCTCCCTCCCTCTATGACAGTAACAGCGCCCAGTCAAATTAGTTTCAAAATCTTCAACACAATGTTTACTATATAATAAAGACATACAAATCGTACAACAACGCTTAGTCCGTCATGAATTCAGCGTTCGCTACGAACTTAGCTACGCCATTCATGGCGTAATTGATTATAACTTCATCATAAACGTTGCATGCGTAGTTGATTATGACGTGATATGAGTGATGGATAAACTGGAACCCTGCATTCCCCACCTGGCACCTAAGCACATGGACTCATTCGCTGATGGTTGCACTTGTTTACGGATGCATATGTACTCACATTCTCTTAGACAATGACGCGTTTTAATATTATGGTTGTTTTGTCAGGAAGAACAAGCCAGTCTTGGTAAGATTTCTGGATAAAAATGGCAATCTTCTGTACGAACACCGCCTAGCCGATGTCAAGTCTAATGCACTGGTAAGATAATTTGCTACTACTACTGCTGTTACTACTGTAACTACTACTACTACTACTACTACTACTACTACTACTACTACTACTACTACTACTACTACTACTACTACTACTACTACTACTACTACTACTACTACTGCTGCTGCTGCTGCTGCTGCTGCTGCTGCTGCCCCTGCTGCCGCTGCTACTACCGCCATTGACACTGCTTCTGTTAATTATTATTGTTAAAGCTACTACTACTGCCACTGCCACTACTGTTACTGCTGCTACTGCCGCCACAACCATTGCTACCTCCGCGGCTGTTACTACTACTAGTCTACTACTACTACTACTACTACTACTACTACTACTACTACTACTACTACTACTACTACTACTACTACTACTACTACTACTATTCGACTGTTTCTACATTCAGATATGTGGCACATGGAACAAGTTTGCTTCTGTATTCTTGAACTACCTGCGCTCCGAGAGTCTGAAGGTTGTTATAGCAACCACCAAACACAAGCGTGGTGAGATAGCTGGGACCATTGTAAAATACAGAATTGAAAAAACAGGTAATGATTGACAGATAGATAAAATTATCCATAGCAAACTGGGCAATATGTTTGCAATATAATGCATCTACTGCTGTGTATTTAAAGTTATTAGACAGTTATTTGCAAAGTCATAGCAAATACGTTAACCAACTTTAATTTTCTTTGTCAAATCTGAACTATTTCATCCACGGTTTTACGCCCTAGGCGGCATTGCTAATCCCGTCCACTTTGCACGCCGATTTATATTCTTTGAAACCTGAATTCCTAGAATCCCAAATTCAAGGTAATTATACAGGGAAATTGTTTGAATATTTTGAAATTAATTTAACTGGGAGCTGTTGGCAGCAACAGATCCCAGCCAGAGTAGTTTCAAAATATACAACAGAATGGCTTTTACAGTGTAATCTATTAAAGACATATATATATTTCGTGACGACCGACTTTTCGCTTTTCACGACCAAGCTATTGCGTCATTTTGATTGTGACGTCGGCTAAC
Organism: Chaetoderma sp. LZ-2023a; assembly: GCA_034401795.1. Classification (NCBI taxonomy): domain Eukaryota; kingdom Metazoa; phylum Mollusca; class Caudofoveata; order Chaetodermatida; family Chaetodermatidae; genus Chaetoderma; species Chaetoderma sp. LZ-2023a. Next base: position 121,380,633 of record CM067359.1, read on the forward strand.
ACGTGTCGTATTTGGTTATGAAGTGAGATACTTGAGTAGCAGATAGGATCCTTCCATACATCTTGAAATGTGTAGTCCAGGACCTATTGGAATTTCAGTGACGAAAAGTCTAGACATGAGACGTCCTTTAATAAAACCCTCTCATTTCTCTGTCTTCCGTAGAAATAACCACCTCTGAATTCTCGTTTGCTCACGACATCTAGCGGGTATGCGGGAAAACCGGACATTAGTACCGGTGACACGGGCAATCCGTCTAATCCCGAAGCGAGTGAGTTTACCCAAGCGTGTCAAATCTGACAAGTAAACGCGAGGCTATAAAGTTAATCGACAAAATCGGTCTTTTAGGACGATTTCAATAATTAGCCGTCTGACTGATGCGAGACACCAGACGATAATTTAAATGGCCAATAACTCTGGACGTGTTTAATATTTTGAACACGATTTGATTGAAAGTTGTTGGTGGCTTAGCCACCGACAACTTTCAGTCAAATTGTTTTCGACATATTCAACAGGTCCAGAGTAAAACCCCCATGGATAATGTAGTCTGCAGAAAATTAGCCGCCAGACTGTTAAAAATGCGTTTTCTCTAGATATTTAAGCATAAACCGAGACGGTCTCTACGTGAAGAAATGATATACGCCTACAAATTGATAATTTGCTTATTTTCTTTAGACTATTTTAAGGGCGATTTACGATTTTCAATAACCAAATTCTATGTTTACACGTTAATTGCCTGAAAAGACGATCCACTTATTGAAAAGATGTGGCCAACAATAAATGATAGTTTAATTTCTATGGGAATGGCGTGCGGAGAACAGTAAAGCGTTACAACGTCTCCCGCGCATGCACCTATAGGCCTATGTATACACGTGTGAGAATGCGTGCAAAGTGGTATTACAGGCTAAGTTATAATTCTTATTTTCTATCCTTGATTGAAAGTAGATTCCGTGGGTGGTTAACGTGGTACATCGCGTGTGTTCGTGTGTGGGTAGACGTTGAATGGACTTAAAATGCCCACATACAAGAATGTTTTACAATAAAATTGTTAAAATTGTATATGATTTAGAGGGTTAAAGGTGCATGTTCACAGCAGAATGCCTGAAAATAAATAGTTTAAATTGTATGCTTTTAGAGTCTAGGCCGTTTTCTCACTGGAGAGTTAATCGAGAATAATGCTATACTTTAGTACAACCTTAGGCCGTGCTCTCAGTAGAGACTTAACCGGCGTAATGTAATGCTGAGGTATGGCGTTATTCCTGATTAAGGCAGTGTTCTCGCGAGAGACTTAATCCTGAACAACACCATGCTGAAGTAGGCTATCGTGTTATTCTTAAGTCTCTCGTGAGAATACGGCCGTATTGAAATAGAGCCACATCAATAATTCAACTCTCCAACTAAAAATTATATGAATTTATATGGAATACAAATGCTTAACACTTTATGACGAAGTCGGCTAAAAGAGACCACTGCAGGGGTAAATTTTCAAAAAAATAGTCTTCATTTGTCCTGCAAATGGACATTTAATAAGTAAATATTTTAATTTTTAAACAAAATTTAGTCATGAAAGGGTTAATTTATTCACTTCAATGTAATGAAACGAAATCGATCTTAGCATATAATGATTTCATCCCTTAGACATTTATATCATTCTTTCCGTTGTGAAATTGAATTAAAGACACATATTACTAATTCACATCAACAGCTAAAGTTTGTTATTAATTTATATGGAATGAAAGCATCATATGCTAGGATTTATTTCGATTCATTACATTGATGTACACAGTTCAAGTTTCTAAAATTATACAATTTTATTTTTGAGCATTTTGCTGTGAATAGTGGCCTTTAAGTTCGTACGCGTGCATGAGTTTGCTGGTGTGGGTGTGTAAATCACAATGGCGACTAACCACCCACAAACCGTAGTTACAGTTAATGTGGGTGATTAGAGAATTTGTTGGTGGGTGCATGAGTCAGCTTACCCGTATAGCTACCTTTATTAGAATTTAGATTATGTGAAGTCAGGTTTCAAAAATTTCATATCGATTCAACACGCGTACAAGTGGTCAGAGCTTGGCTAGAAATAGGCGGGGCATGGCTAGACATCGATTCCTTGAACCGATTACTATCGCCTTACTATCGCCTTACTATCGCCTTACTATCGCCTTACTATCGCCTTACTATCGCCTTACTATCGCCTTACTATCGCCTTACTATCGCCTATATAGAAACATCCACTTTGAGACATTGGATAATGTAGACCTACAGCTTGAAACAAATGTGGACAGTCAGATTCATTTCAAACTGGTTGACAGTTTAATTTTCCTGTATGGTCTTGAGATGCACAGACACGTGGAATCTCATCCTCTTCTCCTCCTCAACCCCTTCCTTCTGCTCCACCACCCCACCACCCACCCCTCCACCATCTCCTCTTTCTTTTTGTTTTCTTCTTCTTGTTTTATCCTGATTATTACATATTATTATAGTTAGCTATTTGATGAGTGAGTGAGATTGGTCATATACAATAATTAAAGTTATTTTAAGTTGCCGCAAAGTAAGCTTGTAGTAGATTTTTATTTTGGTTTAACAACTGTGATATCACGATATAACATTGTAGGCCTATGTTTGGTGATTTTTTAATTTGATAATAAAGAGCCATGAAAAGCCTTCTTCTTCTTCTTCTTCTTCTTCTTCTTCTTCTTCTTCTTCTTCGTTTCCTTCTTAAATTTTAGCTCAGTCGACCATCTGGCGTATTATAGTAGTAACATGTGCGATCATTGTCTCCTTACCTTCCAATACATCACATTACGCTATATATATTATGATAATCCAGAGCAGAAATTCGAATATTTCCGTAATAACGCATTTATCACGCTTTAGAAAAAATAATTTATTACCGATAGTTATTTTCAAACAAATTAAAAAAACGGAAATGTATCTCCTTGCTACGCAATCTGACAATTACGTGCGCGTGGGGATATTAGCTCGCGCTTTGAATGGGCCATGGCTATCTAACATATATGGCTATTATCCAGGCTTTGGACCCCCGAGGTGAAGTCAAATCAAAATCCGACATAAAATTCTGATTATAATACATTCGTTCAGGTGTTGGAGGCTATTGGGAATTTTCACACGAATAAGATCCCCTATAAAATCTAGCAGATGTTGCTACGAGCTTTTCTCGTTAACCAACTGAAGTCTAAAGGCCGAATTCGAACAATCCTATACAATTTAACCCTTTTACGACAGAATTTTGTCAAAAAATCTAAATATTTGCTTACTGAATGTCCATTTGCAGGCCAAGTGAACACTATTTTTGAAAATTTACCACTGGAATAGCTGGCTCGGTTGCCGAGCCAGTTATTCCAGTGGTAAATTTTCAAAAATAGTCTTCATTTGACCTGCAAATGGACATTCCTCAAGACCACTGCGGATGCTGGTTTTGGCCGGCGTCGTCTTGAAAGGGTTAAGAGACATTCTGCTGACTATTTTGAAACCAATTTGACTTGGAGCTGTTGCTATAGCCTATATTAAGTCATTGCCATCCTAAATTTATACAGATTCAGTTTTAAATAAGCTAATTTTAAAAATCTTTTGAATATTTCCAGATCAAATCACCAGATGATAGTTCATTAACCTATTACAACGATAACTACTTTCAATCAAATAGTTTTGCACATAACATGCCTGAACGGCAGACATAGCTAGCCTATATAGCTAGGCTTAGGTATCTGACGTCATAATCAAATACGTCACTTGTTAGGTGACTTCACAATCAAGATGACGTAGGTACGTACGTCACGAAAAGTGTCAACCAAAATATTATAAAGTTTTGTTAAAATTAAAGCAAAGCACGCCAAATTCAACGATTTAGGGTGAGCTTGGCAAATTCTCCCTGAAAATTATAATTCAATGTAATATAATCCGATATTCGGCAGTTTAGTGAATTCCGGTTATATCAAGCTGTCATCACATCTATATTTCTGCATGTTTGGAATATATAGACAAATATAATGTAAATATCAAATGGATTAATAATGGCAAGATAATCCTCAACACAACTGGACAAACAAACCTTTTAAATCTAGACCATATAAACCAAGAAACGCGTTGTTCGACAAACAAAAACCTTTTTAGAGAACAAATTTACAGACAACTGGAGAAATAATATCAACAGCACGAATAGGTTAACAGTTTACACACTGATAAAACAAGACTTTAAATTCGAACCATACCTAAAAAATCTACAGAACAGAGAAGCCCAAATACTCTACCATTTTCGAACTCTAAATCATTATTTAGCAATAGAAGCCAAGCGATGGGTGGGAATTGAGAGAAGCGAGCGAGTCTGCGAACTCTGCAATGTCTTAGAAGATGAAATTCATGTCCTTTTCGAATGCCCACAATTTGAAACCGAACGACAGAAATTTATTCCCGATTATTATACAAGAAATTATACAGACATTATTCCAGATATGCAACAAGCCTGTTTTGTATAAATTATGTAAACTAATACCATACTCTAAGCCATACTCAAAGAAAAAAGATAGACACAACCAAAATCAAAAAAATTAGTGGAGAAGCAGGCAACAACAACAACAACAACAACAACAACAACAACAACGACAGCAAAAACAACAGCATAATAATAATAATAGTAATAATAATAATAATAATAATAATAATAATAATAATAATAATAAGTATATTTCTATCGCCACAAATGTACCATACTTTATTTGCCTCACATGCCATTTTATAATGACCTGAGTGAATAAAAGAAAACTGACAACTGAAAGTTTCAATGTTCCGTCACGCCAGTGGATGGATTGTATGTCTTTGGTCAATTTACAACTTAATAGAAATTTTGTTTAATGTTTTGAAACTATTTCGACTAATAACTCGTGTGGGCGTGTTAGCTCCCCCCCCCCCCCCCCCCCAACACCACCCCCTCCCCCACCACCCCCTCCCCCTCCTCTCCCTCCATCACAGCCAAGACTATCCCAACATACGTGTTTGCAAATTCGACAAGTAACTATGGCAATATTTTCATTAATAATGGATATTTAGATCGGCAATAGAGACAATCGAGAAAAAATTGCACCAGATGACGACGACCAATTTCTCTTAGATTACATCTTCTTCAATCTTCAGAGCTGTTTCTGGCTCCATTAAGGTCTACGGTGTCTGATGGAAGTGGGGGCGTGGCCCTGATTACACATGACCTGAGCAAGAGGAACGTGTACCGCTTTCACATCATGGCTGAGGGATTATCAGAGAAAATAGGTAGGCATGCATCCATAAGCGTTGAATTTTCGGTGCTAAGCGTTTAGTCGTTATGCCGCTATGTGATGTACCTTTCCGGTCTATCCATCCATACTATGACATCATAATCAACTACGTGGCGTGGAAGAGAACGTCATAGTTAATGACGTCATGAATGACGTAGACAAGTACGTCACGAACGCATACTTGGTGACGAACTATGCGTTGTGGTACGAATTGTATGTTTTTACTATTTAATAAACATGCTGTTGAATATTTTGAAACTAATTTAACTGGACACTGCGCTGCCATAGCAACAGTATCCAGTCAAATTAGTTTCAAAATATTCAACATCTCAGCTGTATAGTTTTCTGGAAATTGATAGTCATAGAGGTCAGGGATCAATCGATTCCAACACGAGCGAGGTGTGGGTGGAGCTTAGCTAGAGATGGGCTAAAACCGGAAAGGTCCATTGCAACGTACCGCGAGTAAAGGTTTCACGAAAATATGTTGTCACATAATATTTTGTCTAAATTAAAGTAGATCTTTTTAAAACCATGTACATAAAATGAGGACATTTAAAAACAAATTATGGATTCGAGCTCTAAACGTTGCCACTGATCACTATGAAGGGTGATTAATCAGATTTGGCGAAAAATTTAACGCAAAACCATGAGTCTTAGGCCAATGTTCGCACTGAAGAGTTAATCCTAAGTAACGCCATACTTCAGTATGGCGTTATTCAGGACTAACTCTCTAGTGTGAACACATGCTTAGAATAAAAATGTCCCAGAGGCAGAGTGACATAGGGCATGCAATGCCTTGCAGAGCATCCACACTCTGATTTCTCTTGTATTATTATATTATTAATTATTATTATTGACATTAAATGACACTCCACCATATATCTAACATATATACATGTATTTTCGTTCTTGTATACTTAGATTACGATCCGCGCGTTATTGTGACATTGGTACGGAAGAAGCGTTTGCGCAATAAATTGTTTCACCGGTCATACAAACTGAGTGAAAAGGTAAAATGTTAAAAAATACCCCTATTTTACTTTATCACCCCTTCATATCGCGATATTATATGTTTTGCCTCGTGTTGTCCCCCCCCCCCCCCCCTCACACTCTCATATCGTTTTATCATCTCATCGTTTTACCATCTCATCGTTTTATCATCTCATCGTTTTATCATCTCATATCGTTTTATCATCTCAAATCGGTTTATCATCTCAAATCGGTTTATCATCTCAAATCGGTTTATCATCTCAAATCGTTTTATCATCCTCACAATTTTGTCATGACCCGTATTAATTTATCATGCCACCATATAGCTGTATCATTCTACTACATTGTTGACCATGCCCATATATCGTTTTATCATCTCTCAAATCATTATATCATCCCTCATTCGTTTTGTCATCCCCTCATACCGTTTTATCACGCACCCATATCGTTTTATCATCTCTCAAATCATTAAATCATCCCTCATTCGTTTTGTCACCCCCTCATACCGTTTTATCACGCACCCATATCGTTTTATCACCCCTCGTCGCGTTACTATCATGGGGGTATTTGGCAGCAACGCTTTGGACTGCCAGGGATAATACGAGATTACATATTCAGATGAATGCTATTCATGAAATTGTGTTTCCTACCTTGTAGGGCAATTCGACTGGTTGCTTTTGCTGCCATATACACATGGCAGCCACAGCGCCCAATCAAATTAGTTTAAAATTATTCAACATAATGTTGATTAAATAGTAGAGACATACAATTCGTACACTTGGCGGACTATTCAACGTTTCCGACGAACCTAAATACGTCATTCATAACACATTTTGATTGTTACGTCATCCTATATGTGACATACTTGATTATGACGTTGCACACTTGAGTGGCAGATCGGATTTATTCATTTCTCTTTATACAGAAAACGGTAACATTTGATAAGTCGTCCATGTCAGGACGTGAGTCTCGCTGGCTGGCGCGTGGCAGGATGCTCATCCGTATCATAGGATCAAATGGCCGTATTATGCAGGGGACGCTAAAACCAATACGCGCATGCGCACGTAAGTAAATAATAGTCAATCGTGCCTTGAGGAGTACAGAGGAGTGGCCAGTGGCCACTAAAGACGGGTGGTTTCTTAATCCAGGTCATACTCCATATGTTAATCTTCTAGCTGACACAAATTGTGGTTCTCTAAGACAGGTGGTATTACGACCACCTGTCTTAAAGAACCACACGCGTTTGGCTCCATATGACGGACAGTCTCTCGAGAACGTTCTTTTGTTTAAAGGTGCATATTCACACCAGAATGCTTGCAAATAAAATGGTTAAAATTGTATAAGTTTAGAGGCTTAAATTGTGTACCTAGATGTAGTGAAAGGAATTAAATCTTAACAGATGATTATTCATTCTAATAACACAATTTAAGCCTCTAAAAGTATACAATTCTAACAATTTTATTTTAAGACATTCTGGTGTGAATATGCACCTTTAACAATCATGCTACATAATACTTTTACTATGTACTATTCTACTCTATTTTGCGGGAGTTATCACAGCGACGAATTCACCTTTCCAGAGTACCCACCCATCATATGACGTCATAATGAGCTGTGTGATGTGTACAATGACATCATAATGAATGACGTCATGAATGACGTCGATAAGTACGTCACGGACGCGTATTTGAAGACGGTCTATGCGCTGTTGTACAAATTGTTTGCTTTTACTATTTAATAAATATTCTGTTGAATATTTTGAAACTAATTTGACTGGGCGCTGTTGCTGCCTATGGCAGCAACAGCACCCAGTCTAATTAGTTACAAAATATTCAACAGCTTCCCTGTATAGTTTTCAGGAAATTGATAGCTATGGCATTTGGGGATCGATCAATCCCATCACGGCGAGGTGTGGGTGGAGCATAGCTAGTGATGGGCGGGGCATAGCTAAAAATGGAAAGGTCCATTCATGGAGGGATCCAGCTTTAGCTATGCTCCCTGCCCCCTCCCCCCCCCCCGCCCCTCATCTTTAGCTCAGCCCCACCGACACTTCGCCCGTGTTGTGATCACTCGATCTCTCCACTCTCTGAATCTCAATTTTCAGAAAACTATATAGGTAAGATATGGCAGCAACAGCGCCGAGTAAAATTATTTACAAAATATTCAACAAAATGTTTATTAAATATTAAGGAAATGCAATTCGTACAACAACGCTTAGTCCGTCATCAATTATGTGTTCGTGACGAACTTAGCTATGTCATTCACGACGTAATTGATTATGACGTCAGCCTACACGCCACTTATTTGATCATGACGTCATATATTTGATGACTAAACGTGAACCCGCCATTACAGTTTCATATCGAATAGCGGCAATGTTTTATTGAAAAATTTAGACGCAATTTAATAACCGAAGCGACCTTGCATAGACATCATCTTGTTGACAAGCGGCAAAGGCATGTAACGCACATACTTGTAAAAGTCTTGCATGATGTAAATAAATTGAATTGAATTGAATTGAATTGTTTCTGGCACCCAATGGGGTCATTATTTTGAAATTCCAATCAAATGGACAGTTTAAGAAGAAATTTGAAAGGAAAACCTTTTTAAAATCTTCAGCAGATTATTTTATACATCGTTGAGAATTTGTCGTAGGCCATACTGTCATAGGGACCAATTTTGCATAAGTTACATCCTGCCGCAAAGTAGAAAACCTATCAAAATGTCGCATTTCACATCTGCGCCATGCTTACGTACCCTATATTGTTATACTTAAGTCCCATTTCTGAAAACACCCACTGTAACAGCTGTGTGGTCGTCAGCATGTTCCACGTTGCGATGAGCGTGTGGGCAGAGATATACAGGTAACCTTGAAGATTTATGGATTAAAATATACTATGATTGATCATATTTCCCTTTGTTTATTTTGCAGCTTTTCAAGCCGTTTTATCGTGCAGTTTGTCACCAAAGGGCGCCCGTACTGGTGCGGCAGGAGCTGCCTTGATTTCCGTTAAAGATTCTGGAAAAATTGAATATAAGGTAAGGATCATCGTTTATTCAGAATCTCCCTAAGCATTGTTTCAATTAAAATGTTATGGTAATACTGTCGCGGACGAAACCCATTTTTCATAACATTGTCAAAGATTTAGCGCTGCAAGACACACATTTATGCCACATTTCTATATACAAGCCACATGTGATAAGTCTGACTTAACCCTTTAACACGCATATCAGCCAAAAACAGCTTCTGCAGTTTTCTTGAGAAATGTCCATTTACAGACCAAGAGAAGACTATTTTTGAAAATTTACAACTGGAATGACCTTCCAGTGGTAAAATTTCAAAAATAGTCTTCTATTGGTCTGAAAATGGACATTTTCTATGAGAAAATTGACATTTTCATGAATAAATTCAATGTATGTAAAAACCTGAGGTTATCCAAGAAGAGAAATACTTACCTAACATCGACCAATAGCACCTATCAATCATACAAACGTCAATGTGCGTTTTGCTGAATATGATGTTCTGACAGCAATAAGGTTAATGATAATAGAAAATGTTATAACACAATATAATGATATAATGATAAAATGATAAAATGATACAATGATATAATGATATAATGATACAATGATATACTGATAAAATGATAAAATGATATAATGATAAAATGATACAATGATATAATGATACAATGATATACTGATAAAATGATACAATGATATAATGATAAAATGATAAAATGATAAAATGATACAATGATAAAATGATACAATGATATAATGATAAAAATAATGATAAAATGATATAATGATAAAATGATACTATGATATAATGATAAAATGATACAATGATGCAATGATAAAAATAATGATACAATGATAAAATGATAAAATGATAAAATGATACAATGATACAATGATAAAATGATACAATGATATAATGATAAAAATAATGATATAATGATACAATGATAAAATGATACAATGATACAATGATAAAATGATAAAATGATACCATGATATAATGATATAATGATATAATGATATAATGATAAAATGATAAAATGTTACAATGATACAATGATAAAATGATACAATGATATAATGATAAAAATAATGATATAATGATACAATGATAAAATGATAAAATGACATAATGATAAAATGATACAATGGTATAATGGTATAATGATACAATGATACAATGATACAAAAATAAAATAATACAATGATATAATGATAAAAATAAATGATAAAATGATAAAATGATAAAATGATATAATGATACAATGATAAAATGATAAAATGATATAATGATACAATGATACAATGATATAATGATACAATGATATAATGATATAATGATAAAAATAATGATATAATGATAAAATGATACAATGATATAATGATACAATGATGCAATGATAAAAATAATGATACAATGATAAAATGATAAAATGATACATTGATACAATGATAAAATGATACAATGATATAATGATAAAAATAATGATATAATGATACAATGATATAATGATACAATGATACAATGATACAATGATATAATGATACAATGATATAATGATATAATAATACAATGATATAATGATAAAAATAAATGATACAATGATAAAATGATAAAATGATATAATGATAAAATGATACAATGATATAATGATATAATGATACAATGATACAATGATAAAATGATGCAATGATACAATGATACAATGATACAATGATAAAATGATAAAATTATACAATAATACAATGATACAATGATACAATGATACAATGATAAAATGATACAATGATAAAATGAAAAAATGCTATAATGATACAATGATACAATGATACAATGCTATAATGATACAATGAACAATGATACAATGATACAATGATACAATGATATAATGATAAAAATAATAATACAATGATAAAATGATACAATGATATAATGATAAAAATAATGATATAATGATAAAACGATACGATGATAAAATGATACAATGATACAATGAAATAATGATATAATGATATACGATAAATTAATGGTATACTATATAGGTATGTATGTAGGGGTATTGATATATAATTTGTCGTAGATCAACGTCACTATCGGTATGAAATGGGTTAATATATACTTATATTCATATTCTATTATATAGCCTGGATATAATAAAGAGGACTTGAACATGAACAGCTCCATGTCAGATTAGTTTAAAACTGCTCAACACCTTTTCTGACACTTGAATGTCCAGAAGTAAATAATTAATGGTCGTTTTTAACTTCATCTTGTTCAGATGCGCGCGCAAGGCCTGTCTAGTCGCGTAGCCCGAGTTACCATAGAGAGCGCTCCGAACCGGTGGAACAAACGACGAGTAATAGAGGAAGTGACACGACGCTATGTACCTGATATCGGCAGCTTTGATGGATGGGTAAGATACAGCGTAGATCTCTTGAACATTGGTCAAAGCAGCACGAAAACTTCCCCACCCCCGCCACAAACCCACACATATTAATGCTTCGTAGCGAATAAGGGAGAAGAGGAAAATGACTCATGCACGTGTTTTGGTGGAAGAATGAAAATATATATACATAGATAGATTTATTCACACAATAGGCCATTTGAACCTTGAGTGCAAATGGTTACACATAATGTGATATGGCGGACAAATCAACTAAGTGCATTAGAATTGCAAGAACATATTCATTCTCATATTTTATATGTTATTAAATCAGTAATGTTCGCAGGCTAATTTGATTCATATACATCTGGACCACCGCGCCAGCCGCGGATCCATCAATGAACCATGGGTCGATTTCCTTAGCAGACAAAGGGACACCTAGGCATTTGGGGCTACATTATCAAAATGCTCAGGTGTGCTGTCCGCGGAAATCGACCGTAGTGCATCAACAGACCGAGGCTGGTCACACGATTGCCCAATTTGCAACTAAGATACTGATAAACGAAAACAACATCACCACACACGCGCGCACATACACACACACTCTCTCTCGCTCTCTCTCTCTCTCTCTCTCTCTCTCTCTCTCTCTCTCTCTCTCTCTCTCTCTCTCTCTCTCTCCCACATTCAGACGGTATAATGCCATTTCCAATATCACCACCCTTCGTTTCCAAATATGTTAAGTCGAAAGGGAAACAAAGAGCGGGATCCGGTCTAAGTATATAAATCACTCAAGGTCAACACTCCTCGCTTTCGAATATATATCAAATTACTCCTTCATCAATGACGATGTTCTTGTTTTCGGCTGGAGCCATCAAAAGGCAAATGGCTTGTTTTCGGAGATTATCATCTTTTTCCATTCAGCCCGAAATTGACTAGAGGGATCAATTCCTAGCTAAGCTACACCCACTGTCTATGTGTGCTGGAATCAATTTATATACGTTGAATCTTGAAATTCCCAGATGGCAGCAACAGCGACAAGTCAAATTATTTTCATGACAAGAGCTAGATTGGTTATCCAATTAGGCATTATCAAAGGCGTAGGAACAGGCGGGCGAGGGGGGGGGATTGGGTGTGTGGTTGGGGTGGCGACATCCTCAGGTTTTTATTCTCCCATAGTATATCCCCACAGCGCCGCATAGGTTTTGACCTCACGCATACTTTAGCAACCCCCCACCCCCACACACACACCCAGGGCTTATACCCCTGATTACGATTGTGACGTCAACCTACACGTGACGTAATCGATTATGACACATGATACTTTGAGAATGGCAGCTCGAATCTCTCCATTGTAACTATTTCCAAACAATACAATACAGTGCCAACCATTGATATCCTATGCTTATGTCATTTGGTATGAGGAATGACACTACTGTTTTGCACTTTCTACAACGTTTGTGACATTACCTAACCCTGTGAAAAATTTCTTTTCACAGATCAACGGCACATTCCGCAAACCAAAGGCGAAAGATATCTACCTATTGATGCACGGCCAGTTGTACGTTACCGTAGCAACACAACAGCATCAGACGGGAGAGATTAGAGGCCACGTGACACGTTCATCCAATCACAACCACAGAGCGTATTTCGAAGGTAAAAGATTCATTATTAAGTTGAATAACGGAATAGTATTATTATTATTATTATTATTATTATTATTATTATTATTATTATTATTATTATTATTATTATTATTGCAACCTGGATTAAGTCACTAACCTCACAGACCAGACGCGATATGATGACATAAGGAACACCCCTTCCTTAAAGGAAATCTCATCTTATCTTATAATTCCCATTCAGGTGATAGAATTTGCCACCCATAATTCATCACTTACATTTTAGCTTTTTATCATGCTGACAACGAAAAGTATCAAGGCTTTAGTAGCTAAATGGTGATATATTTCTACAGCCTATGATGGTTGTCATGATTTACTTTTCAACCAATCAGAAAAAACTTAGCCTGTCTGCCTCGGTATACGCTCTCCGTCATAGAGGTGCCATCTTTAGTTTGTCAATGCGGTATACGCAATGAGGTTAGCAATCGTAGAGGTAAGCTGTTGAATATTTGGAAACTAATTCGACTGGACTTTCTAGTCAAATTAGTCAAATTACTTTCAAAATATTCAACGAGATGAGTATTACATAATAAAGAATGCAATGCATTAGCACCTACATGACATCACACATATCGCTTGAGGAGACAAAATGATGGCGTTCACTGTTCAACGTTTACGCGATATTACAAAGCAGATAATTGCGATAAAAGTAAGAGAATGTGAGAGGATATGAATGATGTGGAATCTATACGCCATAATCTATCAGTACAATACAACAGTTGAGATGAGCTTAGCATCCTTTAACTTCATATTGTTATTTTTTTTCTTCCCAGAATTCCCTAATGTTTTGATGCCACTGTCTGGGACTCAGTCAGACATTCAATCAAACGCTGCCGGTATCGCTTGGTTCGGCTTCGACAACAACTGTATCCTGCACTACGAGGTCACTCTGGAGGGCATCATGAGTCGGAAGGAGAATGACCTGGCTGTCCAGCTATCTGCCCTGCCAGAGAACTCGGGAACACTAGCCATGGCCAGTAAACATAGCGTGAAGACTTTCGAGGGATTCACAGGAAACAGAGTAAGTATATAGAAGAGGATTCATAGGCGTAGAAACAGAGGGGGAAAGGTCCCACGGTTGTCTTCTCCAATAGTGTATTGCCATAGCAACCCCTCCCCACCCAATAGATTATGGCCCAACCAATAGTTTAGCCACCCCCCACCCCCAGGTAAAAGTACGTTCCTACACCCCTGCGATTGCATTCAAACTATTGCACTAGAGAGAATTGTTACAAATAATAATAAGAATACTAAAGTTCCGAAGCTAAAACAATAGTCTATGTGTAACGATAGTCTGCAATGAATAGGTTACCTTCCAGTTTGGAGAGTTATTCTTTACACGCAAGTCACGCAACGAGGATATGGTATTAGGAAGATTCGAAACATTCAAGAATAAAACAGGAACAGAGGCATCCACTCCTAGCTATACCCCACCAATTTAAAGCTATGTCCCGCCCATTTCTAGCTATACCCCGCCCATTTCTAGCTAGACCCCGCCCATTTAAAGCTATGTCCCACCCATTTCTAGCTATACCCCGCCCATTTCTAGCTATACCCCGCCCATTTAAAGCTATGTCCCACCCATTTCTACTAGACCCCGCCCATTTGTAGCTATACCCCACCCGTTTCTAGCTATACCACGCCCATTTCTACCTATACCCGCCCATTTCTAGTTATACCGCGCCGATTTCTAGCTATACCCCACCCATTTCTAGCTATACACCCCCATTTCTAGTTATACCCGCCAATTTGTAGCCATACCCCGCCCATTTCTAGCTATAGCCCGCCCACCTTTTTACGCGTGTGGAATCGATCTGAAGATTTGAACCCTGAATTCCCAGAATCTAAATTGCAAGGTATAGGGCCTACCTATACAAATAAGCTGCTGAATATTATGAAACTAATTTGGCATTCAAAATATTCACCAGAATATCTTCTGCACACATACTTTATGTATGTACAATAATTCTGACAGTATATTTTAACCCATTTGTTACCAGGCGGTTGGAGAAGTGCGTAAAATCTCGGAAGATTTATTTATGTTCTTGGAGCAAGGCAAGGCCATCCTTCAGATCGCATCACTAGTCCAGTCACAGGGAGAACTCAAGTCAAACGTACGTATTCACAAACAATACTGACCACGCACGCGCCTCTGTCCGTGCGAGTGTGTAGCTGTGTGCGTCGCTTTATGAGGGTGTGGTGGACGTGGTATCATTACTCTTATAGTGTGCTGTGTTAGCCCTTCTGGCGTCAACAGGGCCTCAAAGCGCTCAAAATACTACTGGTTATATCAATTAAACATCTTAATGGTCAATATTTTTGAAGATATTTTAATTTTGGAAGACTATTTTTGTAAATTTATCACTAAATCTTTTTCCCGCCGGCTTGACCATTATTAAATGGTAAAGGAAAGTACAGCTTTTACTTAGCCAGTGTCTATCTGCAGGCCGAGAGAGGAGTATTAAAAAAAGATTACCACTAGAATGACTGGCTCGGTTACCGAGCCAGTCATTCTAGTGTTAAATATTAAAAAATACTCTTCTCTAGGCCTTCCAAATAGCATGTCTGAAGACCACTGCAAAGTTGTTTTTGGTCAGTCTGACCATTAAAGGGTTAGGTTGACACAAGTGAAGTTAGAGGTTGAAATGTTCACTCTTGGAAGAAATCACAAAATTTGGCACAGATGACCTTTGGCAGGTACTACTCAAATCTTGATATAGGACACACATGTTGGGATTCCCCCTAATGAACATAAATTGCCGTCGCCAAAATAGGCAATAACCAAATATGGCAATATAAATAAATAAACACCAAATATGACCATCATAATAAACTTCCAATGATTTTGGTAAGCCTATTGGTTCTGATAGTAGTCTGGATGCCAGATCGATTGTGGAAATTTTCGTCATCATCCAATGTCGAGGTTACCAGATAAATGTCAAGGTCACATATTCAGCTTAAAATTGCCAATAAAACTGACTTTGAACATTATTTTTGCATATACTTTGAATCATGGTTTACCTGAATCCCAGTTTCAAGGTATATATATACAGATAAGTTGTTGATTACTTTGAAACTATGACAGCAACAGTTGTTGGTCAAATTAGTTTCAAAATATTCAACATAATGTTTATTTAATTGCAAATTCATCAATGACATATGCCTACGATTTGTACACTTGGCGGATTTTTCCTGCTTCACGAGGGAGTATACTATGCCATAATGAGTGTGACTTCAGCCTAAATATGACGCAAATGATTATGACGTCAGATAGTTATAGTTACAGATCGGATTCATCCATTCCCTCCCTCATAATTTTTAGCGACATCTGGGGCCTGTTTTCGCGACTGGTGGAGTCATTCAATCACTGACGCAGTCCGTGTTCGTGCGTTTTGGCGTTCCGGAAGTTGAAGATTTACTGACTTGGTTCGTCAAACCAGTGACCGAGTTTTTTTTTATCTCGGTTCGTTGTTACCAATGGTTACTGGTTCCTAAATTTCAAGATGGCGGCGCCCAGATAAATTTTACAACTTATTTGAATGATGAAATCTCGTCAATATGTTTAGTGAATGTGATCGTCTGCGATTTACACAGACTAAAACGAAATACGATTAAATTAATTGCTACGGTTAACGAATTGTAGAATGCTTTTTGGTTCAGAACACCGCCACGAGACTACAATCGGAAAACATCGCCAATTTGCATAAATGCCGTTTTGGTGCGTCTGGTTCGTGGTCAGTGGTTCTTGGTTCGTGGTTTAAATCAAATCATCAAATTCACTGACGCCGTCAGTTTCGAAAACAGCCCCCCCCCCACCCGATAACAACACATGCTTGTGACGTCATTTGACGAGACGAGCCGTCAGTTGAATAAATAAAGAGGATTTTGATTGACAGGTTTGAAGTCACGTATAATGGAGAATAGAGCATTTCTGGTATAAATTTATCATGTAATTTTCTCCCTCATCCTTGACAGGTAACGGCGCATAACAAATGCTGGCAGCTGTTCGGCGATCACGAGGTTGGTATGCTTATTGAGGGAGACGGGACTACCGTCGAAGAAGAAACTAAGTACAGCTGTAGATACGAGGGTAGGGCGTACAAGGATGGCGAAAGTTGGATCCCTGACGTAGATAGCGTGTGCAACACCTGCAGCTGCAAGGTACGCTAATATGAACTTCAAAGGAAAATGATATAATCTAAGGCTAGGTGTAATTTTTATGTACTTTTTATGAGAAGTCTTATTGGCGTGTTATTGGCGTAACGTGCGAGGTGCTAGAGCGAGTTTATTCCCTGATAACGCAGATTACTGGGCCTGGAGTTTCTCATGGCGTCTAAATTCTAGAGGTCCCAGGTAACACACACCTAGAAATCTAGATGTCCCAATCTGAAATCTGGGGTTCCAAAACTGAAATTTGGGATTCCCATACAATTTTTCTCTTCCATACTAAAATTAGAGCGTACCATGGGCTCACGGCTATGATTTATGGGGGTCAAATGCTAGATCTTGTGTGTTTGTGCAAAACCTATAAAGGTAATTAGCATTTAACAATCATACAAGATTTTCAGGGCTCCCATGGGACCAACTACCACAACTCCTGGGTGTCCCAAGTTGTTTTTTGAGGGTATATACTCACAAAAGGACCCTTATGAGAAACCCTGACTGGGCCGGTACTGGATCAATACTGGGCTCGATACGTCCCGGTATTGGTCCAGTATCGGCCCAATAACCTGCGTTATTAGGGGTCTTATCCAGAGTTATGCCTTATATAACAATCAGCTGTTTCTGGTTAAATCATGGCAATACTTTGAGTCCGGCTGGTCAAAATGATCACGTGTCATCGGACCACCTAGCTATAGACATCAAAGTACCGAAATTATGTGCAGGAAATTTGGATAGGTCTATGGCCAGACAACGGAGTTGCGTTAAAAAAGATCGCATATCGGTTTTAATATGGTCGTTATAAACAGATTTGGATGAATTTCAGAAAAAAGCAATTCTTGGCCACTTAACCCGTAGCACTCTGATATCAATATCAAAGAAACTGATGTACATTTTTCAACAATTTTGCTGGAAGATGTTGCTGTCTACGACAGCACCATCTCCCACCAAATTTATTGAAAAATGAACACCAGTTAATCTTTGAATTTAATTTGAAAAATATAAAATTTTGATACCAGAGTGGTAATGGTTACACGAAATTCCTGTAATTTTTATGATGTATTTTTAATACGAATCGCATAATACGGGATAGCAACCGTGCGGTGTTCGCGAAGATGAACCGATTCTTATTTTATGTAATATAAATATCTCGGTTCATGCAGTGCGTTTGCCAGATAAAATACGGGAAATAAATGGCGCGAATGCTCTGTGGTTCTGTCAGGTGTTGCAATAAATATGAATCGCTCCTAAAACATAGCGCGGAGGGTTATGCGGACACAGCTTGATGTGCAATAAGAAGATATATACACGCCGGTGATATATGGCCGAATAATGGCATATGCAAACACATTATAAGTCAATCTTCGTCTTAAATAAACAGCTTGAGATGCAACAACAAATGATTTTTATGGCCTCAAGATGGTGGTTCTTCAAGTGGTCTGTCTCGACCACCTGCCATAAAGAACCAGCTTCTTCTGGCTCCCAAAGTCAGGTAGTCATTATAGAGAGGGTATGTGCGTGTTTGGTGGAATGTAGCGTTTAGGAATCTTGTACTGTTGCATAAGCAGCTGATTGATTCCTACCTACCGCCAGGAATAATCATAATTTGTTTATTTTCAGCTTAGTCTTCTACCATTATCGTCGTCCTGGTGGTGGTCGTGTTGGTGGTGGTGGAGGTGGTGGTGGTGGTGGTGGTGGTGGTGGTGGTGGTGGTGGTGGTGGTGGTGGTGGTGGTAGTTGTCGTCCTCCGCCCCCACCCCCACCCACCCTCCTCTGTCGCCTCCTCTGCCTCTGCCTTTGGTTCCGCCCCGCCCCCTCTCCTCCCCGTTTATGACTTTATTTTTTCCGCCTCCGCATCTTCCGCCTCTGGCTCCTCCTCATCCGCCTCTGGTTCCCCCATCCGCCACACCCCCACCTCCTCAACCACCACCCGACCTCCTCCTTTATACTTTTACATATAGTTTGATGTTTATATATGTTTTTCAGCGTGGAAAAGTGAAATGTCATAAGGTAGTTTGTCCACATTTATCTTGTACGCTTCCGACTCACTCACCCGGTGAATGCTGTCCGTCATGCCCTGCAGGTTTGTGCTAGTTATTATTCAACACTAATACAAGAACAGTTTTTGATTAGTAAGTAGTAGAAGTAGTAGTAGTAGTAGTAGTAGTAGTAGTAGTAGTAGTAGTAGTAGTAGTAGTAGTAGTAGTAGTAGCAGCAGCAGCAGTAGTAGCAGCAGCAGCAGCAGTAGTAGTAGTAGTAGTAGCAGCAGCAGCAGCAGCAGCAGCAGCTGTAGCAGCAGCAGCAGCAGCAGTAGCAGCAGTAGTGCGACAGCGGCAGCGGCAGCAGTGGGAACGGTAGTTGTAGTAGTAGTCGAAGTGAACGCACGCGTTTATTTAGCTCTGCAATTGCTGCCCGAATTTGCTAGTTTCTAGCGCGATTTTGTAGATAAATTTTATACATATATTTCGTATTAGTATTTCCTTTCAAACTTTATGTTTAATTTGTAAATTCTTGTCTTGGTTGGAGCGCATTTTGTGTCTCCATTTTCTAAAGGCATTCCTCTTAGCTGGTGGTTTCCGCCATTTAATAGGGCTCCTCTTACTGTGGTCAATGCAATACATTTCTCCCCGCGCCAGTACGCTATATCTATAGTTCGTTGGCTAGCGCCTTATATTTGGCAAGATCGCTTGAGTGAGTGGATTTAATTCCTTTGTCATTTGTAAGCACAAGCCTAGTTCTTTAACTATATACATCCTTATAGTCAGTTGGCTGTCCCCGGTCAACTCGAACAGACTAACAAATATATGACTGTACTATCTATTCATATATTTGTTAGTATACTTTAATCGGCTAGGTGTTAGTGAACCACTTAGAAAGTGGTTCAAACTAACAAATATACGACTGTACTCTCTATTCGTATATTTGTTGGTAGACGTCAGGGTTTCAAAAGGGGACACTACTTATTTAGTGTTTAGCTCTTTCCCTGACGTCCTGGTGTTATATAAGTATATATTTATTATATATTGTAGTAGTATGGGGTTCCTCCTTTGATAAACCACCATGGCAACCTATAAGCGTACCATAAGCCTTAAAATAACAACTAAGGGGTGGGGTGTCACGGCTATCGACGTGTATCATGGGTTAAAAGACGTCGTTGGCGCGGGACCTACTACTTTGCAGGGGCTTATCAATGTTACTAAAACTGTATGGAATGTAACAGTGTCAAATGAGGGGGTCAAGGAAAAGCTTCTGGAAGATGTTCTTATTGTAAAAGGTGAAGTTTGTAACGTAGAGGAAATCGAGTCAGATAGGTTGCTAGTGAAGATGAAAGTTCCACTAGAAATTCCAGATGACAGAATCATGAGTGAACTCAAGAAGTATGGCAAAGTGCAAAAGATTGAAAGGGAAACGTATCCCTTTGACAGAACGCTAGAAAACGGTGTAAGACGTATTTGGTTTGATAAAGTGGATAGCCCTTTACCAAGCAGATTGACGCTTGATGGCAGCTTTGTCCTGCCCTTATGGTATAGAGGGCAAATTAAAGAATGCCGGATCTGCCTAAGTACTGACCATTTGGCAACAGATTGTCCCAATCGAAACAAATGTTTGCTCTGTGGTTCAGTTGACCATTTTAAATGGCGCTGTCCAAAAAATCAAAACAAGCCCTCATTATCAGGAGATTATCGCCCATTAAAGGATGCAACTGAGTCAAATGCTTCTGAAGCAACCGCTACGGAAGCTGTTGTTTTGGTTCATGCCACTGTAAATGACACAAACAAATCATATAATCCTGTTAAAGTAACTACAGTTGATGAAATTCATGTATTAGAGGAGGGTATAACCTTAAGTCAAGAAAATACTCAAAATGCAGTGGAGCCAAACGTTGCTGTAAAAGACACGCAGGAAAATGATGATCTTACAGAAGAGCCAGTTTACAATTCCTTAGAAGATGAATTAAAATTAGGACAGGATAAGTTTAGGACTCAGAAGACAGAAAGTTCAGTCGATTTTCCGCTAAGTCCACTTGATTTAAGTCATCTTGAAGATATGGTAAATGATGCTCCTGCCAAATGTTACTTAAGTAGCAATAAGCGTCATAAAGAAGACAATAGCTCAGAATCTGAGATTGAAGTAAATGATATGGATGATGATACAATGTCAGTTGCAGAATCATATGTGTCCATTCAAACACAGAGTTCACAGATGAAAGATGAAATGGTAATGTACCGATCAGAAGGGGGTGAAGTGTTAGTGCCATATGTAACGGCGAGAGGCGTGAAATATCGTCTACTGCGCCATGATTCTGATATTTCCAAATATGAATATTTGTCTGTGGTAGAACTAGGAAATATTGAATTCGCAGGAAAATTAGGTAAATGGTCTAAGAAACGAGCTAAAAAACCCATACCTAGTTAATCTAATGATGGCGGTTGTAAACATCATTTTACAAATTTTGATTATCTGCACCATAAATTGCAGAGGATTAAATACCGAATTCAAGCAGCGCCACTTGCTTGAAGAATTAGCAAATGAGAGAGTTGATATTGCTTTTCTACAAGAGACCAAAATTCAAAAAGCTGAAGTGTATGAATCTCTCAAAGATATTTCTAAAGGGCAGATTTTTTTTTCTTTATCACAAGATAATAGTGCGGAAGTGGCCATTCTTATCCTGCCCCGCTGTCTCAACTATGTTGACGTTATATCGTCGTCATCAGATCCAAATGGACGATGGATTTGTGTATCAATTGATGTACTAAACACAAGTTTAAATTTGATGTGCCTTTATGCACCTACCTCTCATCAATTGCGCCGTGAATTTCTAAATGATGTTTCCACAATAATTCAAGACAGAACGCCTGAAAAGCTAATTATGGGCGGTGACTTTAATTGCATATTAGACGAGGCTAAAGACAGAAACTCTAGGTCTAATTTTAATGACACATCGCATAATATTTTGAAACACATTTGTGAAAATAAAAGCTTGTTAGACACTTATCGGATTGAAAATCCAGAAGGCCAGGAATTTACTTGGTTTTCAACCGATGGAAGGTTAGCTTCAAGGTTAGACAGGATCTATGTAGAACGTTCATTGAAAGGTTACATGTGTAAAACTAACATAAAACCAGTAACTTTCTCTGATCACAATATCTTTTCCATCACATTAGACAATGCTGACTGGATCAAACGAGGAGATGGATTTTGGAAACTTAATGTAGCATTGCTACGAGATAGTTGCTACCGCAAATGTGTGGAAAGTTGTTGGAGGCATTGGGATGAAAGAAGAGGTTCGTACGAATGTATAACAGACTGGTGGGAAGATGCTAAATCAGACCTGAAATATATTTCAAGGCAGTATTCCATTAGGAAAGCACGTGAAATACGAAAGCGTAAAAATGCGCTTCAGAGGTCGTTGTGTAAAATTAATAAGAAAATTAATGATGGGGAATATAATTATTACGAACTATTAGTTAAATTAAAAGGTAGACTAAATGAAATAGAGCAATATCAGTTTGATGGCGCCAAAATAAGGTCAAGAGCACAAATGCACACCGAGGGCAAAAAGCATACACGATACTTTTGTAACTTGGAAAAAGCAAGAGGTATAGAGAAATTAATGCGCTCACTGAAGACTAATGATGGAGTATCAGTGTGCTCAAATGCAGAAATGATTGAAACAGTATCCGAATTTTACAAATCATTGTATAAATCTGAGGGAAGCGAGGAAACTGCAACTAGAGATGTTTTAGCTAATATAACGAAAAGACTTCCAGATTCATGTCACGAAAGCTGTGACCAATCAATAACAATGGATGATTTGACAAAATCCCTCAAAGGTATGAAGTTAGAAAGGTCTCCTGGATGTGACGGACTTCCAGTTGAATTTTATCAAACATTCTGGCACATATTTGGGTCAGTATTAGAAGAAATGGCAACCAGCATTTTTAAGCAAGGGCATCTCCATACATCGATGGCCCAAGCATATGTTCGGCTTATATACAAGAGGGGTGACAGAAATAAAATACAGAATTATAGACCAATCTCTCTACTCTGTGTAGACTATAAGCTTATTACTCGGGCACTAACATTAAAACTTGGCGCAGTCCTAGGCGAAGTCATTCATGATGATCAAACCTGCTCTGTGCCAGGAAGATCAATATTAAACAACACTTTGCTTATACGGGACCTTATTCAATTAGTTGAACAGGATTGTATCCCAGCAGCAATAATAGCACTTGATAACGAGAAGGCGTTTGGCAGACTAGAATGGGATTTCTTGTTTAAGTCTTTAGACCATATTGGCTTTGGTTCACGATTTATTAAATGGGTCAATATTTTATATACTGATATAACAAGTTGCTATTTAGTTAACAATCAGCTATCCAAACCTGTAGTGTTGGAACGAGGTGTCTGACAAGGTTGCTCACTGTCCCCGCCTCTATTCGTCATAGCTATGGAATCGTTGGGGGCCACATTGAGGCAACGCAATGACTTTCAAGGAATATGTATACGTGGCATAGAAAGGCCACTAAAGGTTTCTCAATATGCAGATGATACGACTGTGTTTGCGGGTAAAAATACGGATTTTAGAATTTTAAATGGACTATTAACAGATTTTCAAAAGGCATCAGGACTTAAAGTCAATAAAGATAAATCTAAGGGATTGTTTTTGGGCGATTGGAAGGGAAGAACTGATAATGTGATGGATATTAACTGCTCAAATGATGTCATAAAAGTTTTTGGTGTTTACTTTATTAGAGAACAAAATGTATTACTAAACTGGGAAGAAAGGATATCCAAGCTAAAGTGTGCATTACTAAATTGGAAACGACGTCGCCTAACTGTCTTTGGCAGGACATTTGTCCTTAATAATTTAATTTTATCTGGACTGTGGTATACCGCTTCTGTAGTTCATATGCCCAAATCAGTAGAGTCAAAGATCAACACGTTACTTTTGTCCTTCTTATGGGAGGACAAAGCCCATTTAGTATCACAGTCAATCCTCACCAATGAAAAGCATGCGGGAGGCCTGGATATGGTTAATGTTTCAGCAAAGTGTGCTTCTTTAAAATTGAAATTCTTGAATAAGTTACTTACTTCAAACTCATCTTGGTCAAGTGTTTCAAGGGCACTTCTCCAAAGGTACGTTGACCCATTTCCAGTAGAATGTTTATTTATGTGCAATAAATTGCCACCTAATCATCAAAAGATTCCAAATGTATATAAAGAACAGCTCGAAGCCTTAAAAATATTTACACGATCAATGCCACAACCCAATTGTTGGGAAGATGCCTTAGAGCAACGTCTTTGGGGCAACGAGTTGATTCGTGATAATGATGATGTATTATATTTGCCCTCTATGGCCAAAAATGGTATTGAATATTTACGTGACTTGGTAAATCCGAAATCTCGTAAATGGATTGCGATGCAAGATGTAGCAAGAATAACATCAATGAGACATATTGATGCTCAGCGCTTATTTGTTAGAATAAAGAATGCAATACCTGCTGTATGGTTCAAATTGCCGAAAGCACGTGGCAACATTGATATGTTGCAACCAACATTGGTGTTTATGTCAGACATATAAAATACAACATGGCATCTAGAGACTGGTATAGAATTCTAATGCAAAGTCGGAGACAGACTCCTATTGTGGTTAGGCATTGGAACAATTTAAGATGCACGCCAAAGAACTGGAAAAATGCCTGGAAAGCAATACATCTACCTTGTCTACCAGGAAATGCACGGGACCTGGCATGGCGATTACTCCATCGAAGGCTATGGGTCGGTCATCTTACTTATATGTGTAAAATATCAAGTACAGACCGGTGCTTATTATGTAATACTGAGGATGAAACGATAGACCATCTATTTACTCAGTGTCGCATAACTACAGGCTTTTGGGTATATATCAATATGCTCCTTGCTAAATTTGGAACCAAATATGTGAATTTAGTGGCTGAAACAATTTTGTTCAAAGATTGTTCAACTATCGGACGAATCATTAATAGCAAGGAGAAAGAATTGTTAATAACCCTGTTATCTGTAGGCGTGTGGGCCATCTGGAAGCATCGGTGTTCAGAGGCCAGAGATAAAACCGGCAAAATCATCAGAGAGCCATACAAGCTATATTTCGATCATTGTTGATAAACTGCATTCATTGTGAATTTTACAGGCTAGTAGAACATGGGAGAGAAAGTAGATTTAAAGACGTATGGTGCAAAACTGGCCTAGTATCAATTGAATACGGATATCTAAAAATATCAGAAGCGGAACTTGTATAAGCTAGCACACTCGCTGCTTGCTGTATATTGATAAATGCTATTTTAATTAATTTAATTGCCTTTATTTTAAAATTGTAATGCCTTAGGAGACTCTAATCTTGTCGAATATCCTAACCGTGGGGTGGGATCAGAATATTTAAATATCAAATGAGCATTATGTCAATATTCTGGAGGTGATCCGATTTTCAAGTTAACAGAGTGTGATATCTTACAATTAGCTTCCTGTTGTAAATATTTACTGTAGATGTATTTGTTCCAGGGTAATTTGCAAAAACTTACAATGAAGTAAATTTAGAATGTGAACCCAGAGCGCCATCTAAGTAGTCATAGTTTGTATACGTTTGCTTTGTGCATTATATTATATAAAGGCTACTACGTCCGTTGGGTATTTAATAATCGGCTAACTGGCGTCAATGAGTGACTTTTTGTTACTTATTGACGAGTCACCTCGCCACTTGTTGGCGAGCTGCACTCACCATTTGGCCCTACTACTATACGGTGTGCTACGTTAAACTACATATGCTCTACTTAGCCTGCCGGTCATGAATCGGCTCAATGGCATCAATGATTAGCAGTAGCTTTACCACTTGTTGGTTAGCTATGCTCGCCATTTGGGCCTACTACTACATGGTGTGCAAATAGCAATGTCTTTGTTGAATTATGTTATGTTATCAGCTCTTTATTAATTATGTTTTCTATGTAGTTATGCCACGGTTGTGGTATATGATAATTTTAGCTTGCACTGTTTTGACATGTTAGGTTTGTATTGTTATTCTATTAATAAAGCCTGCTATTTCAACCGATTTTTAATGGGGGTTTGCAAGCCTTTTTAAAGGAGTTCCTCCGGGAAGTGTATCCGACTGCGTCAGCGTCGGATTTTCAAAAAAAAGAAAGAAAGTAGTAGTAGTAGTGCGGTAGCGACAGCGGCAGCGGTGGTAACGGTAGTAGTAGTAGTAGTAGTAGTAGTAGTAGTAGTAGTAGTAGTAGCAGCAGCAGCAGCAGTAGTAGTAGTAGTAGTAGTAGTAGTAGTAGTAGTAGTAGTAGTAGTAGTAGTAGTAGTAGTAGTAGTAGTAGTAGTAGTAGTAGTAGTAGCAGCAGCAGCAGCATGCATTAGTTTATCAACCTCTGCTTTTCTTTCAGTCACTAAGAAGGATGAAAAATGTTTCTTTAATGGAGACAAACGATGGCATAAAGTGGGCACCACATGGCACCCGTATATCCCTCCTTTTGGGTACGTCACCTGTGCCACGTGCCGATGCCAGGTAGAGTATTTCCTCCTCCTTCAACCCCCTGCTCATCCTCCTCCTTCTCCTCCTCCTCCTGCTCATCATCATCATCATCATCATCATCATCATCAACAACAACAACAACAACAACAACAACGACGACGACGACGACGACGACGACGACGACGACGACGACGACGACAACAACAATAACAACAACAACGAAGCATCAATAACTTCTCCAACAATGACCATGCCGATACCAATGACAATGACAACAACGACGATGAATACAGCCACGTGGTGAAGTTGGGTAACCACGAGGTAGGCATAATACTAAAATGTTGCAAGATAATGCGATTAAGCGTGTAATTCCCCTGCAGGGATCTTATGGAATTCCCAGTCACAGGTCAAGAGAATACTATTTTTGAAAGTTTACTAGAGGAATTACTGGCTCGCTAACCGAGCCAGTTATTCCAGTGATAAGATTGTAAAAAATAGTCTTCTCTTGCAAATATTTTAATTTTCTGGACCAAATTTATCGATTGCTAAACGTTGTAATGTTAGCTACTATCAGACAATCTCAGTAACTTGTGTGTATTTATCAAGTATTTGACAATATAAACATAACATATAATTAATAATAATTCATAATAATATTGCTGTTATATTGCAGCCGAGTCCACTCGGTGGTTATGAGGTAAATTGTACAAAGGCGCAATGCCCTCCATTAAGCTGTCCGGAGTCTGAAGCCACACGCGTCAAGGATTTAGCTTGCTGCAAAGTCTGCCCAGGTATGTATCGTATATAATAGTAATTCAATCAAAGAGTTATGTTAAATTTATATCTATTTGGCATATTGTAAAACTGAAATATTGTCAGACATGCTTGAAATACCATATACATTTTTGGGCCATGGATTTGAACATTGTGGTTTGAAAATAGTCCTGATAACGTAGGTTGCTGGGTCGGTACCGGACCAATAGCAGGACGATACAGCCAGCTGTTGGCCCAGTAACGTGAGTTATTAGGGCATGGTAGAAGAAGACCTGTGGATTCAGCGAATTACCACTTTATTAACAGGCGGGTAGTTTGTTTATTTGCATCATAAAAGTCGTTCTTTCTCTAATATTACAGATAAATCCCAAGAAGAAATTCCGTCACAACCTAAGGTCTTTGAACTAATACCTCAAGAACAACAAAAGACAGACAGGCATATGAAAGGAGGTACGTTCCATACAGCACATTTATTGACAACTACTACTACTGCTGCTTCTGCTGCTGCTGCTGCTGCTACTACTGCTGATATTACTACTACTACTACTACTACTACTACTACATATTTATATTAGGCAGGTTTCCTTTCTATTTACAGCGTGTATGTTTGGAGGTGAGGTTTATGAAGATGGAACAAAATGGCATCCCAAACTCGCGTCATTCGGCGTCATGGAATGTGTCACGTGTCGTTGTAAGGTAAGTGTCCTAAACATAATCTATTCTTACCTGAATGCACGGATATTTGCCATTTGCTTATGTTTCTTCCTTTTCTTCTTTTTTCCTCCTCTGCCTCCCCCCCCCCTCACCCCACCACCCTCCTCACCATCAGCATCCTCCACCTCTGCTTCTTCTTCATCTTC
This sequence comes from Chaetoderma sp. LZ-2023a, assembly GCA_034401795.1. Taxonomy (NCBI): domain Eukaryota; kingdom Metazoa; phylum Mollusca; class Caudofoveata; order Chaetodermatida; family Chaetodermatidae; genus Chaetoderma; species Chaetoderma sp. LZ-2023a. The sequence continues at coordinate 121,409,301 of CM067359.1, forward strand.
CTTTTCTTCTTCTTCATCTTCTTCTTTTTCTTTTTCTTCTTCTTCTTCTTCTTCTTCTTCTTCTTCTTCTTCTTCTTCTAGAGGAAGGACGTGTTTTTCGCTGCGACATTTTGCGGGGTTTTGACGTGTTTATTGAAGATAATCGTTGCTAATTTTTGCGCTATGTATATTTAAATTGTTTTTGGAAATGTGTGTAATAATATTTTTGACTGTAATTATTGGATTAGTAATAAATTCGTTGTGTTTATGATTGTGTATAGTTAGGTAGTAGGTTTGCGTATAGTAGCCATGACTATACCGGCCTTGTTGGCTGGTCAGTGTAGGACTCCTTGATTAACCTATTGTGTGAAGACAATGTGGTCGCAGCCGGTCAGTTTTGCCAGTAAGGTCAAGATGACCAGAAGCGTGACGAATGCGGGCTTGTCCTCGGAGTATGAGCCGTTCACAGGCATAGACAGAAAGAACGGTATAAGAATTGACTGTTTAGACGGTGTTGCTATAGAGGCATATGTTAAAGGGGCGGCCTCCCTAGTGTCACCAGCTAATATCATTGCCGCGTCGCGAAGCAAAGGAGCTATTATGATATATCTAAAATCTGACAACGATGTAACAAAGCTATGTGTTGAAGGCGTACAAGTTGGTGGTGCGTTTCACAACGTGTACTCCCTTGAAAACGAACCAACAAGATTCATAATTTCGAACGTCCCTCCATACATACCGAACTTCGTGATAAAGCGCTCATTAGAGACATACGGGAAAGTGCTTGGGAGTGCCAGGGCAATTCCACTGGGTTGTAAGTCGCCTGAACTGAGGCATGTGAAGAGTTTTCGTCGCCAAGTCCAGATTTTGATTGACAAGACTGTCGTTCCAGACTACATAGACATTGCTTTCGCTGGAAAAACGCATCGTGTTTTCATAAGTACTGATGAAATAGTATGCTTTCGGTGTCACGAAAAAGGACATTTCCAACGTACATTCCCGCTTCGTGACGTCCTGGAACCAGTTCGAGACGTTAGTGAATCCCACTTGTCTGATAATGCAAACGTGAATAATGACACTGAATTTCCGAGGCTCGGCACAATAACGCAGACAAACAATTGCTCAAAAACAGTTACTCAATTAGTAAGTAACGGACAGCGGTCGCCTAGAAGGGAAGCGCCTAAGATTAAGTCGGACAATCGCTTTGAAGTGCTGAACTCACTCGACGATAACAGCGTTGAGGTAGTGGTTGACAGAGCTTCTACATCTGACGCTGGTGTTCCCAATAGCGTACAAGACATGACTGATAATACATCTCCCACAGAACGTAATACTATCGTTACTACTGCAAAGGAAAAATCTAGTGAACAAATGCCAATCAATGAACCTGCTCCAATTTCCACGCATGAGATTATCTGTGCCATAGACAATAATATCGCGATCTTAGAGCCGAAAGACTCAGTTGTACCATTCAAACCCGGTCATGACCCATGTAATGACGTCACAATAGCAGATCCAGAATTACCACCCATCTCGCAGGACCTGATCCTTCCTGATAACCATGATGATGACAGCTCAGATGCGGACAGTATGTCAGTTGAGTCTGAAATCTCGGACATGACTGATTTTCAAGAATCAAGGGACATAACCTATTTCTTGACGATGTGAAAATATTCGTAGAAAGTATAAAATATAGTAAAAAGGTTGTTGATCGTTGTAAAGCGTTTCAACCGAACCTGAAGTTACTTATGCATCAGATGTTTCGATTGAAAAAAACAACACAATACCGACTCCGCATTCAGGTTACGGGTGAGTAAGATCGTAACAAAGTTACATCACAGTCTCAGAAATTAATACGTTTACTGATAACCTACTTATTGTCAAACTGATATTGTCTCTTTTATCTAATAACTAGTTATGTATTACATCACTACATTAGTATTTCTATTCATCCTGATTATGGCAGAACTCTCATTTGCAACCATTAACACGAGAGGTTGTCGTGACTCTTTTAAACGTTTTAGACTTTTTAATCAACTACGATCAGAAGTAAATGCTGATATCGCATTTGTTCAAGATACGCATACAAGTATCTCAGATGAACCTATATGGCGTTTAATATGGAGGGGAGAAATGGTGTTTTCACATTTTAGCAATAGGGCAGCTGGTGTGGCACTACTTTTTAAACCCAAACTTAATGTTCATATTATTAATACTTTTAATGTTGTCCCCGGTAGAATTTTACATGTTACTGCTAAAATAAATGATAGGTCTTTTTATTTGATTAATATATATAATCCGACTGATTCATGTGAAAAAGTAAAATGTATTGATCTCATGAATATTCACCTATCTACGCTAACAGAGATTTACCCAATAATTATCGGAGGGGATTTTAATTGTACAATCGATCATCAAATCGATAGGACCTCTGCTGCTGAGCCACACCCAATTGCTGCGCGCACGCTAGAAGCACTAAATAATCGCCGCAATCTTGTAGATGTGTTTAGATTTTTACACCCCACGGCAAGGACGTTTGCGTGGACCCGATCAGATGGTGTTTCCTCTCGCCTCGATAGATTTTATATTTCTACCATTTCTAAGCAGTTCTTACGATCATCTACAACTGTACCATGCAGCGATTCTGACCACTCTATTGTTTGTTTCTCAGTTCAATTCAAAGCACCTAAGCGTAAAAGTGCTTACTGGTGCTTGAATACTGATTTGTTAAATGAGAAAGAATATTGTAATCTAATTATTGATTTTTGGGGGAAATGGCGGGAAAGAGCTCCTCACTTTGAGAGCATCCAGGATTGGTGGGATATGGGAAAGAAACACATTTGTACATTATCTCAATGTTTTTCGCGCGACCGCGCGGATATTTTAAAAGAACAACGCTTGTGCTTGCAAACTGAGATAGAACAATTGTCCAATCAGGTCCCAATGAATGGCGAAATACGTGAAAAACTAAAAGAAACGGAAAGACATTTTGCAACTCTTTTGAAGCAGCAAACGAGGGGTGCGTGGGTGAGGTCACGCTTCCAACATGTTAGCGACTCAAACAGCCCAACAAAATACTTTTTCGATCTTGAAAACAAACGAGCCATAAATAAAACTTTTTCTCATTTAACATTGCCTGATGGGACAATTGTAAACGAGGATTCTGATATATTGAACTATGCCTCTGAATTTTATGGAGATTTGTATAATAATACTGGAATTTGTAAGCAATCTGAAAATGTATTATTATCAGATCTTCCACAACTTAGTGAATGTTCAAAGAATGATCTAGAGAAACCCATTAGTTTGTCTGAATTATCCGCCGCAATTTACAAACTAAATAATAATAAGGCACCTGTCATAGATGGATTGCCTTCTGAATTTTATAAAACTTTTTGGGACACTATCGCTAATGATTTTCTTGCTGTTTTTAATCAATCAATTCGGGAAATGAGAATGCCTACGTCATGTAAAAGGGCTGTGACCACGCTGTTGCCTAAGAAAGGCGATCTTAGCCTATTGAAAAACTGGAGACCCGTGTAACTTCTCTGCGTCGATTTAAAAATTCTTTCAAAGGTTTTATACAACCGCATGAAAACTGTTTTACCGGACATTATTCATGCAGACCAAAGTTACTGTATAGCAAGGCAAAAAATCGCAAATAACATTAGATTAATAATAGATGTTGTTGAATATTCTAACTGTCTTTCGCTACCACTTGGTGTTGTCTCCTTAGATCAAGAAAAGGCATTCGACCGCGTAAGCCACCATTATTTATTTGATGCTCTTTCAGCTTTTGGATTTGGTGAATATTTTTCAAAATGTATCAGAACATTGTATACAGATGTATACAGTCTAGTTAAAATAAACAACTCATTGTCGGCTCCTTTTTCCTTCGGACGTGGTATTAGGCAAGGTTTTTCCCTGTCAGGTGCGTTGTATACTATTTGCAAAGAGCCGTTATTAAAAAAACTCCGTTCAAATCAAGGATTAAAGGGAGTAACCTTGCCCGATACCACCAATGAAAAGGTGACAGTTTCTGCTTACGCCGATGATGTCACCGCATTCGTTACATCTAATCAAGATTTTGTCAATCTACAAAATTGGTTGGCTATATATTCAGCCTCATCTAATGCAAAGATTAATTTAGAGAAATCTGAAGGGCTATGGGCGGGCATATGGAAGAATCGTACAGACGAGCCATTGGGAATCAAGTGGAATAACAAAGGGCTACAAATTCTTGGGATCTTCATCGGAAATTCGGCTGAATATTTTAATCAAAATTGGATAAACATGGAATCGGATGTAATTACTAAACTAGCCAAATTGCACAATATATCTCGAGCCCTTTCCTTAAGAAGCCGTATTATTGTTACAAATCTTCTCACTGCATCTAAATTATGGCATAAATTTACTGTCATTGATCCACCAGTAGATCTTGTAAATTCAATCCATTTAATTAATTTTGCATGGATTGGAAAACATTGGCTACCAAAAGAATTATTATCGCTATCGTTAGAAGACGGTGGACAGGGATTGGTGCATCTGAATTCTAGAATTACATGTTTTCGTATTTGCTATGCACAATATTTTCTGTATTTTCGTCAATCGCATCCTTGTTTTAAAGTTTACTAGCTGGTTTCTAAAGTGAGCGCATGAGTTCAATTATGATGATCAGCTGTTTTATATTGACCTTGATACAGGTACTCTTGGAAATGTAGCATCTTTTTATAAAACATTGTTAACATCCTGGTTTGCTTTTACTGTCTCCCAAGAGTCATTGCCATCTTGTACAGTGGATATTCTCCACGAGCCACTGTTTCTAAATGGAATGATTAAAAACCACTGAACTGGGCTAACCTTTTATTTAAAAGATTTTATAAGTGCCAATATCACTACAGTAGCTGATATTGTTGATGGTCACCAGAAAGTGTCTGTTGATGTTTTGTCAACTAAATTGCCCAATCATTCTAAGCGGTTACTAGATAATAACCGTAATACGTTATGGAAAAGTTTGCCATTGGAATGGCGGCACAAGATTAATCGTCCAGATAATGTGCCTAGTTCCCTGCATCAAATTGACCTTTCGTTTACTAATGACATTTTTAAATGTACTGTATCATTTCCATCTAACAGCCCGAAAGAATTGTATAGAATGTCATTGTTAAAATGTTATGCAAATGGTATACGTAGCAATAGTATTAATGTATGGGCAGATGTTTTGTTGTTAGATATTTCCTCTGTGACTAATTGTCGTTGTTTTTACGAATTTCCATGTACACGCTTTGAGGGTGATTTATCATGGAAAATTCTACATGGTGCATTGGGAACAGGCATATTTCTTTACAAAGCAGGTTATCATCCTAATGATCACTGCCCTCACTGTGGTGAACAAGAGGACATTACTCATATGTTTTTAACGTGCTCACGTATTCAGCCATTACTTTTAGCTGTAAAAAGATCCGTGTTGTATTTATTGGAGACCGATGTTTTTGACATGGCTGATTATGTGAGAGGGTTTCCCTGTCCCCAACGCTCAGCCAAATCCAAACGAAAAACTAGACACCGTTTGTCTAATTGGCTTTTATCTAACTGTAAAATGTCTATCTATGTTAGCAGACAACATCTTTTGGATGGCAATACACGAACTGATCCACTCCGAGAATGTCTCTCGAGATTGCACTCACGAATTCAAATAGAATTTCAGTTTTATCGAAACAAGGGGGCCCTGGATGTTTTCGAATACTTTTGGGCGTTTGACAGTTTTGTTGTGCACGATTGAAAATGATAATCTTGTTTTTAATGGGCTTTTATAAATTGTTATCTTTCAAGGTTTTATACGTTGCTTATTTTTGCTTATATCTTGAAGTTTGTGATACATTTTGATATGCTCATGTTTTGTATTCATACACTGTATTGAGTTTTTATGTTTTATGTAATCGTATGATATTTTAAAGTTTTTGTCAAATGGAATGAGTGTAATAAAGTATATGAAAAGTCTTCTTCTTCTTCTTCTTCTTCTTCTTCTTCTTCTTCTTCTTGTGTGTAATCATGCCCCTGGGGTCCCAAATAACCATAAAAGGTTTGCGGCCAAAAGCTAAAACGCAACAGCAACAGCTTTCCGCATTATTGATTTCATATTGGACCGTTTTGACGCATTGTTCAATAACTCTGGTTTCACCTGAGAGTGGGTGGATATTGGTCACTGCGGTTCCGACGACGTGTGCTAATTTGTCATTGTTGAAAAATGTAAAGGATATAATACTGATATCAGAGTGCTAAGTGCTAACTGTCCAATTGCATTGTAGGATGGTGTGAGGATTTGTAAAAAGCGATGTCGGGAGATTTGTCGGACAAACAAAGCCAACTCATGTTGCAGGTGTAAATCACATTCAAAAGGTAAGACACGGAGAGAGAGAGAGAGAGAGAGAGGGGGGGGGGAGGGAGGGAGGGAGGGGGGGAGGGAGGGATGGAAGGAGGGGGGGGGGAGTCGGGTATGTGTGCGGGAGGGCGAGAAGGAGTGAGAGAGTGAGAGATTTTGTGTGTATATCGATCACCAGCAACCAGCAAACTAACCAGCGTCATCAGCGCCACCATCAGCCGTGGCCACCACGGCCAGCACGACCTCCACCACCACCACCTGCTCAAAAGTCAAAACTATTTTCATTCCACGAACAAACAGAACCGCCACCACCACCGCTGTTGGAGATAGAGAGGGCAGATGAAGAGAGTGAGAGAAAGTGGATTATTAGAGAACATGAAGTGGGGGAGGGGATGGGGGAGGGAGATTTTTGGATGGATTGATGGAAGGATTGGGTAGGTGCGTCGGTGGGGTGGGGAGGGGGGGGGGGCGTGCGTGCGTACATGTGCATGCACAGTATTATTAATTATTTTCTTCTTTTTTTTCTTCTTCTTATTTATTATTATTATTATTATTATTATTATTATTATTATTATTATTATTATTATTGTTATTATTATTATTATTATTATTTGTTCTTCACAGTATCGCGTAACAATAACAGGCAGCATCGGCGACGCATGCGCAAAAATCGGCGGAAGTTGAGACTGCAATGATTGTCATGTTGAATATTAGATGTACATTTTCCGGAACATTTGTGATATGATAAAATAATTCAGTGAACGTTTACGTCTGTATATTTCGTGCTACTGAGAGAACGGACACGGTGTGGCCTATGACCTTACTGTGTTGTTACGGAGAATAGGACTATGACACCTATATATAGCTTTATATTTAAACATGTACAGAAAGCTGCCTATTGCTTGGGTCCCAAAGATGTGGTTCGTTTAAGGATAACTAACCTCATCGCTTGATAGATATTCAGGTGTGATCTAATATGCCACTCATAAACTATAGACGTAGTTTTAAGCATTTTATCATACTGCTAAAGCAAAATATTCAGGCTTTAGCAGCCAAATGTTGGTACATTTGTACACCATATGATGGCTGTCATGATTTACTATTCAACCAAAAGTAAAAACCCTAGTGTATCTGCCTCGGTATATACACTCAGTCATAGAGGTGACAGCCATAGTTTGACAATGTGGTGTAAAAGCAACCGTACAGGTAAGCTGTTCGAAATTTTGAAACTGATTCAAATGGAAGTTGTTGCTGCCAGAGTTCCAAAATATTCAACAAGACGAGTATTACATAACCAGGAATGTAATACATTGGCACTTACATGATATCACAGACTATGACTGGATGAGACAAAATGGCGGCGATCACTGTTCAACGTTTACGCGATATTAGAAAACAGATAATCGCGATACAGATAAGGGAATGTGACAGGATATGAATGATATGGAATCCCTAAACCGTAATTTATCAGTATGCTACAATATAGCATTGGATATGAGATTAACATCCCTTTAAGACAGGCGGTGATACGACTAAACAGGATCACATAACACGATTTTATCGTAGGATGATCGGCCGACTCTTCGTGAGATTATCGTTACTATCACACTACACCGTGTTCGCACTAGAGCGTTAATCCGGATTAACGCCATACCGAAGTATATGGCGATACTCCCGATTAACTCTCTAGAGTGAACAAGGTCTACGATTACACTACGCGACCTAGCCGTGCACATTTACCGTTTATGGGCCATACCCAGGGCGCGGCCATCTTGATTGAAGTTTCTCCTTGTCAACTGCCACGTGATTGAAGGCAGCTACCCGGATTGGTCGATCTGGCCGACCACCGACATCCGTAAGCTAAATGTTTGACATATCGAACCTTTCGTTACCGCCCACTATTCCTTGAGACACTGTTGTCGTGTAAATCAGCTCACACTATACGATTATCGAGCGATAATAATCTGTGCTTAGTCGGCCGATTCCTTACGACCACCGATTATCGTGTGTGTATATTGTGTGTCAACCGCGCCTTAAAGCGCTCAAAAGCCGTTAATTTGCCAAGAGTTTTCAAGCAAATTAAAATTTTTGCTCAGTGAGTGACCATTTTGCTGGCCAAGAGAAGACTGGGTTTTTTTGTGAGTTTATAACTGGAAATTAGGAAAATCGTTTCTAAGGGTGTTTTTTTTACCGGTTTGACGATTAAAGGGTTAATTGTCAAGAAAATCTAAATTGTTGTTTAGTCATTGTCCATTTGCAGGTCAAGAGAAGACTATTTTAGAAAATGTATCACTGGAATGACTGGCTCGGTAACCCAGCCAGTCATTCCAGTGGTAAATTTGTAAAAATAGTTTTCTCTTAGCCTGCAAATAGACAGTCCTTAAGACAACTGCAGAGGAAGTATTGGCCGGTTTTAACGTTAAAAACCACAAGTTGATACAAGAGGCGTTAAAGAAGAACTTCTTTTGGCAACAACAACATAAAATCTGGGTTAATATATCGCATATATACTTATCGTCACATTTTGTCTAATTGAAATATCAGTTTGACCTTGTCAACGATGTGTTGTCAGAATTCACAGTATATCCTACTTAAAATAGTGGTGTTAATTAGTGTAGGCCTACAATAACTGATGTAAGCGATCGGGTCTAATAACTAAATACGATACAGCCACGTTTTCAAAATTACATGCACCAGATTCATTCCAAGAGGAAACAGTGCAAGAGACAGATGTAGATTTCACTGCCATTGGCGAACACGTTAATAGCTGACAACGCAAATTATGTCATAGGTCATGTAAAAATTCGTAGCTATAATTATTGCACATGTAAAGGGAGATAAGATGGATCTCTATAGGCTTATGTTCAGTGGATAAATTAGTTATAATTATCTCACTTGAGCGGCGGCACCTCACTGAAGATATATATATATATATATATATATATATATATATATATATATATATATATCATAATAATAGTGCTATTCATATGTCGCATAAGCAGGCAGGCACGCACGCACACACACGTACGCACGCACACACGAACACCCGGACGAACATACGCCGCGCACAAAAGATGATTGTTAATGTATCCTGATTACCATGTAATTTATTTGTATTATAAACAATACTTTCCCACACCTGCCACACATTTCAGTTAATAGTACAATAATAAACAATAACGTGAATAAATTAACATGTAATGTCATTAGTTTCTGTGTATTAGCGAAACGGTTTCTTCCCGAGATAATCGGGTACCCGTTTACAATTTATACGCAAGCGAGTAATACACCTACATGCGAGTAATTATACCTATGATGCTGTTACTGCTGATGCTACTCCTGCTGCTACTGCTACTGCTACTGCTGATACTACTACTGCTCCTGCTGCTACTGCTACTGCTACTGCTACTGCTACTGCTACTGCTACAACAACAACAACAACAACAACAACAGCAACTACTACTACTACTACTACTACTACTACTACTACTACTACTAGGCATGCGCGATTATTACTTTGAGTGATCGCGATCGATTATTAAAAAATAATCGTGATTACTCCATTAATCGGCCTGGTTACAAATTACACTGATATAACAACAAAGGTATATCAATGACGAAAGCTGCAATGGTGTTTAGAAATGTCCATTTGCGGGCCAAGAGAAGACTATTTTTGAAAATGTATCACTGGAATGCCTGGCTCGAGCATCGAGGCAGGCATTCCAATGATATATTTTCAAAAAATAGTCTTCTCTCGGCCTGCAAATGGACATGCATTCGCTGAACAAAATGTAAATAAAAAGGTAGATTTTGAAATATTTTATGCAGTGGTATTATTCACGATTATTCGATTATTTCGTTTTTAATCATATAAATTCAAGATTTAAAAAATAATCGCGATTTTCGATTTAATCACATAATCGCGCAAGCCTAACTACTACTACTACTACTACTACTACTACTACTACTACTACTACTACTACTACTACTACTACTACTACTACTACTACTACTACTACTACTACTACTACTACAACATCATTGTATATATTTTGTAAATTCTGCCTCTATATGAATGTGCATGTGTACATAATGTAAATATTAGCACTAAAGATATGAGGATGAATCTCACAGGGATGTACAGAAAAATACTCACAATAAAATGTGTCTAAAAGTATCTTGGACTATGTATTCTGTGTTGTAACATTTAGGATAGAGACAGGGATCCACATATGTGTCCTTTTGTGGGTATTTACAAAAGTAGGCCAGTCTTCCATATCGGACCATTGAAAATCCTTTTTGATTTTTATTTGAGACGAAATAAACCGTAACATATGATGATTCCATTCCATATAAATTAATATAATTATTTAAGCTGCGAAATTGAAATAGAGGCACGGGTCTCTATTTCAATTTCGCAACTTAAAAACTTTTATTATTGTATATGGAATGGAATCATCATATGTTAAGATTTATTTCGCTTCATTACACATAGGCACATAATTTAAGCTTATAAAAGTATGCAATTTTAACAATTATATTTTCAATCATTCTGGTTTGAATATGCATCTTAAGTAGTTGTATATGTCTTTGTACAAAAATACCCACAAAATCTTGGATGGAATCACCAATAATCCATAGCTGAAAGAAAGTCCATGGTACTATCTAATTTGAGCATGGATGAGATTTCCGTTTGTCACCCTCAGACTTCCGCATGGGCCCCCCAGATTTCAGGGTGTGGGGTTTCCAAGACGTCCGAAAGTTAGATGCCATGATAAACATTGGAGGAAAATTTAGGATTTTCTGACAAAGCCACATACGTCGCATATATAATATCATCGTACTAACATACACTCACTCACATAGCTACGCTGTTCGAGGCAGTGCTTGCAGACCTGTGATTTCTCGCTATGTGAAGTAACATTACGCTAGTGAGTTGGAGGTAGCCAATCAGATTTCTGCCTACTTCACGCAATAGGCGAGAGTTCGGCTGGTGACCTAGTTTACAATCACAAAATCAACGGCAGTCGCGACGTTGTTGATCTGGAAAGAGACGTTTGCACAAGTTTGCAATATATTTGCTCTGAACAACTTATCTGAGGAACAGAAAATGTGTAGCTTGGTTTTCAGTAACAAAAACCGCTAGTTTGCTTTACACGTGTAGATTTGTCTACCTCCTGATTTCTCTACCGAGAATTAATTAATACCGGTAGGTGCTGCTAAATGATGTTGTTGCTGATGTTGAATGTCTCTGCTATGCTGAGTATAACCGAGCAAGTATGTGCTGTGCGCGCAATGATGAATTGACGTATCCAATCTTGAAGCCAGGTGTGTTCTGTAGGTGTTGACGTTCTGTCTGTTGTGTGATGTTCTGACTGATCATGGGGGGGGGAGTATTGTAGGCCAATTGGATGGGGTGGCCTTTGGACAGGGGGATGTGGTCATGTCTCGTTACACGACGGTTGGTGTCCTGTCATAGTTTTTAGATACCGGGAAAATTCGAGCCGAGAGTCTGCTGAACAGGCTGCTTCCCTGCCCACCGTGGGGGTGGGGGGGTGTAATGGTGGTTGGTGCGGTGCGGGATGCCACCTCCTCTGTTGCAGCAGTCTCTCTCATATCTCAAGATTGACGGTCAACAGAAGATGAGTAGAGTGTGAAATGGACTGGGCCGGTGATGTCCGAACTTGGTGAATAGATGAGGGATGCCAGTTGGATTTGGGGTTGTGGTGCGGTCATGGTTAAGGGTTCCGCTTGGGTGGAAATTGGTTTGGCGCTTTGGGGCGTGGTCGGGTACACCTCGTTGTACGGTTTTGCGGTTCTAGACACGCTAAAACTTCATCCAGCCTCTTCACTTCCAGGCTATTCATCATATGTTCCACACCACAGGAAGCATGGCTTGGGTCAGCCTCAGCTTCCGCTTGTGGTAACTCTATGTTGGTGGGCATAGCATGAAGTGGGTGGGAATGGGAAGAGATCGGAGGAACAACTTTTCCATCCAGTCCCTTAGACAAAACAAACACGAAATTCTTCAGATACGACTTCCCAGATCGAGTAGACCCTTGCTGAGGAGGGAGAGGGTGAGTACGTATCTCGTTATCGTCGTCAGCGTTAGCTGCTTGTTCACCCACATTCTGGCTTGGTAGAACTAGGGTTGAACTGGCACCGCAGTGCTCTGCGCTAACTGTGGGAATACTAATTTCCGTAGCAATATCTGTCTGGGTACCGGTGTCACAAGCAATGCCCAGTCCGAGCGCTGGTGCTGGGTTGTCACTGACACAAGGTTTAAGTCAATCGAAGTGGATGACTGAGGTCAGGCCATCCGAAGCACGGATACGGTAGGTCACGTCCGACGTCTTACCTACTACCACATAGGGGCATTTCCACTGGTAACTCAGTTTACTTTGCACGTTTGCAGACCATCGTGAATCATGTACCCAAACCATCTTTCCTGCTTCATACAGATCTCCATGCACCTTCTCGTCATGCCATGTCTTTTGCCGCCGGTGTGCAGTGGATAAGGTTTCTCTTACTAATTCACGGGCTTGTTCTATCCTTTGCTGCAACGGTTCGACATAGAGAGATGGTGAATTTTTCTCTCCTGGTGTTCGAGGCATGGCCAAATCCAGGGGTAAGGCTAATTCACAGCCTAACATTAACCGAGCAGGGGTGTAGCCCATGCTGGAATGTACTGAAGTGCGGTAAGCCATGAGTACACCCGGGAGCCGTAGGTCCCAATCTCTACAATCAAGGCGTGTTTCCTTAGTTCTGTTGAATCTCTCTACCATCCCATCACTTCGGGGGTGGTATGGAGTTGTCCTTGTTTTGACAATATGGAACAATTTACAGAGCTCTGATATGAGCCGGCTCTCAAAATTACTCCCTTGATCGGAGTGCAACTCATAAGGCATACCAAAGCGGCAGAACACATTGTTGGCCAAGACCTCCGCTAAGGTGGATGCCTCTTGGTCCGTCATATTCAAGGGTCCGAGTACGTCAATAGCCACTTGCTCCCACGGTGCACCAACAATCTTAATTTGAGATAGTGCGATATGGTGTTGGCCAACAGTGCGTCTTTGGCATGGGATACATTTGGCAACACATGCCTTGACACTATCGCGAATCCTGATCCAGTGGAATCTCAATTTGATATGGGCAACAGTCCTTTCCACGGCCAAATTCCCGGCGTTATCATGTAGTTGTTTTAATATAATTTCACGATAACTTTCCGGGACTACCAAACGGTCATTAATATATAGAACGTTGTTTATTAATTGACATTCTTCGAACAATTGGTAATAATATTTTGCCATGGTGGATAGAGGTGTTACCGATTCCTTAGGAGGACATACCCATTCCTGAATCCATGCGTATATATTTCGTGTCTGCACATCTGTTCTTTGGTGGTGTGCGATTTTCTCCGGATTCCACTCTGTGCACCTCAATTCAGGGAACTCTGTAGATGGCTGTGTTGACTGTGTCACTGTGGCGGCCTCTTCGTGTTCAGCTTCCGCGCCAATTCTGCTGAGGGCGTCGCCATTCCCATGCAATTTGCTGGGATGGTGAACAACGTTAAAGTTATAGGCCTGCAGGGGTTCCTGCCATCTCGCTACCTGGCCCTCCAAATTTTTTAAGTTCCTGAGCCACCGTAGTGAGGCATGGTCTGTACGGAGTGTAAAAGGGCGTCTGTACAGAAAGTGTTTATAATACTTTATGAAATGGACCGCCGCCAGTAGTTCTCGCTTGGTGGTTGTGTATCTTCTCTCCATTTTATTCAGAGTACTCGAACCATAACCCAATACCTGCTCTGTTCCATCTTCCATGACCTGAGATAGAACCGTGCCAATAGCGTAAGCTGACGCGTCAGTGTCTAAGATGAAATCGAGGTGTGGATTAGGGTGAGCAAGAATCGGGGTTGTCGTCAAGAGTTCCTTCAGTGCCCTGAAGGAGCCTTCACACTCACTCGTCCACTCAAATTGTCGGTCTTTCTCGGTGATCTTATAGAGGGGTGAAGCAATCTTGCTGAAATGTCAGATGTAACGGCGATAGTACTGGCATAGGCCAAGAAAACTCCGTGTCTCCGTAACTGAAGAGGGCTGAGGCCACTCTGCTACTGCCTTAGTTTTTGATGGCTGAGTAGCCACTCCATCACCGGATATGACGTGTCCCAGGAACTCAACGCTCTGTCTAAAGAGATGATATTTCTTCGGTTTGAGTTTCAAATTGGCCGTGCGAAATCATGAAAGCATGGTGTCCAAATTTATTAAGGTTTGCTCAAACGTGGGCCCGAAGACTATTACATCATCGATGTAACAGAGACAGATTTCCCATTGCAGGGTGGTTAAAACTTGCTCAATGAGTCGTTCAAAATTTCTGGGAGCATTGCACAAACCATAGGGCATTTTGCGGAATTGGAAAAGGCCATCCCTACAAAAGAATGCAGTCTTTTCCATGTCAGCTTCATCCATGGCTACTTGCCAGTAACCGCTAGCTAAGTCAAGGGTTCAAAACCACTTGGCTCCGGACAAGGAATCCAAGGCCTGATCTATCCAGGGTAATGGATAAGCGCCCTTAATGCTAAAATCATTAAGGCGGTGGTAGTCTATACAAAACCGCAAGGTTCCGTCTTTTTTCCTGTTAGTACTATTGGGCTAGCCCATGGAGATGCTGAGGGTTCAATAATACCAGTCCGCAACATGTCGTTCACTTGTTGGTGTGCTTCCGCTTCCTTATGAATGGGAAGACGGCGTACCGGTTGTCGTATGGGGTGATTATTGCCCGTATCGATGGAGTGTCGTATGAGATGAGTTTCTCCGTGATCCATGTCTCCAGAGTAAAAACTATTGCGATATTTATGTAGTAGTTTCCGAATTTCTCGTTTCTGTGATTGCAGTAATCCAACTGTGGCACGTAGATACAAATCATGTAAATGTTCGGGTAAATCATCAGTCATCTGCGGTGGTGTGTCAGCAAGTGCAGGTGATTCCAATGAGATTATGTCCACTAAATGGCCACAGCGTACTCCGGGTTCCAGAGTGATAGGATCCACGGTACCATTGAACACGCTAAAAGGTATATTTTCCATATTAGTAGTGTCTACTATTATGGGGAGGGGGGGACTAGAGGTGTTCGTCGGCCGTGTATGTCGAGTTCCTGTTGTCTGCAGTGGATGATGGCTTCGCTGGCACTGAGGAAATCAGAGCCAAGTAGGGAATCACTATGAATAGAGGCGATGACAACTCGCTGTATGAATTGCATCTCTATTTGGATAACTAAATTGACTACACCAGCTACGGGCACATCAGCTCCCGTAGCCGTCTGTAGGTAAATGTTTGTAGTCTAAAGGGGAGGCGTTTTTTGCTCTTCTCCCACTCCAGAAAGTTCTCTATACGAACCGCGGTTGCCGTTAATTGGGCCAAACTCCTGTGGTTGCCTAGAAATAGCTATTCTTTCAGGGCGGGTTCACAGCTCATTGCATTGATAAAAGTGTCGAGATGTAAATGGATCATGCCTTCTATATTGGTTCTCGGATATGCGTGGGGGACTAGCCTCATAATTCGGCTAGCTAACTCGGGAAGAGTTTCCCCCGCGAGTCGTCGGAGGTTCTTAAGACGACTGGTTTCTCCGAGGGCTGTGTCGCCAAATCGCTCCATTAATGCTCATTCCAATTGTGTGTAGGTGGGTGCGTAGTCAGTTCCAAGATCCACAAGAACTTGTAGGGCTTTTCCGGAAAGCTTTGCGGCGAAATATTCACCCATTTGCTGATCATTCCAGCGGTTAGCCCGACTTATGATCTCGAACTGTATTTTATAATTGGTCCAGTCATTCTCGCCACTAAATTCGGAAGGGAGGATGACTCGGCCAAGACCGCGTGAAGAATGAAGCAGTTGAAATCCGGGTGGGGGGGGGGTGCGAGTATCTGAGAATCTGATGAGTATGCTGAGGTTGGTCGTGGTGCATGGTGTTGGCATTTCCCGTCGATGCCGATGCCGAGGAGCTAGGACACGCATACTCCAATTTAATGAGTCCACCCCGGTTGTAGAGCCATAGACCGGCATGGGTCTATGGATGGGAGGCGGATTGTTGTGAAGATTACGCGGACATTCTCTCTGAGGTTAGGGCTGATATTCCTCATATGGTGGTGGTGCAGTCAGCTGACGGTCCTGATGTGTTGCACGACTGATATACCGTCGAAATGGTGGTGCTGATTCCTCCCGATAAATCCGCTGTGTTCCCATTGTGTATAGCGTTGCGCTGGAAGGGGCCGGTGTGGGAGGTTGTCTGTATTGTGGATTATCACCCGGCCATATAATCTCCGTAGATGACACGGGTGAACGATAGTAGTCTGAAGGGCTATTGAGATGCCCGTAATTGGGTCTTTGTCGGGGTCGTCCACGATTCGGCCCTGCTGGTGGTGGCCTATCGCGGATGTCCGATATAGTTCTGAACTCTGTTCCCGCCTGTGAGGCATCCCGAAAGGTGCCGTTGCTAACAGGTGAAAACAGGTTATAGTGCAGTGGTGTTGATTCCGCTGAATTTCTGGCATAGTTGGTGAGTATGTGAGCTGAAAATCCATCGTATGACGCTACCTCTTGATCGAGGGAGTCGTCACTAAATGGAGAAGGTATTGAGCTAAGCTCACTATATGGTGCGGGCGTGAGTTCGCTTCGGGTGGTTAATGATGTTCTTCGAGCCCCACACCGGGCGCCACTTGTAGCTCGCTGGATAGTGTCAGGCCGTTCCAGTGTATCATGTCGACTCACCGCGCCTCAAGTGCACGACGAGTGATGGTGCTGGTTAGCATCCGGTCTCGGGGTGACGGACATTGTATGAGACTGACTAACAAAAACTGGCTCCTAAGGCCGGCGGAACTCAATCGTTCCAGTGGGGCCGTGCGACCATCGTCGCGAACATTAAACACAACCATCTCATCCCAAGAATTTGTGTCACCAGTATGCCTGTCCATAGCAATTTCGTGATCTATGGACTTACAAGATTTGGTTTGGTGACCTAAAAATATAAGTCTATACAATGATTTTACCTAAACAATTATAAATACGCTAGATAAAACTAAAATAAGAGCATACGAAAAAACGAGACATAGAGACAGGTAGATGAACTTTTAAACATGGGGCACCCGGAGGTACCACACAGACTCGTAGGTCCGCAGAGGTATCCCCGCAAGGGGAGGTGACACAAATTCTTGGGATGAGACAGTTGTGTTTAATGTTCGCGACGATGGTCGCTCGGCCCCACAGGAACGATTGAGTTCCACCGGCCTTAGGAACTGGTTTTTGTTACCCGCAGGGCAGTCTCATACAAGCTGTTACCACGAGACCGTGCACTTGTGGCGCGGCGAGTCGACATGATACACCGGAATGGCCCAACAATACCTGGCGAGCTACATATCCATCCTTCATCAGACTTCGGATAACGTCATAATCAGCGCAGCCCGTGTATGATGACATCATAATCATTACATTACAAAGGGTTCCATATAGACCATCACCAAATCTCAAATGGTTCGACACATTGTATGAATTGCATGTCTTTGTAATTCTTTGCTATTTAATAAACATGCTGTTGAATATTTTGAAACTAATTTGACTGGGCGCTATTGCTGCCTTAGGCAGCAACAGCACCCAGTGAAATTAGTTTCAAAATATTCAACAGTTTACTTGTGTAGTTTTTTGGAAATTGATTGTCAGGTTGTTCAGAGTCTAGGTTTGGCCGACCAGCTTTCACATGTCTGATATACTGACACACTGACGATTCATATGGGACTATCTGTGGATGCACCTGCCACAAGTCAATCCTTCGCATTTAAGCCTATTGTACTCTGACTCCATCACGGCTCAGGCAGTATATGTATTTTATTGACGCACTGGCAACGTGCAGCTTCAATTTCCACATGCTATCCAGCGGACAGTCATGCACCCATTAGTTTAATTTGTTGATCACCATCTCCCGGTCGGGGGATCGAACCGCCATACTGCAACTCCGCATAGCAGCAGCAACCAGACAGATAACTCCGTTTAATACATAACGATGATCTCAAAACTGAGAGGCAAACGAGACATCAGGAATCCGCAATTCCATGTGTTCTGAAACCGAAGGTGCTACCATGTCTTCATGATGGGAAGATTCGCCAGCCATGTTAGCTTCGTTGGCAGGCCAGTCATTGCTAAGACTTCAGAAATGAAATATGCGACTATAATTGCTTCAGTCCAGTCATCTCCTTGGCCTGATTTCTGGTGCAATACTTTCTCGAATATATATATCTAGAATATAAGATACACGTTTATATATGTATGTATATATTGTATGTATATATGTATGTATATGATATTGTCAAACGCACCGGCTCAGAATTTTCAAAATTGAAAAGATTCTTGTTTATTTTATTCGTTGAGATTGTCATTTTGTTTTAGAGACGCCATATGGCCTAATTGTCACACAATGATAAATCACTGAGTGGTGTTTTGAAAACCTATTTCAGTTTGACTTTTACTAAGATGTCACGTAGATTCGGATTTTTCTTAAATGCAATTACTGGACGCTTGTTGAAATGTTGTCTGAGATTGTCCTGTAATTTGTGATTTCATCTTTTAGGATTTTGGCAATTTCAACATTTTTCCGATTGTATGTGAGAGTAAATGGGATAATCTCCCTTTGATCTAATGTGCCTGGGTCAGAATTTATGCCCCGAGGCCATTGTTTATAATTGTTTAATCCTGAACGATTCTCTTAGTTTTCTTTGTTTATCAGTTTCCTCTGTTGTGTCTGAAAGATGTAGCTGTTCGATAGGCATAATTTCCCACGTGGGACTGAATGATCAGGAAGATTAAAATGTTCAGCCACATGTGTGTCTTCCTCTAGTCTAATATCTGAGAGGTGTCTAGTTGCACGCCATCTTAGTGGATTTTTCGTTTCGCCGACATACTGCTTTTGACACAATTTGCATGAAATTAAATAAATGACATTTTTAGAATCACAATCTAAATTTGACTGGATTTGAAATTTGCTTTTGTTTTGAAAGCTTGTGAATGTACTCTGGGAAGGAAGAAAATTATCCAATTTACACCTTTTCTTTTCGCATTTCCGAGATCCTCCTTCACCTACAATTGAACGATTATGACAAATTTTGGTAGCTCGAGAATTTCTGGCATTATCTGGAATGAGTTCCAAATTACACAGTTTCAGACAATTTTACGTAGAAACCGAGAAGAGTACCCTCTCGGTCTGATAGCTTTGAATAAGGTCGAACATGGTGATTCAAAGTTTCTCCTATCACTCGAATTTCTATGAAAGTGGATTATTTGTGATTTTACAAGTCCCTTGAAAGTATGCGGCGGATTGAACGATTTCTTGTGCAGTAGTTGATGGGAGTCGGTTGGCTTAAAATAAACTTTGTAGTCTAAGTAACCAGTTGTTTCATACGTTATACCTTTGTATAAGGTTACATCCAGGAAATCTACGGACATCTCATCAATTTCAGCTTTTAGTTTGATATTCGGTTCATGATTGTTCAGAATGGCTAAAAATTCGTTATATGCTTCTTTGGTATGTTGCCAGATCATGAAAATGTCATCTAGGTACCTGCGGTAAATGAGTGGCTGATTTGGACACTTTTTGAGTGCTTCCTTTTCCCACTCAGCCATGTAAAGGTTAGAGAAACCTGGGCTGAAACGCTTACCCACAAATTTGTTGGAAAATTTCACCAGCAAATTCAAAGTCATTGCCTTTCAGACTAAGCTCCAATAGAGCTATTACTTCTCTGTCGGGCCTGTTGGTGTCGGGGTAGTCGGCAAATGCTCTACGAATTGAATTTAGACCATTTTGGATATCAATGTTTGTGTACATAGCATCGACGTCCATCGTAATTAAGAATGAATTTGGAGGGACCGAGATCTTAGAGACCTGGGCTAGGAATTCTTCAGTGTTTTTCAGATTGCTAAAATGTCTGTTCGCAATTAGCTGAAGATGGTAGTCGATAAATTCACTAATCCTATATGATTCCGAACCACAATCTGAAATAATGGGTCGCCCTTGTGGAGTCATTGGGTCGGTCCACGAGTCAACAGACTTATGGATTTTAGGAAGAAGATAAAATTTACGTGGTTTCGAATCATCTTTTACAAAGAGATATTTAAATTGCTTTTCAGTTATCTTCTTGTTATTGACCCTTTTTGGAGAATTTCATTAAATTTGCTACAGTTATTTTGCCAAAGTGGTTCCTTTAGCTTTTGGTAATGTTTCTGATTACTAAGCTGTCTATGTGCTTCTTTGATATAGTTATTTTCGTCCATTATTACAGTAGCTGATCCTTTATCTGCAGGTTTAATAACAATTTTATTATTTTTAGATAACCCTTGTAGGGCATGGAGCTGCTCATAAGATACATTTTGCTGATCATTTGGAAATGTTGTATTTTTAATACGCTCTGAATAAAGTTTTATACTTTCACCGATTGCTGGTTCAACCAGTTTCAAATTTGTTGCCCAGTCTGTTTTCTCAATGAATGGTGGAATGTTGCTATTCGAGTTTCGAAAAAAATATGCCAGTTTGACGCGGTGACCAAATTCAGCAGTTTCAATAAGGCCATTTTCTAAATCTGCATCCAAACCAATTTTGGGTTTCGGAGTTGGTACAAAGGTTAATCCAAAATTAAGCAGCGATTTTCCGGTTTCACTTAACTGCGAACCAGCTAGGTTGACAATATTACTGCCTAGTCCATTTTCTGGGTGGCAGCTACCTTGACCCGAATCTAGTTTAAATTAAGGAAATTTAGCCAATTGCTATAGATAGTGTTAGCAGTCCCCTCAGTCCAATGTATATTGTCACGACACACTCTGAAATCTGCGATTGGCAGACGTGGTATGGCAGTAACATTGGCCCTAGGGGACTCTGCAATTCGATTAATTGCCTCAAGAATTTCCTTCTGGCTAGGGATCGAGGTAGCTGAGAAGTTCAATTGGCTGAAATAAATCATAGTTTTAGGGAACTTTTTTCTTATCATGCTGAACATCAATCTCAGTCGAGTCTCAGTGTCTGAGAGTGGACTGTTCCGGTCATTGATATCTATGTTAAGGATCAGCTTCTCAGGATGG
Organism: Chaetoderma sp. LZ-2023a; assembly: GCA_034401795.1. Classification (NCBI taxonomy): domain Eukaryota; kingdom Metazoa; phylum Mollusca; class Caudofoveata; order Chaetodermatida; family Chaetodermatidae; genus Chaetoderma; species Chaetoderma sp. LZ-2023a. Next base: position 121,430,772 of record CM067359.1, read on the forward strand.
ACTGACCCTGTGTGAACATGACAGTTCTTATGTCATTAATAGATGCGCCAGGGAAGCAGGCCACCTGTGTGTCTGGATACGGGTCTACGTTGATTGTGCTGAGATTTGATGCTCCCACGATCAAGACTTTTTTACAAATGGTGGGAAGCTGCCAATTGGGTCTATTTACAGACTCGTCCCGGAATTTCCAAAAGGTGTTCTTCTCTAGCTCAGTGGGACAGGTGGGTCTTCTGGGCTTACAAAACGGAGATGGTGTGAAACGGGGTTGTGGGATCTTTGCTACAGGTGGCTTTTCACGTGATGATATTACACCAGCTACACGCTGTGGTAGTGATGGAAAATCATCAGGTGAAAACGGCATCATAGGGGATGATGTGGATTCGGGTAGTGGAATCAAGGACGGATCTACTGGCGAAATCACATTAACAACGGATTCAGAGCGTTTTCTACGTGATGGTCTTCCACCAGCTACGCGCTTTGGTAGAGGTGCAAGATCATCACGTGGAAACGGTGACATAGGGGGTGGTGGTTATTCAGGGAGAGGGGTCAAGAGCGGGTCTACAGGCGAATAATTACAAGGGGACAGTCTGTCATTTAGACGTTTAAGGGGTGGTGAAACCTAAGTGGGCGATCTTACTCTCTTCCTAGCCTGGGAGGGTGGAACCACACATGCATGTTCGACTGTTGGTTTACGCTTTGGCGTAACATTCTTTGTGCCAACAGTCGAGCGGAAATGTGGGTCAATAGGTCTAATGAAATCATAGCATGCTGCAATAGCGCTTCCGCTGAACTTTCTACCATGGTTGTTCTTGGCCCAGCGGATGGCAATGGACATAGCGAGGCCGAGGTCAAGGTTATGATGGTCTTGGGCGGCGAGGATCTGGGACCTTAAACACCCTAGCTGACAGTTATAATGACCAATCAGCGTTCTCACCATTGATTTTGCCCACTCAGAGTTCACCGACCAAATGTCAAAGAGGATATCCTCATTTGGCATGGCCGGCTTCAGAAACTTATTTAGATCCCTTACCTTCTGGCCATTAGGCAAAGTGTCTAACCTGAGGTGGCTACTCAAAATACTAATATGGTGAAAGCACTGGATCACCATATAGTACACCTTGACTAGGCGGGCTTGGGCAGACGAGTGGTGATGCGATTCACATCCCGCACCATCCCTTCGTCTACCTTTGCCTGGCCTGGCCATAGTGCACTTCTCAGTCAGGCAAATCCCAGTCAATCAATCAATCTTAATCAATCTTAATCAATCTCGATCAATCTCGATCAATCTCGATCAATCTCGATCAATCTCGATCAATCTCGATCAATCTCGATCAATCTCGATCAATCTCGATCAATCTCGATCAATCTCGATTAATATCAATCAGTCTTAATCAGTCTCAATCAATCTTAATCAATCGTAATCAATCGTAATCAATCTTAATCAATCTCAATCAATCTCAATCAATCCCAATCAATCTCAATCAATCTGTCGCTCCCTCAATCTGTCACTCACACACTCAAACAACCAATCAATCAATCTATCAATCAATCAATCAATCAATCAATCAATCAATCACTGTCGCTCCCTCAATCTGTTACTCACACACTCAAACAACCAATCAATCAATCAATCTATCAATCAATCAATCAATTAGAAACACTCACAATTGATACACCTGTTAATCAAACAGTCATTCAATCAATTAATCAACCAACCAGATAAACAAGCAACCAATTACAATCAATCATACACCATCAACTAATCACTTAATCAGTAGGATACACTCAGACTCAGTTAACAATGTAAACAGGCGCACACTTTACAAGTCTTGACAGATGGTCTGTCTTTAAATTTCCTAATTCAAGAGGGGTTAATTTACAGCGCTGAAATAGAAGTAATATGGTTAGTAGCAATGATTAATGACATGTTAATATCTAGTACCTAAGAACAATCAATACAGTACTAACAATATAAATATTATAACTTACAGCAATACAGGAATACAGGCATGTAGGAATACAGGAATACGCAGTAATGAAATTTTTCACATCGTCAGAGGGCTGGACGCGTTTCGTGTTGATACACTTCTTCAGCAGCCTATTAGACAAATCTACCAGTCCAACAGTTTGCCCTACTATTTATTGGGCAAGTGAATGTTTTTGAGACTTAATCATTTTCTTTAAAGTTACTAAGTTGTTTGCTTTGAGGCACATGCCGCTAATAAGGTGTTATAATTCATTGTAATAATGTATTGTTGACCAATTGAGCTCTGGATAAATGAATTGGTTTCACGTTGGAAAGGTGTCAAAGATTGAGCTACTTTCAATGGCTTTAGCGGCGGACTACTCAATGGTTCAAAGAGAACTAGTAATCTGACTTTGATGTGAACCATGAGGTCATTTGAAAGGCGCTTAAGTGACCTTTTCAAAGTATAATAAATAATTTGGAACGCAAAGAAAACATTTAGAAGAAGTAAGTGATTGATGGCCTTGTTTGAAAATCTTTGATCTGAACGAGTAATTTTGATTTTAAATGTTTTTGCTTTGTAATATAATTACACAGATGTCAACAGTTTCCATGGGCATTGGTTTCAAAGATTATCATTGCTTTGAGAATGAAGTCATTTTCTGTGAGTAATTTTCTCCCTAAAACCGATAAATGAACAAACAAATCGCATGATTGAATGATACAAGGATAGAAGGAAAGAAGGATGGACATACCTAACCAATCACCCAACCAATCAACCACCCACCCAACGAACCACCCAACCAACCACCCAATCAACCACCCAAACAACCACCCAACCATCCAACCACCCAAAACACCACCCAAACAATCAACCAGCCAACCAAACCCCCAACCAACCACCCATCCACCCAACCACCCAAACAAGCAACCAACCATCCACTCCACCACCAAATCAACCATTCAACCCACCATGATGGAAGAATGGAGGGAGAGATGGAAGGAATGGTATGGGGAGAAAATATGGGAGGAATGAGAGCTTGAAGGAAGGATGGGATGATGGAAGGAATGAAAGATGAAAGGGATGAAGGCCGGAAGGAAGGAAGGAATGGAGAGGGAGGAATGAATGAATGAAGGGATGGAGAGGGAGGGAGGAAGGAAGGAGGGAGGGAGAAAGGAAGGAGGGAGGAAGGATGGAGGGAGGAAGTAGGGCCGAAGGAGGAAGTAGGGCCGAAGGAAAGAGGAAAGGAACGAACGAACGAATATATATATATATATATATATATATATATATATAAGTGTATCTTATATTCTAGATATATATATTCGAGAAAGTATTGCACAAGAAATTAGGCCAAGGAGATGACTGGACTGAAGCAATTATAGTCGCATATTTCATTTCTGAAGGCTTAGCAATGACTGGCCTGCCAACGAAGCTAACATGGCTGGCGAATCTTCCCATCATGAAGACATGGTAGCACCTTCGGTTTCAGAACACATGGAATTGCGGATTCCTGATGTCTCGTTTGCCTCTCACTTTTGAGATCATCGTTATGTACTAAACGGAGTTATCTTCGCAGTACTCATACCAGCCACAGATTAGTATGAATACTAGACAGGTAGGTGCAGCTAGGTAAATGCATCCTTTCATGGGCTCAGTGTACATTTGTGGTGCACCCGCCTACATGTAGATCTATCCCGTACTGAAGCAAAGTCTTATGAACGCCGTTTGAACAAGCGGCAATACGTTGCTAAAGATTCCAGAATCAGATTGTTCAGTTTGAAATAATATAGCTGGACAAAAGTTGGAAATTCCAGTTTTAAATCTATGATAAGTTATCCGAAGCGTAGTTTACAGACGTGCACGTGCATCTGAGTTATCACCCGGTGGCCATTAACTCTTTTTGTGAAATTGTCCATAGTCAAATATGACGTTGAGATTATGGAAATTATATACTGAAATTAAATGCATTAAGAACGAAATAAACGTTCAAAGTAACATACTAATAACATTAGCGAGAATTATTTATGAGCAAATTAAATGTTATGTGACAACATTACAAATTTGTTTGTAAGCCGCGTACGTGTCAGTGTTTTGATTGAACAAACAAAGGACAGAGATGGACCGATACTATTTGTTGATTTGATGAGTCATGGGTTTCTACTTGTATGTAATTATTGCTTTGTATATATACTGTTGTCCGGCCTGTGAGCGGACATGAAATACCATCTTCATCACTTCTGGTAGGCCCTACAGAGCTCGTTAAAGCATGAATCTATCTCTCGTGTCGAAATTGTTGTTACCGTTAGTAATTTTTTAATAAGGAATTTAGAAAATCTCTGTACAATTTGTTTAATATTTTATTAATTGGCGATCTTGCCTTAAAATTTATATTATCCTAAAAGTATATAATCAAGTTTAAAGAGTTGATTATTTGTGAAGTAAAGTCGTCATCAAAGGAGAACTACACATTCCTTTATCTGGATTGATAGTCAGATATGTCGAAGAGCCGACTGCCCATCTTCGTTCACCGCTAGAGGCAGTCGCAGCTACACAACCAGATTACCTCTAGTAGAGACCGATCCAACGACTTTGTAGGAATAAATATTAGCAGTTAGAATTGATTATCTTCTCTTGACCGATTTGTGAAGACGACCGACCGGACCGACCGACGCTAGACGTCCAGAAAATCTTCAATAAGTATTCAGCACAATTTAGAAATAACTAAGGCCCGATTTATAAGTCGATCTTCTCTTGTGACGTGCCAGCTAAATTTGCCTGAAAATGACAGCGTCCAGTATATAAATCAACCAGTCGGCATTAGGGCGGCGCGACAGAAAGTTAGACTTATAAAAAACGGGTCTTAGGACCGGTTTTTAGTCGAACTTTCTGTCGCGCGCTATTGACGACTGGTTGATTTATGTTGAACTAGTTAGGACTTATAAAACAAAATAAAACGTGCTGTTGAATATCTTCAACGTAATTGGATCGAAAGATATCACTGACGTAGGTAGGATTTCTTTAGGGGTTGAGGTAGGGTGGGGTGGTGCCGATACAAAAGTGGGGCTCCCGGGCCCCCACCCCGCCACCAGAAAATTTAAAAATATTGATGCTCTCAAAGGGTATCTCCTGCATTTTGAGTGGTGAATACAAACTCTTAGTAGCATTATTTTACTAATTTCTTCTGAAAAATTCAAATTCTACACTTACGATCTTACAAGCAGATGTCTGCTTGCAAGATAAAATAGGATATTCTTTTCTCTAATCGTAGGATTTCAGGGCTAATTTTATTAATAAGCCTACAAATTGAGGCACTTCTCAAAATTCGTAGTCTAATTCGAAAAATTATCTCTGATTTCTCCTTGAAAAGAACACGCTTTAAAAAATTTTTTTTTCTTAAACAACAAACCTCAAGCGCCTGGCGGAAAGTCTTTGTTTACATAATTAGCGCATAGTTTGCTTTTACTGTAGTAACTTTTGTTACAAAGTCCATGGAACGTTTTCTTTGTCTTTCTCTTCTTTTCTCCCTTTATCTTCCTTTTCTTTTTCCTTCATTCCTTTTTTGTTAGGTCCCGATTAGGGGACCTATGCCCCCTAGCCACCCAAACCCCTCTGTCTACGCCCATGGCAGCAAAGTTTTCCAATACAATTCTGAAATATTCAACAGAACATTTTTTGTATCGTATTCAAAATTGCACTAACTAGTTAACATGTTTCTGTTTTTGCTTTTTAAGCTATTAGAAAATTAGCTACCAAGTTATCGTATTAGAAAAAGCAGCACCATGAAACATACGCCATTAAGTGCATTGTAACGTGTCGTTGGTGCATCAATGTAACTTTCTAAGTTTATCTATCCATCAAAAGCCGTCATAATTAAAGCGATGCTAATCTCATTTCAAATGTTGTATTGCACCGATAGAATATGGTTTATAGATTCCATATCATTCATATCCTGTCACATTCCCTGATCTGTATGGCGATTATCTGTTTTGCAATATCGAGTAAATGTTGAACAGTGATCGACACCATTTTGCCTCCTCAATCTATTGTGTGTGATGTCATGTACGCTCCAATGAATCACATTCTTTATTATGTAATGTTCATTCCATTGAATATTTTGAAACTACTTTGACTGGAAGTTGTTGCTGCCTATGGCAGCAACAACTTCCAATCAAATTTGTTTCAAAATATTCAACAGCTTACCTGTAGGATTACTTTTATACCGCATTACCAAACTATAGCTGGCGCCTCTATGACTGAGCGTATATACCGAGGCAGACACACTAGGGATTTTCTGATTGGTTGAAAAGTAAATCACGACAGCCATCATATGGTGTAGAAATGTACCAACGTTTAACTACTAAATCCCGAATATCGTTCCTTAGCGGCGTGATAAAAAGCTTAAAATACCTGGATGGTTTATGACCGGCGTGTTAGATCACCTGAATAGCTATCGAGAGATAGGATTAGTTATCCTTTAACTACGTGATGCGCAGCGTGCATCATAATCGTGATGTCATTAATGATTCCATAAAGTCCGTCTTTAACGCTTAATAGTCCGACATGTTGAACGAATAATTGTATGTCTTTACCTTTTAATAAGCATTTGGCTGACTATTTTGAAACTAATTTGACTGGACGCTGTTAATCCCAACAGCACCCAGTCAAATTAGTTTCAAAATATTTAACAGCTTACCTGTATAGGTTTCTGAAAAATGATGGTCAGAGAGTTCAGAGATCGATAGATCCCAACACGGACGATGTGTGGGTGGAGCTCAGATAGAGATGGGCGGGGCATAGCAAAAACCGGAAAGGCCCATTGACAACAAGGCCATCACTGATATTGGATAGGTCTACCAACCCCGTTGATCCTGTCGTAACCAAGCCGGCCGGATGAAGTGGTCACGAGGAATGTCTATTTCCAGACCAGTAGAACAGTCAGTAGAAGACTATTTCTTTTTAATTTACCGGTGGAATGACTGGTTATGTAACAGAGCCAGTCATCCCAGTGGTAAATTTCTAAAAAATAGCCTTCTCACGTCCTACAAATGGACATTCAATAAGCAAATAATAAGATTTCATCGACTACATTTAGTCATTAAAGTGGCGCGGGGATCAGTTACGTGAACTCTAATTGAATACACGCGATGGATGAGAGCAGTACTTAGAATGAGGATCATACGACTTCGACCGTTTTGGGGACATGTGAGTACAATAAACTCTAATATTGTACACACAAAATTGTGATGAACTACATACCGAACACCTCAGAAATATCTTAACATTCTTCTGTTTTTTTAGAAACATAATCTTATTTGTGAGCTGTACTGCACCCATGAATCATGTTATTGCATACATTAACCAAACACGCACGCACGCGCGTACGCACGCACAAACCTATCCACGCACGCATGCGCACACGCACGCAGAGCTTCCAGTCAAAATAAGTTTCAAAATATTCACCACGTTATCTGTATAGTTACCTAGAAATTCAAACTCAGGGAATACAGGGTTCAATGTTTTAATATCAATTCAAACGCGCGTGTAAATAGGGCTAAGCTAGAAATAGACGGGGCATTGTGAGAAATAAATCCCACTTTTGTCAATCGTCTCCGACTAACTGTAGAGTCGGCATCAAGAACAGAGAGATCTGATCTGTGGCGGCTCAGAACTATACATGACGCTTAATAAATGGACGTTTCCGGTTATAGCTATGCCCCGCCCATCTCTAGCTAAGCTCCGCCCACACCTCTCTCGTGTTGGGATCGATCGATCTCTGAACACCATGACTATAAATTTCCAAAAAAACTACGCAGGTAAGCTGTTGAATATTTTGAAACTAATTTGACTGGGTGCTGTTGTTGCCTTTGAAAATATTCAACAGCATGTTTATTAAATAGCAAAGGGAGATTTGATGACGGTCTATATGGAGCCATTTGTGACGTAATGATTGTGACGTTATCATACACGCCCTGAGCTGATTATGACGTCATACGAGGTCAGATGATGTATGGCTACTCTGGAAAGGTGAATTACGTTACATGGAGACTGGCGTCACAATCCTAATTATTAATGACGTATTATAACGAATTTTATGTCTTTTGATAAATTTACAATTAAAACATATTCTGTTGAATATTTTAAAACTACTTTGGATTGGACATGAGCAACAACCGAATTGGCTTCTGTAGACCGCTTAATGGTGGCTTTGCTGGTTGCTGTAGACCTTTGTCCTTTCAATGGTGTTTTTTGAGATTTTCCATTATATCTGTCAAACTGCCTGGTGTATAGTTATAGTTTGAGGTGATGAATCTAACTGCACGTTTCTGCACATTTTCTAGTTTGTCCTGAAGCGTTATTTGATGAGGGTCACGAACTGTACTTGTATATTCCAAAACTAGTCTAATCAGTCCCATGTATGCTCGAAGTCTGATTTCTTGTGAACAGAATGCTAAATTTCTCTTCAACAGTCCTAAAGTTATGTACGATGTGCTGCATATCTGTGTGATGTGTTTGTCCTAATTTAAGTCATGTGCGATGTTGACGCCTAAGTCCTTTGCTGATGAGAGAAAACTGTGGCTGGTTCCTTTTAGCATGTAGTCAAATTTGATGATTTGTTCTTTCTGGCGAGGCAGATCAGGTTGCATTTTGTTGGTTGGAAGCGCATTCCTCAAGTAGTGGTCCAGTTAACATGTTTATGTCATATTGGAGTGCTTCGCAATCTTTCGGGTCATTAATTTCCCGGTAACATACACACTCGTTGCCGAATAGCCTGGTTTCTGAGGAAATATCCTGGACTATGCCATGTATGTGGGGGCTCCGAACCGTTTCTTGATGCACACCAGATACAACCGCTGCAACGTTTGATTTAGCACCATTGACTACTACACCTTGTTTTGCGATCCGATAATCCAATTTCGTATGTTTTGACACACCATATTTATGCAATTTAGATTTTAAACCTTCGTGTGGAACGGTATCAAAAGCTTCTTCAACGCCGAGAATAAAACTGCACTTGTTTCCGGTTATCAATGGATGAAGCCCAATCATTGATGACATTAATTAGTTGAGTTTCACAACTGTGAAATTTACGGAAGACATACTGTCGGTGAATTACGATGTTATTCTTCCCAATGTGGCTAATGGATCCTTCAGGTTGTAGCGGTGCCCCGCTCATCTCCAGCTAATCTCCACTCGCACCTCGCTCGTGTTGGGATCGATTGATCTCTGAACACCCTGACTATCACTTTCCCAAAAACTACACAGATAAGCTGTTGAATATTTTGAAACGAATTAGACTGGGTGCTGTTGCTGCCTAAGGCAGCAACAGCGCACAGTCAAATTAGTTTCAAAATATTCAACAGCATGTTTATCAAATAGCAAATAATTTCAAAGACATACAATTCATACGTGGCGGACTGTTTGAGATTTAATGACGGTATATATGGAACCCTTTGTGACGTAATGATTGTGACGTCATCATAAACGCCGCTTAGCTGATCATGACGTCATATGACGTCATTACTCTGGAAATGTCCATTAAATTAGAGCAGGTGGTGTGTTCCAACATCTTACAGCAAATGCGTGTGAGTGAAACCCGTCTATAGTTGCTTGATAAGGAGCGGTCGCTTTTTATATAAGGGACAAATTGTAGATATGGGAGTGTCTTGTGGGAAGTCATGACCCCGCTAGATGTCTTATATCTTCGAGTAAGTCCTAAGAGAAATTTATGATTTGAAAATACCAGGTGAGCTAATGGACCGGTTGACTTTATACTTTCAATATTTGGTTATTATTATTACATCAGCTAGTTGACATCAGCTAGTGCTGATGACATTCAGTTTCTAAATAGATGGTGTGTGAATGTAGCACACTCAGGATGGATGGATAAAGTTTTATCGTCAAATTGAAATAGTTGAATCGATTGGAATGAGTCCCACGGTTCTGAGTTGATGTGTATCTGGAAGTAGTTTAGATGAAAGTTGTTGCTGTTCAGTCGGCATACACTTTTATGATATTCAGCAGTTGGTGGATCGATAGTTTGGAAAATAATCGAGGTATAAGAATCACTGGAATCGGACGTGACAAAGGGGCGTAGTTGATGACGTTAGGCATTCTGATTCTCACACGAGAATAGAACGACATCAGCTGGCAATGAGATCATACAGCTCATGTGCCTATTAACTCTAGCATCCTACAGGCTTATTCACGTTAGGCAATGGACAGGACACGGACATTGTAGCGTCCTGTAGGAATTAATAACATAATCGAAATTTGTATATCAACTATATGTCACTCATACAATGGTCTGCAACAACAACACATTCCATAATGTTGTTAGTTAGCTGACAGATCGCATCAAATCAGAACCAGCTACCACCGCTGTGTCTATGTGAGGCATCATCTCCATAGAAGAGTAGAACAGAGTTTGATTGGTCAGAATGACGTCACGATCAATGAGCGACGATCAAACTCTGTAGCAGAGAATTAAACAGAATAGGTTTCGAAGTTGAAATCGAAATACAGGGATTGTTGATTGGTCAGAACGACCAACGTTTATTAGGAAGAAACTTCTAGGAAGAGATAAGCAGAAGTTGATTGGTGGAATAATTGTCCGGGCCAATCAAGCTGTGCTTATAGCATACCTAGAAGAGTCATTTAACGGATTCAAGAAGAATCTAATTATTATGATAGTTATAGAACTTGGCTAGAGTGCCAAGATAAGTTGTATATAAGTCAGGATTTCAGACTTATAGATTATTCAATTCACCACCGTGAATCCTGAACGTCACGCTGACGTTCAGCACTGTGAGCTATTGCTTAGCATAACGAAGCTCTGTCGTATTTAAGTTAGAATAGATTCGTTAGTTTAGTACATTGATTGTACCAAGTTTGATTTATGAGCTAGTTTGCTCCTTGCTTTAAAACCTTGTATATTTGTAAAATAAAAAGTTTAACTTACGTATATGTAAGTTCGGCGTTAGTCAAGTTTGTTAGTAGTGAAACCTCCAGTCCTTACCTGAGGAACATCACGTCAGATAGGCCCAGCAGTCAACAGTAAAATATCGTCACCTACCATCTGTCAGACGAGGCTAGCCAGACTGCGTTCATCCTTCTCCGTTACCGATAACTGTTGTCGCAGCAACATTATCTGGTTGCCGGTAACGAAGCAGGATTCACTACTGAAGAAGAAGACGTCATCATCGAACCCCGAAGATCACAAAATCTTCAAAATGTTGGCTCATTTCCAATTAGTTGGGATAACTCCTTTGTCTACGAACTGTTGAAAAAAAATGTCATAGCATGTCTGACAGTTCTGTTGACAGTTCTTTGTTTATTCGCGGATGTATTTTGTCTGACCCCATGGCTTGATGCTTTTAAGCCATTTAATGATTTCTTAATTCCATTTCGTTTGATAGTGATGTTTTCCATTTTACTTGTTATGTGAATTATGTATTGTATTTCGCTAAAGATTGTTTCAGTGAACACACTGGTAAATTGGTTGTTAAGTGATTCGGCTTTGCTAAGGTCGGTATCTGCGCGAATTCCATTGGTCTTTTGTGTAGGGATTCCTTGATTGTCAGATTTTTGGTTGCTAATATACTTCCAAAAGTGTTTTGAGTCAGCGTTTCTGTCACTGAGCAAATTGCTGACATAGTTGTTGTGGGAATCCAGAACCTCTTTCTTAATTTGCTTTCGCAGAGTTTTCCAGCCATCTCTTAGGCATAGGATGGGTTGAAGAAGATACTAGCTGTTCCAAGCTAGATTCATTACAGATAACAGCTATGGCTTGGCCGTCTGAATCTGATAAAGAGGCACCAAGCTCTGTGCTGAGTTTTGTTTTCGAATCAATCTTCCTGTAGTTAACGTCACCAGGAATGTGAATATTTGCTATAGGCGGGTTGCTTTATGGTTTGATTTGATCACGAGTAGCCGATCTCTTAGTAGGTTAATGTGATATGATGGTGCATCTGGTTCCCTATACCAACCGCTGATGTAGTGGTCTTTTCCATTTATTGACAACTTTGCCCACATTGATTCTGATCCATTTTAGGTCGTATACTTATGATGATTCTAAGGTTTGCTTCACTAACAACATAGTCCCTCCCTCGGCCATTACTCTATCATTTCTGAATATATCGTAGCCTAATTCATGTGGAGATAGTTCATTTGATTCTACTAATTTGTCTATTTTGGTTTCTTGAAAGCCTACAATGTCTGGGTCGCATGTTGATAGATATTTCTGTATTTTCTTCCTCTGATGCTATTTATGTTGATTGATAACGTGGTGATTTGTTTCGTCAGATTTCGGCGGAAATGATGCATTAATGGACCTGTCCAGAGAAATGACGTCATATGATGCCATAATCAACTAAGCGGCGTGTAGGATGACGTCATAATCATTACGTCATAAATGATTGTATTATGCCCGTCTTTAACTCTTAATAGTCCGACACGTTGTAAGAATTGTATTATATTATTTAATAAACATACTGTTGAATATTTTGAAACTAATTTGACTTGACAACAGCACCCACTCAAATTAGTTTCAAAATATTCAACAGCTTACCTGTATAGTTTTCTGGAAACTGATAGTCTGGGAGTTCAGAGAACGATCGATCCCAATACAAGCGAGGTTTGGTTGGAGCTTAGCTAGAGATGGGCGGGGCATAGCTAAAAATGGAAAGGTCCATTGCTTCAAATCGGTTACTGATTTCGATGTCTGCAAGGTTGAGTGATTTAATAGGGTGACGTTGTCACAGGGTGGACACCTCCAGGCACAGTTTGTTGTTTGCATTACCCTGTAGTCTGCGTCGGAGATTAGCAAGCATTTGGTATGAACCTATTTTTACATGAGTTGCATTCTACTGCCGACTCCTAGTTAGAAACCTTCTCTGGGCAAAGGCCACACGCTGCAGAACAGTATGAACAATACCATTTGTCCTCCGATGTCTATAGTAATTTATAAGCTTTGCTGTCAACGTCTGCGCAAAATATGTGTGTCCATTTGTCACACTCATCACGCTGAATTGCTTTGCCCGATTTCTCCACACGTTTTTTTGCATGCTCCACATCCTCTGTTCGGGCCAAGATTTAGTTCGATGTCACCGGCGAGGATCAATAATTTGAAGAGATGACTGGAACTACTCAGTAATCTGTACACCTCCAGGTATTTCTGGCTTATGGTTTAGTATTGTTTAAAATAACTGGTGTGTCCTTGATGTGTTCTGACCGGAAGGTTTTGTTGATCCCAGTCCTTTACACCTTACCTTTGGCCTCTGCCCACCAGGTGTAGATTACCCATTAAAAGGGTGCATCATTCTCAGATAAACCGGACATACCGGTATCGAAACTATTTGACGGGGCAAATCAACCAGACCCGAAAAGCTTTGATCTAATGGAGAAAAGTAGTCCTTGATACGCCCCACACATCTTTAGCATCTTCGCCAGTATTTGGATCGATCGATCCCTGAATTACCTGACTATCAATCTCCAGAAAACTATATAGGTAAGCTGTTGAATATTTTGAAACTAATTTGACTGGGTGCGGTTGCTGCCTATGACAGCAACAGCGCCCAGTCAAATTAGTTTTAAAATATTCAACTGCATGCTTATTAAAAAGTAAAGACATACAATTCGTGCAACAACGCTTAGTCCGTCATCAATTAAGAGTCCCTGACGAACTTAGCTACGACATTCATGACTTAATTAATTATGATGTTATCCTACACATCACGTATTTGATTATGACGTCATATGGTTGATGAAGAAACCTCCTTTCAGCACACACATACACACGCACACACGCACGCACGCACGCACGCCACGCACGCAACTCAAGAGTGCCATAGTTGTTGCGTTTTCTCAATATTATCATAACCTCATAACGCAGGTTACAGGGCCGGTCCTGGGCCAATATCGATCCAATATAGCCCATTGTTGGCCCAGTAGTGGCCCTATAACCGTCGCTATCTGGGGTGGGTGCGGGTTGGGGATGGGGTGGTGTTGAGGTGAGGGGTGTTATTAACTTTAATATATTTGTGTTTTGCAGCAATGGTTTTACCTGCTTCTGATAATAGCCACCTGTTTTGGTTTGTCAGTTTTAAGAACGCACCTATTTGGTTACATGCCCAGGCTGCTCTACACGGTGGGCGGAGTCCATGATGCAAGTCGGATATACACTGAAATCTTAGGCTACAATTGCCGCAGCGTTCACACTGACCCAGAATTGGAATTACCGTGTCGAACAAACTTTTCGACTAACTTAAAAGAAAACATCAGAAAAATTATGAATTATCCCAGTGCGCATGTCAAAGAATATTTCCACAGAGAAAACTTAGACGTGTTTCGGCAGCGAGATTTATCAGGCGTTGTCCCGGTGTTTACCACAGCTATTTCTTCAAACCATTATGACGAGCTGATGGGAGGATTAAACAGTTTCCACAACACGGTCCTGCAATTCTATCCCGATCTGAGACTCATCTTATATGACATCGGCCTCTCAGAAGAAGAGATAGTTAAGGTACATAATTTAGACGGATCAGATTTGTGAGACAAATAATTGATGCCACAATCAATGGACCTTTCCGGTTTTGGCTATGCCCCGCCCATCTCTAGCTAAGCTCCACCCACACCTCGCTCGTGTTGGGATCGATCGACCCCTGAACACCCTGACTACCAATAAAAATACACAGGTAAGCTGTTGGATATTTTGAAACTAATTGGACTGGGTGCTGTAAGGCAGCAACAGCGCCCAGTCAAATTAGTTTCAAAATATTCAACAGGATGTTTATTAAATAGCAAAGGATTACAAAGACATACAATTCATACAACGTGTCGGACTCCTCGAGATATGATGACGGTCTATAAGGAATCCTTTGCGACGTAGTGATTGTGGCGTTATCATGCACGCGGTTAGCTGATTATGACGTCATACGAGGTCAGATGATGGGTGAATACTCTTTAAAGGTGAATTACGTCACTTGTTATCTCACGTCACAATCGAAAGGATGTATCTTCGTCACAAAAATCGAAGTCTGTCATAAGAGTGTATGAATTGTATGGCGTGAATGAATTTACAATTTTACAAAAATAGTCAACAGCTTACCTTTATAGCTACCTTGGAATTTAGATTTTGGTACTTCAGGTTTCAAAGTATCAAATCGATTATAATTCAATAACATGTGGGTGGAGCTTAGCTAGGGGCATATATAGAAATGGAGCCCCATATTATGCTTGATAATAGTTTATTATCTGTATGTCAAGCTAGCTTCTGTTACGGGGTTTAATAATAATGCCTACCTACCCGTTCGCTTGCTCGCATGGCCATACGCAAACCTATACCCAAATGTCTACCCGCCTACCCGTCCCCCTGCACACAACCTGCATGGCTGATTGCCTGCTGAATCAGCATAGCAACATACATCTTACGGAGATTACATAAATTACCGCCATTTTTTTCAACGAGTGTTGTCATTTGCGAGGATCTTTCATGTTCTCCAGGTTCATTGCGGTTCATTTTTGCCTTTAGTGGCCTTATGCCGTGTTCTCACTAGAGAATTAATCAGGAATAACGCCATACTTCAGTATGGCGTTATTCCTGATTAAGTCTCTAGTGAGAACATGGCCTTAGATTATGTCCCTTGCGTCTAATCGCAAAATGCCGAACAAGTTGTTGTTATGGTGTCCTGTGCGCGCCTTAAACATATTGCCACCCAATGCTGAACACGTTAATGTTTTTTGAGTGGGTGATATCTGACATTTAAAGAACGTGTCCAAACATTGGCCATCCATGTTGCGCTCCCCTCACAGATAGTGGAACAGTGTTGCACAGCTTGTAAAGTGCTGAACTTCAGATGAGGCTGTGAGGCCAGTGGTGATTCGCGATGGCTCACAGACCTGGTGTTTGCGACGGCAAGAATCGAGTTTGACCAGGAGAGACTTTGGAGCTGTTAAGCTGTCGTAGCTGCTTAGCATTACTGAGATGTAGCATCGCATATGGGCATCTTGCCATTTATAGGGAACTCAGAGCTCCAGACCCGCAGTTTTCAGAATGAAGGTAATATGATCACTTCCACAACGATTTCCAATATATGTTGAACTGCAGAGAAATGAGCCCATAATTCTGCCATTTGGTTACTTCTCCTAACCTCGTAGTATGTCATGTTAGCCTGTCTGTGTGTCGGACAGATATACATGGTGAACTCCGTTTTGGCTTCGTTCATGAAGAGGTGTCAGCATACTCCATCTCTAGTGGCATGAGCAGTTTTGAGATTGGAAGGTTTGAGATTGGAAGGTTTAGCCTTGCCGCATGTTCTCGAGCGCATGCTACAGCTGCAGTAAGATAACACAGGAAGAGTGCCGGTGATAAATCATCTCCCTGTTGTGATCCTATTGATGTGGCAAAATTTGCAGACACCGTTGTTTGCCAGTAGGAGTTTCACCAGGCGTAGTTCGTCATCGTCCTATTCAGCTTTATAGGGAACTTAGAGAATCTGTGATCTTTTGATGGCATCAAACCCACGTGACATGTTGATTTCCATCTTGTAGAAGACCTAATGCGTTGATAGAACTAACTATGTTAGCATACATTTTATCTACACAATGCCGGCGGAACTGCGCCCTTTTTAAAAAAAGATATTCTGCCAAATTCCCGTAAATTGGTTAATTTTATCTCTAATGTGAGATAAAATCATAATTGACAACATTTGTCTATTGCCGTTCAAGGGTACAATTAGCCTCAGTTTGGAAATAGGTCCGGCTGGCTTCTTCGGTTTAGTCAGTTCGACGAGAGTTGTTGAGTGTACCTTCTCCAACATCATCTATAGGGAGGTGTTGCTCAAAAGCAAAATGGAGGCTTTCAGTTTATCGATCAATCATATAACGTCATAATCAACTACGCGACGTATTGGATGACGTCATAATCAGTTACGTAATGAATGACGTAGCTAAGTTCGCCACGAACGCTTACTTGATGACGAACTATGCGTTGTGGTGCGAATTGTAATTTTTACTATTTAATAAACATACTGTTGAATATTTTGAAACTAATTTGACTGGGCGCTGTTGCTGCCAAGTGCACCCAGTCAAATTAGTTTCAAAATATTCAATGGCTTACTCGTATAGTTTTCTAGAAATCAATAGTCAGGGAGTTCGATCGATCCCAACACGGGTGATGTGTGGGTGGAGCTTAGCTAAAGATGGGCGGGGCATAGCTAAAACTGGATTCCTCCATTGATGATGTGTGTGTGAGATGCTGAGATGATGGTATCACTCAGTGGCGTAGCCAGGTTCAAATGTGCAGGGGAGCCAGCAGTACTAAAAAGGCGACAGGGCATGGGTGGTGGAGGGATCATGGGAACATGTTGTAAATCTATATGCGCTCACATGACCTCTTCTGCATTTCCAGAGGTAAATATAGACCCTGAGTTGGGTGTTAAATTATTATATGTTGAATACCTGAAGTTGTATGGGAACTGAAATTGGAGGTGGGGTTGAGGGATGCACTCCAGCCCGACCCCTCCACCCCCAGCCCCTAGCTAGTGGCTGCCACTACATGCTTTAACAGAATTCAAAACAATGTAAGCTAACTCTGTAATGCTGCTCAGCGTAGAACAGAGATGGCGGGAAGGGTTGTCATGGTTGTTGCTTGAAACTATGTGAAATCAATCAAAAGCCCATGGTAGGATTGGTATGAATGCTCATAATTACTGGTTCAAACATATCTCCATTGGCTTTGAGTCAAATTATTTTCAACATATTCAAGTTTCTTGTGTGGTTGCTTTTAAATTGAGATAATGACTGTGATCAGTGAATGAATTAATGAATAGAATTGTAAATGATGGAAACTAGTTTTGCTGTGTATAAAGCTCTCAGGACTCAATTTCAAGCAATGGCTTCCAGTAAAATTTGAATGAATGAAATTTCAGTTGGACTGTCGATGACGTCTGAATATGTGTCTGCCACAAATTCTGATTTATTCACATTTTCTGTGTCATCAACATGTTTTGGATCTAAACCACTAAATTTAGAAGCCATCTTTGTAAAATTCTCAAATCTTTTACTTGTGCTATTTATAACAGAATCTAGTGACACTAGCTATGATTGAACTATAAATTTCTAAGTTGGATCAAATGAGATGATGTTACCAGATCTAGACTACTTTTCTGTAAATATGTAGATAAATTGAATGCACTCTTTAGCATTTTACTTCAGGAAATAAGAAGAACCAAGAACTCGTAAGTATCGACTGTCACCGGAATACCCTTTGCCTCAATCAGATGTTGGGTGTGCGTGGGGTGGGAGGGGTGGTGGTGGTGGTGGTGGTGGTGGTGGTGGTGGTGGTGGTGGTGTGTGTGTGTGTGTGTGTGTGCGTGCGTGCGTGCGTGCGTGCGTGCGTGCGTGCGTGCGTGCGTGCGTGCGTGCGTGCGTGTGTGTGGGTACAGGTTTTTTTTTATCTCATCATCCACAATTCTTTGCAGGGCAACTACTAACGCTGGTAAGTTCTGCTAAACTGCCTCCACTGCTGACTTTCTGGACGCCCATCTGGTAGTGCAACGCTTTTTTAGAGTGAATGTGAACGGTTCAATATGATTACATTGTTCCTCCTTTAGTATTGATAGACGAGATAAACTGCCAGAAAAAAGGTGCAGCGAGCTTCCAGAGTTCCAAAGAACAACCGAGTCTGGACGTTGGAGGTTACCGCATCAGTTACAATTGAATTCAAATGGTGTGCACATCAATGTTACTGACCGTAGCGCATAGATATTGACAACCACAAGTTTCAATTGTTGTGCCGATATTTATAGAGTTAGCTCACCTGCATAATGAGCCCATGGCTCTGTAGCCCAATCTCTCTTTCTCGCCCCCACCCCGCCCCACCCACCTCTCTCTCTCTCTCTCTCTCACGCGCTCTCTCTCTCTCTCTCTCTCTCTCTCTCTCTCTCTCTCTCTCTCACTCACTCCACTCACGTTACACACGATTTAGGCGCCGATTTTGGATGGGCTATGGGGGGGGGGGGGGGGCGTTCGCTCCCCCTGCCCCCTGGCTACGGTACTGTATCACTTACATGGTTGATGACTTCGCTGTTGACGCCATCCACGTGACACGCGCGACCATGTTTTAGGGCCCTTATTATTTTTCTAACCTCTGCCTAAGTTATTAAAATAGGGTCAAAATATGAAATAAATGCGCTAACCACAAAAAATTGCAAAAACCCCGTTTATGGTGTTTTTCCGTAGCATAATGTTTGGAGAAGAACATACCAATAGTTGGCCGAAATCGCATCACCCGAAAGGGGCTAAATATAACATCAAGTAAAAATGGCCGCCAATATTTAAAATGGTTAAAATCTGCTCATATCTGTTGAATTCAACAATCTTTCACGACTATAGTTATAATATTCATTATATTGTTAAAGGTATAATTCTTGTCGGTGATAGAAGTGTTCCATATGATGTCATGACGCCGTAAATGACGACATGACGTGGTGTTGTCATAATTTAAATTACTCTCTACAATGATGATGTAGGACAGTTTTGCCGGATGTAAGGATGATGTAAGGATGATATATTAATACAACTGATAGGACTCTAATGCATCCTAATGATATCAAGAATGACGTAATTTCACGTTACTTTCCCAAATTGAGGCATAAGAAATTGGCATGGATGAGATAGCCCTCCACTATTTTTCTTAGTAAAGTGATCGAAATAATGGTTGTACAATTCACCTATCCAGTTTATCTATCCATTATAATACGTCATAATCAACTAAGTGACGTGTAGGCTGACGTCAGAATCATGAATGATTCAAAATATTCCGCCTTTAACGCTTAACAGGCAGACACGTTGCACGAATTGTATGTCTTTGCTATTTAATAAACATGCTGCTGAATATTTTGAAACTAATTTGACTGGGTGCTATTGCTGCCATAGGTAGCACCACCACCCAGTCGAATTAGTTTCAAAATATTCAACAGCTTAGCTGCATAGTTTTCTGGAAATTGATAGTCAGGGAGTTCAGAGATCGATCGATGCCAACACGAGCGTGGTGTGGGTGGCGCTTAGATAGGGATGGGTGAGGCATAGCTAAAACTGGAAAGGTCCATTGTCAATTCACTGTGTAGGTAAGATATTTTGCCAAACAATGATTGTACAAATTTATGATTTCAGTTTAAAACAAATTTTACTTTAGATTTCAAGGCTTGACAATTATTGCAAATCTACGAGCCATCCTGGGCAGTCATCGGTACTCTTTCTCCCAAGGATCGATACATGTACTCTGGCGACAAAACATGTATCTTCTCTACTCTTGAGTATATTTGCAAGCTTGCATCTAATTATAACGCCATACCAGTTGTCACATTTGACCAGCCACTATTGTGGAAAGCATCCGCGAGGTCCCAGACAATAGGCAAAATGAGACGTTGTGCTGTTACTATGGAGCTTCCACACATTTATGAATTTGTTGGGGGTATTGGAGCATTGATTTATGAAGTGACATCAAAGACATTTTAGAGACGATATACGGTGAAAACGCAGTGGCACGTATGACACTAGGGGACAAGCTGTGGAGTGCTTATTTCGCGGATATCTCTTTGTCAGTCAGTATCTTACAGACTCTAGAAAGCACTGACTTCTAAAAAGTGTGAATTATCCAATAGTTAAAAAACGAGCAAACTGTGGCTGAACTATGTCATAAGGCGCACCAATCAATGCTGGGCTGGCCTTTGGATCCGATTCGGTCATTGAGCAGACCTGAAAAGTACACGTTGATTAACCAGAGGAAATGGAATGACTGAGCAGCAAAGAGACGTTTGGACAATGTATGTTCACATATGCTCGGCCTATAACTATGCAATGCAAATAATACAGTGCACACAACAAGTGGACAATACAGTCATGTAATTGCCTCACGAATGGTGAGGGTGGGGGCAGACTTGGCAAAGCTTGCCACCAAGCTTGAACAATATTCACCCTTAAACACAATTAAACAAATGGAACAACAACCTGTCTTTTTCATATTCATACAAACGTACTACTAACTTCAAGACACTAACATCATCCCGGGCCATCAAGGTCACTGAGGACTGCACCATTGATATAGCTCATCTCTTTTAGAGGTTCTTTGAGGCATCGCAGTCTGGAGTGCTCTGCCTCGATGATGTGATGAAGTATGAACATTCGCAATAACCGAAATCTTTGTTTGAAGCAAAGTATCACTTAGGGAACCCAGTACGCCTAGCCACTATACGAAACCATGACACTTCATCATGTGCTGCGGTACTTCTGTCCATTCAAAAGACAGAAGACCCCGCCCCTGATGGAGGTTCACTTCTCCACCTATTGAAATGGAAGGTAGGAAACACAATACAATTGCCGATACATACGCATCTTTCACGTCCGATCATGACGGGGCAAGGCCATCGTTCGACCAAGTACAAAGGACAATACACATCAGTGCCGAAAATCCCTGTTATAAATAAGGTGGACATATCAGATGCAAAAATTGGTGGGAGAAAGGATGGTTTCCTCTCAAATGATATGAACAAACAAGCCCTCATTCACATGGTCGCTGACCAGTTGTGACAGAAAGACTGCCATACTGAAGAAGACACAGATATAGTGACAACAGCCATTGCAATGCCATCTTACAAGTCAACAACCTTCATCGGTGAAGACATAGATCTTTTAACATTGCTACTGTATGATGGAGCAAAGGATTGCAGAGACATTAACTGTCGGTCTGACAAAGGGACATCACATGTGTTTAACATCAAGGCTCTGAAAGATTTACTTGTTGATGATGTCTACTCGGCTCTGGTGTTTGCCCATGCAGTCTCTGGTTGTGCCACTGCAAAAATGCTTGGCTCGACAAGAAGTCTGTCTTCCAAAATGTTATGGATTTATGGTCGATTCTGCCTTGCGCACTTGTTCAAGATCGAGTTACGGTAAAAACGATTGTCTGAAAAGCAATGGCGTCCTTGTTTAATGACCACAGCAAAGACATTCGTGACATAGGAAAGACTGCCTCCATCAACCTCGGCCACAAACATTCACTCTAGGTGGACCTACTTACAAATCATGCAGTGGATGGGCAAGAATTACGACATGGGTCTATTGACTGGGGCTGGGATGTACAAGAGGACACACCCATGATGGATAATACACACTGCTTAAAATCACTCGATGCGACTGCTCTGCAGGATGAAGCAAACTGAAATGTAGCGGCAAAACACGTGCTTGAATGCAACACAACTTATGGACATTGTCAAGATGGCAACTGTGACAATTTGGCCAAAGGGCCTGTTTCGGGTGACGACAAAATTGAATACTAAGAGATTGTGAAGTGACAAAGTAAGAGTGGCACACTGGCGGGACTTAGCCACTTCCTGTTAAGACAGGAATTGTGGGAATATACTCAAAATCCCCACCGTTATTTGTATTTGAAGGTACATTTTCTCCATTGACAGTATAATCATGACCTCGCCCTTCTTTCATGAACATGGAAAGATGCTGAAAACGGTCCCTACAATCAGCACAACTATCTTAGATTATGACTGTGGATGGTACTTTAGATTAAAATAAAACTACCTCATTATATCTGTTTTGACGACATTACACCTTGTGACGTCATATGGACCAATTCTAATCACCTCAAGGATCATACTTTAAGCAGTATTATGAATATTATAGATAATGTTCATGCATAAAGTGGAAAAAAAGAGGAAAAATTCAACATATATGAGTAGATTTGAGCCTTTTTTAAACATTGACAGCCATCTTATTGACGTCATATTTAGACCCTCTCTTGGTAGTCCCATTTTGGCCAACTTTTGATATGTTCTTCTCCAGACATTTTGCTACGGTAAAACACCATAAAACCCTTTCTTGAAATTTTGTACTATTAAGATTTACGACGGTCTTAGCTGCCTGTCGAAGGGGTGGGGTGGGGTGTGGGTGGGTGGGTGGGTGGGTGGGTGGTTGGGGGTGTGTGAGGTGTAGTGGTTCATGTTCCGTAACGGTAAATTGATCTTTGAACCATTCTCTGATTGTGTCAGATTTTTCCTGGGCAGCTCCGACGAAGTGCCCATCAGAATTGTACGTACGGGAGTGGGTGTGTCGATTAGGCATGCACGAATACCCGATTAAATCGAAAATCGCGATTATGATTTATATCGTGAATTTATGCGATTAAAAATTATATAATCGAATAATCGTAAATATTTTCTATTGTATAACTTTCAATTACTTTTTAATGCGATCGGTCATGGAAAATGACATTTTGCTTAGTAAATGTATGTCCATTTGCAGGGCAAGAGAAGACAATTTTTGAAAATGTATTACTGGAATGCCTTGCTCGAGAATCGAGCCAAGCATTCCAGTGATACATTTTCAAAAATAGCTTTCTCTTGCCTTACAAATGGACTTTTCTAAACACCATTGCAATTTTCGTCATTGATATCCTTTTGTTGTTATGTCTTGGTATTGTGCATCCAAGCTGATTAATCGAGTAATCACGACTATTTTAAATAATCTGTCGCGATCACTCAACGCAATAATCGCACACGCCTCGTGTCGATTCTTATATATGCATTGGATGCTTTGAAGATTTTATGACGGCCATCAGTGGAAGTAATCGCATTTACCAGGTCATCTGCTCTTTTGACGGCTAATTCTTTCAAAGGTTTACAGATTTGGCCCAGAATATTTACGAAGCAACAATTGTATCACTCACAAGGATTTGCTGTAAGATGTTGGAATACGCCATCTGTTCTAATTTAATGAGCTAATTTGAAGAGAATAACATTCTAATTTACCGACAACATGCCTTCCATACATTTCATAGTTGTGAAACTCAACTAATTAATGTCATCAATGATTGGGCTTCGTCGTCCATTGATAACCATAAAAAGGGGAAAATTTTATTCTCAATTTTGAAAAAAGCTTTCGATACCGTTCCACGCGAACTTTTGAAATCTAAATTACACAAATATGGTGTGTCAAAAACATATTAAATTGGATTCTTAACGAATCGAAACCAATGGGTAGTAGTCTATGGTGCTAAATCAAAGGTTGCCGAGGTTGTGTCTTGTGTACCTCAAGTTACGGCTCTGGGCCTACTACTGTTTTCAGTCTGCAAAATGATAGGATCTATGGCATTTACTCAGAGATCAGGCTACTCCCCGACGATTGTGTATGTCACCGGGAGATTAATGACCTGAAGCACTACGAAGAACTCCAACATGACATAAGCATGTTAGGTAACTGGGCTACTACTTGGAGAATGGGATTCCAACCAGCATTGTGCAACGTGATGTGCCTCACCAGAAAAATACTAACTATTCTATTTTACTACACGCTAAAAGGAGGCAGCTTTGTATTAGCCCTTTCCACTTTATCCATCCGTCGAATGACGTCATAATCAACTACGTGACGTGTAGAATGACATCATAATGAATGACGGCATTATGATGTCTTGAATGACGTAGATAAGTAGATCAGGAACGCATAGTTGAAGACGGACTATGCGCTGTTGTATGAATTGTATGTATTTACTACTTAACCCCTGTTTAAGACTATATGCTCGGCCTCAACGTGGCGCAGGGGTGTAACCCACTGGGTGTCAATCCAGACATTTGGAGGGGCTAACCAGAGCATTATGCACAACGCAAATGAATGAGACTTGGAGATCGAATCAACCGAAATGGTGCTCGCCCTGTGAGGATCCACCAGGCAGGTGCAGCGCCGGGCTCCACGCCTCGAAGGATCCCACCCTCAGCTACTGGAGGTCCCATCAACTCGTCTTGGGGAACCATGGGACGAGGCTGGAGAGCTACTGGCCAACTGAAAGAGAAGACCAAACCCAAAGAGAACCCCAGTATCAACATCATGCACTGGAACGCAGAAGGGGTTACCAACAAGAAATCAGAGCTCGAACAGTTCCTGTACGAAAACAACATTGATATCTGCTGCATCCAAGAGACACACCTGCAAGAAGGAAACCATTTAAGATCAGAGGTTACCAGATTTTCCGCTGTGATCGAAGAGGAAGAAAGAAAGGCGAGGTGATCACCTTGGTCCGAAACAGCGTGAACGCCAGCCAGATCAAAACCCTTATGGAAGAGGCAGAATATATCAAGATCAAGGTAACACCCAGCAACTCTGTGATTGACATTGTCAATTATTACTGCCCTAATGACAAGAATCTCTCACTTGACATAATCCAGGTCCCGGACTGCGACTTCCTCATTGCAGGAGACTTTAATAGCCAGTCTCAGAGCTGGGGATACAGAACACTTGATAAATGAGGAGAAGACATTGAAGCATGGCAGGATGAAAAGCACCTTTTACTTGTCAACGATCCCACAGATCAGCCTACCTTCTACTGGCGCCGGTGGCACTCGACAACAATGCCAGACTTGGCATTTTGTACAGAAGACATTCATAGAAACCTCAGTAGAGTGGTCGGATCGCAGTTAGGAGGAAGCGACCACCACCCAGTCCTCCTATCTCTTTCTGGAAGTATTTCGACAAGTTCACCTCAACATCCAAGGTGGAACTACAAAAAGGTAAATTGGAGTCTGTTCGGCATTCGTTCCAATGAGCTTACCCAAAATATATCAGTAGAAGAGAGAAACATCAACAATGCAGTCAAGGAATTTAATTCAAGTATCCTCAAGGCTGCCTACGAAGCGATTCCTCGAGGGTTCAGGAAAAACTACCGCCCCTACTGGACAACAGAACTGCAAGCAGCACATGATAAACTAGACAAGGCCAGAGAAGATGCAGAGGGTAATCCCTGTCATGAAAACCACTCCACACTACAACAAACTAAAGCCAGGTATCTAAAGACAAAGTTGGAGGCCAAAAGAAGAAGCTGGAGGTAAAAGACGGCAGGGTTTAATTTAGAGAGACACACCACAAAGCTATGGAGACTGACTAAAGCACTGAATGATGAGGGTGTCGGGGGAGAGAAGATTACTCTTGAAGAAGATGGACAAACACTGTCAGGAAAGATGGCTGCAGATACCGTTGCGAAGGCATATGCAAAAGAAAGCAACATTTCTATACAACGAATGCGTCAAAAGAGGTTAGAAAAGAGCAAAAGGAAAGAACAGACACAAACACTCACGATGCAATGAAAGTTAACATTAGTTTAGCCGAACTGAAGAAGTCTATCCGCCAATTGAAGAAGAAGAAATCTCCCGGGTCAGATGGCATTACGAATGAAATGATCCAACATCTTGGTAATGCATATCTCCGCAAGTTGCTAGACATCTTTAATCTCAGTTGGACCAATGGAGAGGTTCCTCAGTGCTGGAAGGAAGCCAGAATGACTATTCTGTAAAAAGGGAAGAACAAGACGAAAGTGCTGAGCTACCGTCCTATCAGTCTTACAAGCTGCATATGCAAGACCATGCAGCGCATCGTCAACCAGCGGTTGCAGTGGTACCTGGAGTCGGAGAACATTAAAGTTTCAGAGCAGGCTGGTTTCAGAAGCTACAGGAGCACAGAAGATCAAACAACACATCTTGCACAGGTCATAGAGGACACTTTTCAAGCCAAGAAGGTGATGCTAGCTGCCTTTATCGATCTGCAGAAGGCATTTGACAAGGTGTGGAAGGATGGCCTCCTCGTGAAGCTCCGGCGCACATGCATCGGTGGCAACATGTTCCGATGGACCAAGTCATACCTACACAATCGCAGAGCTAGGGTGCTGGTGAATGGACAATCTGGACAGAATGTATTGCTGAGACAAGGGGTACCACAAGGCGGAGTATTATCACCAACTCTGTTCTTACTCTTCATTAATGACATTGTAGCAGAGCTGCCCAATGGGATCCAAGCAGCCCTCTATGCAGATGACCTCGTACTCTGGTGCACCGAGGAGTACACAACGACTGCCACGTACAGAATGCAGCTCGCCTTGGACAGAATTACAGCTTGGGCCAATCGCTGGTGTATTACCATCAACAAAGAAAAATCATCAGCCATGCTATTCTCACTGTCCACCAAAACCAAGGTTGGCAATCTGACACTGGGCGGTACTCCACTGAAGTACGAGGACCAGCAGATATACCTGGGAGTCACCTATGACAGAAGATTAACATGGAAGGAGCACATCCAGAACGCAGAGGCAAAGGCCAGAAGAAAGCTAAACATCATGAGGAAGCTGGCAGGAACAAAGTGGGGTGCCAATGAAAGGATCCTCAAGACCATCTACCTAGGTGCCGTACGACCACACCTTGAGTATGGATCCAGCTCATGGATGACAGCAGCTAAATCTCATCAACAGAACCTCGACAGAGTACAAAACCAGGCACTGCGCATCGTCACTGGTGGAATGAGATCAACACCAATAGAAAAAATGGAGCAGACACCAGCCATCCCCCCCATTAGTAAAGGAAGGGAATGCAAGTACTGATCCAAGCTGCAAAGGTCAAATCGTTCAACAAACACCCGATGATGATCAGGCAAGCACAGCTGTCGTCGGGAAGACTTAAAAGATCAAGTTTTGTGAAAGAGATAAAAGCACTTCAAAGGAAACAACAAGAAATGTTGCCGGCACAAATAGAAGACCCAAACCACACCCTTGATCCTCCACCCTGGGAAACAAACTAGAGAGCATAGCTATTCGCACCACAGTACCTCATCTCACAACCAAAGATGAACACAGTGATGTGAGCAAGAAGGCCCTGACCCTAGCCATGCTGGAAGAAATGTACCGTGAGGAGACATGGATAAGGATCTACACAGATGGATCAGCCAAAGATGCAATTAGGAGCAGAGGTGCCGGACTGCACATACAGTATCCAAACGGACAACATGAGTCAGCTGCAATACCGACAGGAAAACACTGCACAAACTACAGAGCTGAAGTCGAAGCACTGGTCCATGCAGCTAATACCATCAGCAGAACAGCAGACCCTATTGCAGAGATTGTCTTTTTATCTGATGCCCGCTCCGTCCTTGAGGCTATCACCAAAGGTAAGCTGCCACAACTTGAAGAAGCACTACAAACCATCAAATGTTTTCATATAACATTGCAGTGGATCCCCTCACACTGTGGAGTCCAAGGAAATGAGGAAGCAGACAAGATGGCAAAGGTAGGTGCAGAAAAGAATCAGACAGAAAACATGGTTACACATCCAGAGATGAAGACTATCATCAAGTCACACTATAGAACACCTCAATCAGAAGATGCCTACCATCATCTCTCGAGGCCAGAGCAAGTGACCATTTTTCGTCTCAGAACTGGACATAACAGACTAAACCAACACATGTACAGTCGGTTCCACCTTACGACATCGCCCGCTTGTCATTGTGGAGAAGCAGAACAGACAACAGAGCACATACTTCAATGTTGCGGTACGTATCAGCTGCTGAGAGAAGAGATCTGGCCTTTGTCAACCTCTTTTCTTGAAAAGCTGTATGGGCCTGTGGAAGAACTGCAGAAAACCACAGATTTCATCTTGAGAACGGCTCTCCAAGTGTGATACCAGCGATCGAAAAGAAGAAGACTACTTAATAAATATTCTGTTGAATATTTTGAAACTAATTTGACTGGGCCCTATTGTTGCAGCAACAGCACCCAGTCAAATTAGTTACAAAATATTCAACAGCTTACCTGTGTAGTTTTCAGGAAATTAATAGTTAGGGCATTCGGGGATCGATCAATACCAACACGAGTGAGGTGTGGGTGGAGCTTAGCTAGAGGTGGGCGGGGCTTAACTAAAAGTGGAAAGATCCATTATTTGGGCGTCAGCATCACACATTACTCAAGCTGGAACAAACACATACCAGAGATATGCAGTAATTCGTACAAAACTCTACGACTATTGCGGAGAAATGTATCATTCTGTTCACAAGAAATCATACTTCAAGCATATATGGGACTGTTTAGACTAGTTTTGGAATATGCAAGTACAGTTTGGTACCGTCATCAAATACCTCTTCAAGACAAACTAGAAAATGTGTAGAAACGCGCAGCTATATCCATCACCTCAAACTATAGATACGAACCAGGCAGTATGACTAATATACTGGAAAACCTCAAACTCCCACCATTGAAAGACAAAAGGAAACAAAACATCCTAATTCCGTTCAAAAAAAGCTCTACACCAACAAGCAAAGCTACCATTAAGCAGTTTATAGAAGTCAATTCGGAAAAAACTAAACGGGCACACTAGCTACTTCAATCAAATTTTTGCGAGAACCGAAGCTGTTAAATTCACCATTGTTCCCAATACGTTAAGGGATCGGACCAAACTATCAGAGGAGCTTCTAAGCAGTTCAGAAAGCTAAAAACATCTTACTACTTAATTTACAGAATTATTCAGAGAAAAACAATATATCTAACTTAGCTTCTTGACGAATGCCCGTCGAAAGAATGCTCTGTGGACGTGTCTCAATAACTAACAAGGATCCAGGGGAATAACCGAATAAGATATTATCCATTATCATAATTCCGTGCGTATCATAATTCCGTGGATGTCATGGTTTCACAGCAATTCGCACGTGTCGATGCCAGTCTGCACGTGCAAATCCGTCATCTACAATGGCTGCTACAGACCATGTTTTTTTTTACCATGTACCATCTCGCACATTTTATTGTATGTTTAGGGTACTTTAATTCTGTGGATAAAATGTAAAGCTCTGAAATTTACAGCCTGTGAATATTTACAGAATTGTTTTAATGAAAAGGCACACAGCTATAATAATAATAATAATAATAATTTAACAGCTTACCTATAATGTTACCTTGAAATTTAGGTACAGGGAATTCCAGTTTCAAAGTTCCAAATCGATTCCATTTATAAATAGAGGCAAGGATCAACCCTTAATTTCATATGCAACTAGGCATATGTAACAGGAACGACAAAAAGGTTTGCCTGCCTGCATTCCCGCCCACCTGCCTGTCTGCATCACTGCCTGCCCGCCCTCCCGTCCACCTTCCCGCCTGCTGACCGGCCTGCCTGCCCACCTGCCTGTTCATCTGCCCACTCGTACACCAACATGCATTCGTGCATTGCAATCATAACAATATCTGTCGGATTGGATGCATAAATATTAAATTACCCTATGTTTTCTGGGTCAAATAATGCCCACCACAACATGTGCGGTCGAGTCAAAACTATCTATAATAATCACTTGCTTTTGGGGGTCAGTGGGTGATGTTGACTCTTTAAGAGCGGTGGTCATAAGACTACGCGTCTTAATAAATCGCCATCAGTTGGCACGAAAGGTTGAAAATGATTCATATCATGGCCAATGCCTCGTATTGAGTGTTGTCCTCAGTGACCAATCTTTGACGGCACACGTAGTGCCCGTTACGGACAGGTGTCACTGTATTCTGTCATCCGAGCACGTCTGATGTTATTTGTGACCTGTTTTCAGATTAAGCAAGAATACCCCAGGTGTGAAGTTAGACGTTTCCCGTTTGAAGAGTATCCTAAACATGTGGCCCATCTGCGGAACTTTGCTTGGAAAGTCATTATAATACAGGTACGATTATATCTACAGGTACGTGTACATGACTGATTAATTGACTGATTCGATCGATCTCGAGCTGGATAAAAATGATTATTTGTATGTACAGACGTGAAGTTCTTATTTGAAAAATCCTGGCCTTTATTGACAAATACAGTGTCCAATAGTTACAATGAATATGGAGTCAAAACATTGCATGCTGGGTAAATTGGCCAGAAATCAACAGGCATCTCATATCCAGTGCAAATGTTTCCATATTTATGGGGACATGAGAGATTTAAGTGCATTTTACTCCAACCGATAGCAGGGGTGTGGTGGGGTGGGGTGTATGGCGGGGGGTGTGGGTGTGGTGAGGGAGGGGTGGGGGTACTCTATTTCAATCCAAACTTGGTCACGAAAGGACAAATTTAGACATGTTTAATTAAAATCCTATGCCTTTGCGAATTTCTCCGGCTTAATAAGACAGACAGACAGGTATACAGGCAGGCATGCATGTGGGCGTACCGGCGGGCAGGCGGATGGGCATAGAGGCGGGCGAAGGGCGGCGGGCAGGCGGGCAGACAGGCGGGCGGGCAGACGGACGGACGAACGGACGAACGGACGGACGGACGGACGGATGGACGGACGGACGGACGGACGGACGGACGGACGGACGGACGGACGGACGGACGGACGGACGGACGGACGGATGGATGGACGGACGGACGGACGGACGGATGGACAGATAGAAAGACATTCGATTTTAACTGATAAAATTCTCTCTGTTTGTTTGTTTCTTTCTCTTCTCAGAAAATGCTCATGGAATTCGGTGCTGTATTCTGGATGGATGCATCGCTTCGTTTCAACAGGAACAATATCTCTGATGTATTTGCGCATGCTCAGAAGTACGGAATCGCGATATGGGATTCCGGTTTTGACAATCCGTCTCCATCTTTAATAGACCCACGAATGTTCAAGTTCTTTAATGAAGAACGATGCTTATTTAGGTCTGTAGGAATGGTAGAAGCTAATGCAATCGTACTATATAACACGAATATAACGTTCCACGCTATAGTAAAACCATGGCTAGCTTGAGCTATGGCCAAGCATTGCATCGCGCCGGATGGCTCTTCGTTTTTTGGTTGTCGACCGCCAGATGGCGCCACCTATAGGTGTTGTCACAGGCAGGACGAGGCGGCTTTGACTATCGTAGTGAACAGGGTATATCAATATGGGCTGAAGAGGGATGTTTACGTGCCCAGACCCGCCGTTAGCCTCGAGAGACTTACGCCATCTTTATTACAGTTGGATCAAATAATCAGAACTTGGTGGAAAACGAACACTTATTCGTAAATATTGTTGACGATTATATCTCAGGAGTTAACCCATGAGACCAACACTTTACATTACCCCGTTAGCTCCTCGTTATGATTAAATCACCTTCTCCATCGTTCCTTCCCACAATTCCCTTCCCATGCGCCAAGCCCGCATAATGCCGGTTAAAGGATAACTAAACTCATCTCTTGATAGCTATTCAGATGATCTAATATGCCACTCATAAACTCATATACTATGCAGGTAGTTTAAGCATTTTATCGTGCCATTAAAGAAATGTACTCAGGCTTTAGTCGCGAGATGTAGGTACATTTCTACACCATATGATGGCTGCCGTGATTCACTTTTCAACCAATTAGGAAAAACATAGTGTGTCTGGCTCGGTAGGCTATATACGCTCAGTCATAGAGGTGCCATCTATAGTTTGACAATGTGGTGTCAAAGCAACCATACAGGTAAGCTGTTGAATATTTTGAAACTAATTTGACTGGAGGTTGTTGCTGCCTTAGGCAGCAACCACTCTCTTGTTGCTACCTTAGGCAGCAACAACTCCCAGTCAAATTAGTTCCAAAATATTC
This sequence comes from Chaetoderma sp. LZ-2023a, assembly GCA_034401795.1. Lineage (NCBI taxonomy): Eukaryota > Metazoa > Mollusca > Caudofoveata > Chaetodermatida > Chaetodermatidae > Chaetoderma > Chaetoderma sp. LZ-2023a. The sequence continues at coordinate 121,463,125 of CM067359.1, forward strand.
AACAAGATGAGTATTTCATAATAAAGAATGTAATGCATTGGCACTTACATGACATCACCCACTATCGCGCGAGGAGACAAAATGGAGGCAGTCACTGTTCAACATTTACGAGATATTACAAAGCACATAATTGTGATACAGATAAGGGAATGTGACAGGATATGAGTGATATTGAAACTATAAACCATAAACTATCGGTGCAATACAAGATTTGAGATGTGGTTAGCATCCCTTTAAGTTCCCTTGCTCATCTTGTAGAAAGAAGATTTAAGAAAAACCAAAAGACATTATCAGTTTCAGTTTCGGTATATTTACGCTCAGATCACAAAGTGACATATTGGGAACAATGATTTTACAGGATTTACCCGTTATGGGGGGCTCGACATTGTAATAATTATCATCATCTTGGTCATAAATTCATCGCTTGCATTATTGCCGTTTATAAAAGCAGTATCATCACATTCATCCGCAGTATCATTGACACTAATTAACCCTTTTAAAGCGAGGACCGTCATAACCGACCTCTGCAGTGGTATTGAGGAGTGTCCATTTGTTGGTCAGGAGAAGATGATCGCCAAAAACCCATCACCTAAATGACTGGCTCCATGTCCAAGCCAGACATTCCGGTGGTAGATTTCTTAACAATAGTCCTCGCCGGTCCGCACACGTTTAGACATTAAGAGGGCTAATGATTATATTTAGTAACCCACGCGTCTTCGTCGTCGTCGTCGTCGTCGTCGTCGTCGTCGTCGTTGTCGTCGTCGTCATCGTGGCTGTCGCCGTCTTCGTCGTCGTCGTCGTTGTCGTCGTCGTCGTCGTCGTCGGCGTCGTCATGGCCGTCATCGTCGTCCTGATTTGTATTCTCTTGCATTTGGGTACTTATGTGTATGCGTGATATGGTGTCGGTACTATGTATAGGGGTCGGCAACGTTGGAACTGTTTATTAATTATTTCAATCATGTGGCATAGTTTTATTGATAGATTTTTGTTCTTGATTGAAATTAGTTTAAAAATGCAGGTCTTCTGGTTGTTTATCTTTAAAAAAATCGCAAATATATATGTGATGGAATTGGTCTCCCATTTCGTTATGATTACAAAGAGGACAAATTCTTTCTTCTCTGGCGATTCTTTCCCATCGTCCCTTTTCTATTGGAAGTTGATCATTACTTGTTCTAAACATTGTAAATAAAATTCTGTTGCGATCATTTAGCTTTATAAGATAGTCTCCCTGTTCCCAATTTGGCGTAAAACAGTTATATACTTCCTCCTTCCAGGTGTCGCTCATCTGTGTTTGCCATGTTTGGATATATTGCTCTTCAAGGCTTTTCGTTATTCTTATTTTTATTTCATTAGAGTTATTTATTACTTGACTTTTCCAGAGGTAACTGTGTCCTGTTGTGTCTAGCATTGTTTATATAGAGTTTAGCCACTTGTACTGCGTGCCGTTGTTTCGACGATCTAATAGAATATGGGTGTATAAACTAAATGCAAGTTTTGTTTGTTTTCCTGAAATAAGCTTAAGCCAATAGGTTGTCATGCGTTTTCTTATAACTATTTGAATTGGAATTTCTCTGAGCTCGCCATATATCATATACTTCGGTGTACTCTTTTTTTTTTTTTTAACTTTTAGAACATATCGTAGAAAGTCTAGGTTTACTTTCTCTAGTAAGCTGCAATTTTCTATTCCTAATACTTCAGCCCCATATAGTAGAATCGGCTCGATCATTTGATGGTACAATGTAACGTAGCAGTCAACTCACCTTTCCAGAGTACCCACCCATCATATGACGTCGTAATGAACTGCGGGATGTGTAGAATGACATCATAATGAATGACGTCATGAATGACGTCGATAAGTATGTCACGAACGTATATTTGAAGCCGGTCTATGCGTTGTTGTACAAATTGTTTACTTTTACTATTTAATAAATATTCTGTTGCATATTTTGAAACTAATTTGACTGGGCGCTGTTACTGCCATAGGCAGCAACAGCACCAAGTCAAATTAGTTACAAAACATTCAACAGCTTCCCTGTATAGTTTTCAGGAAATTGATAGCTAGAACATTCGGGGATCGATCAATCCCAACACGGCGAGGTGTGGGTGGAGTTTAGCTAGTGATGGGCGGGGCATAGCTAAAAATGGAAAGGTCCATTGGTAAGTCCAGCTCATGTGACTTATGCGTCGACTGGATTCACGTGAGCTATCAACTAATAGTCCAGTCAATCTAAAAATTTACCTCGGCAAAATTGGGACAGAATTTGTGTCAGTAGATTTATGGCGAAGAAACAATGGCATATGACTAAAATAAATCTATCAAATTCAGACGGTGGGAAATATATAATTTTATTTGTTATAACTCGCACGCTGTTGCTCCGTGTTTATTAATGATTTGATGAGCGCGTACGTTTCCCTTACTGTCGTCACTTGAGAATTTAAATCTCTCATTTTCCCTTTATTCTTCCATATATCCTATTTTTAAACTGGCACAGTTATTTAGTGTTATGTTAGGTGTAACTCTATACTTCATGAACGTTCATATGTACAGCGGTTACTAAAATATCTACGTTGCCAACAGATTTCGAATTTTCTTCTTACGTCTTATTTGTAGTGTAGACCCCGTCTATCTGCTCATGGGGAATCGCAAGGACTTACTTTAAAATAACATACTTAGCTAAGATTTCTGTAATTTCCTCGTGTCGTTTTGCCGTTAGTATGAGGATCATGATCAAGTTATTAAATTATGTTATAATATAGCAATCTATGATGACGTAAACTTATCTTGGTGTGGTAGGTGATAATCCACACACTTTTGGTATATTATTCATTAATACATACAACCCTCGTTTTGCCTGAATGCAATGTATTTACATTTACCAAGACATACATTTTTTCAAATAAATGTGGGCAACTTTGAGTGTACATGTGTGTGCCTGAATTAAATCTATTTTGTTCAATTATGACATCTTAGGCAATAAATTTTATATCTAGCTTACCCAGTCTTTGGCTGGTGTGAAAGTTACATAAACAAACACACCATCACCACTGTCTCAGTGCTGCACTCTAATTATTATGATGTTTTTGGGTTTTATTTGATTAGGCGGCGATGGACTCCTTCTCATGAACTCGTGCAGCACGTATACGACCACACAGAACATAATCACTCGCTAGATGGCATAACAATCAAATCAAATTTGAACCACAACAGTAATCAATGTGCGTGTACATACCCTGATAGACTTTAATTTAAATAAAATGTACCTGGAGTGGTATCTGTTGTCAATTCTAAGCATTGCAAGACAATTATTTACCAATTCTTAGTGTTGAAAAATAATATTTCTACTCTGAAACACGATTTGTTATCACTTCTGAACACTGAAGGATGATATGTTACCAATACTCATCATTGCAACATGGCTTTTCATAGATTTCATATCATGGGAGATGACCCTTTTACCAAACCTAACCCATAAAAGATGACATTTACCTATTGTGAGTGAGGAAACATAATCTGTTGTCAATTCTAAGCACTGACGGACAGTAATTTGCCAATTCTTAGTGCTGAAAAAATGTATTTATTTCTACCCTGAAACATGATTTGTTACCACTTCTGAACATTGAAGGATGAAATATTGCCAATCCTGATCATTGGAACATGACATTTTACCAATTTCATGCCACGGGAGATGCTCTTTGCAAACCTAAACCCTGAGAAATGACATTTACAAATTATGAGTGAGGACCGTTGATGTGTTGTCAATTCGAAGCACTGAAGGACAGTAATTTACTAATTCTTAGTACTGAAAAACGATATTTCTACTCTGAAACATGATTTGTTACCACTTCTGAATGAATTCTGAAGCATGATATGTTGCCAATCCTGAATATTGCAACATGACATTTTACAAATTTCATGCCATAAGAGATGACAATTTGCCAAACCTAACCCCTGAGAGATGACATTTGCAAATTATGAGTGAGGAAAGTTGATCTGTTGTCAATTCTAAAAACTGAAGGACAGTATTTTACTAATTCTTAGTGTTGAAAAATGATATTTCTACCCTGAAACATGATTTATTGCGACTTCTGAACATTGAAGGATGATAAGAATTGGCAAATTATTCTCTTTCAGTGCTTAGAATTGACAACAGATCAGCTTTTCTCACTCACAATTGGTAAATGTCATCTTTCAGGGGTTAGGTTTGGCAAAAGGTCATCTATCATGGTAGGAAATTTGTAGAATTTCCAGTTTATCCATCAATCATATTACGTCATAATCAACTACGTGACGTGTAAGATCACATCAAAATCAATTACGTCATGAATGACGTAGTTAAGTTCGTCACGAACGCTTAATTGATGACGAACTAAGCGGTGTTGTACGAATTGTGTCTTTACTATTTAATTAATATGCTGCTGAATATTTTGAAACTAATTTGACTGGACGCTGTTGACACCCAGCCAAATTGGATTCAAAATATTCAACAGCTTACCCGTATTTTTCTGGAAATTGATAGTTAATCTGATAGCGGTTCAGGGATCGATCAATCCTAGCAAGGCGAAATGTGGATATAGCATAGCTAAAGATGGACGGGGCATAGCTAAAACTGGATTCCTCTATTGAGATTCAAACGCACATTGTCTTTGTCAAACTCCAGTTTCCGACCATATATCTTTTTGAGGGTATAGCAGTATTTAATGAAATGATAGCATTTAAGGATGCAATTAATCCTTCTTATATCAAGTTAACCGTTTAATGGTCAAGCCGACCAAGGCAATATCTGCAGTGGTCTTGAGGAATGTCATTTGTAGGTCAAGACCGGACTATTATTGAAATTTTACTGGTGGAGTAACTGGCTCGATAACCGAGCGAGTACATCTACTGGTAGACTTTCAAAAATAGTATTCTCATGGCCTACAGATGCACACTGGCTAAGCAAAGTCTTGAATTATCCTGCCCATTACACATTTGATGATCAATCTGAATAAAAATTCCTCTGTTGTGGTCGCAAGGAATTGTCTGACACAAAAAAGCTATTCTTGTAAATTTCAGTTTTAAATTTGCAAAACTAGTCTTCTTTTTGGCTTGCAAAAATTTAATTTTTCTTGAAAGATCTTGACCATTAAATGGCAAATTGATATAGGTGAAATTTTGAGGGCTTTGAGGCGGTGTTGATACAAGAATGGTTAGACATTGCAATGATATGGCCGCTCGCTTTATCCATGCAACTCTGGGGGTGGGGTGCGTGGGAGGGGATTCCAGTTTATCCATCAACCACATGATTTAATAATCAACTATGTGACGTGTAGAATGACGTCATAATCAACTACGTCATGAATGGTGTAGTTAAGTTCGTCACGAACACGTAATTCTTGACGGACTAAGCGTTGTTGTACGAATAGGATGTCTTTACTATTTAATTAATATGCTGTTGAATATTTTGAAACTAATTTGACTGGGCGCTGTTGCTGCCATCAGTTAAAATAGTTTCGAATTATTCAACAGCTTCCCTGTATAGTTTCCTGGAAGTTGATAGTCAGGGAGTTCAAGGATCTATCGGTCCCAGCACGGTCAGAGCTATTACATTTATCAGGGCCCATAAAATAGTTAAAACTGGTAAAGAAATGAAACAAACTGTCCAGTTTTGACGGCAGACCACATCTGCCAATTGCTGTCAAGCAGGGCATGTTGATCTCACGAACATAACAATAATTCCTTTTGAGGATACACCGAAGGGGCATAAGATGCTTATATTCTTTTCAAATCTGCATTGATTTTTCTCACTCACATGCCCAATCCAAACACGGCCATAGCTTCTATATATGGTTAAAACAAAAATAATTTTAACGTTTTATGGTATGAAAACCAATCCTTATTTCGTTTTAAACATCTGATTTACTACTTTATTAAGGATACAGAATCTCGATTTTGAAGATGAGGCTGCTGCTGTTTATGCATACCGGGTATTAAGAAAAATAGAATTCAACCAAGTCAAGAGTTACTACAATAAATTAACTTTTGCTCCCTTTTAGTGGCGTTTGTAACATTATTTTTGCTGGCAGACTTTCCTGTTGTCATATCATAGACAGTGATGTCACATATCAACATCTGGTTGCTATATAAATAACAAATAACTGTTAGAAACTGGTATCTAAGTACACAAAACACTCTGAAAACCGATACTGGGTATTTACACACTGTACATTTATTTGGAGGGATTAAGACAAATTTAAAGCATGTATTATTTCACCAAACACTTGCTAATTACTAAATAGAAGTCATTTCTTGACAAGAGCTTTATTTTCATATGCGATCGACAACACTGGCCATACCCTGTTAGAAACCGGTACTCAGACGAAATAGCGTGGTGGGAGAGGGGAGGCATAACATCGAAAGCGGTTCAGCAATTGACAGTGTAAGTTCCTAAATATAGTGTTTACAAAAATACATGATAATAATCTTGTATTAATTGTTCTTTTTTGACTAAATTTGAAATAACTTTAAATTTGATCTGATTATACTCCAAAATGGCCAAGAATTTCAATGATCCAGTGAGTACGCAAATCTGACAATCCCAGGTCTAGCCGTTCATCATCCAAAATCGCTCATAACCAGTCTGTTCTGGCTTTTCAGAGACTGGGTAATATGTATTTCCATGTGTTGCAGTGTTTGCATTACAATAGTATTTTGTAAGAGCATTTGAATTCAGACTCTCCCGATATCCCTCAATATCAAAATAGGGAGAAGATGAACTCGTTTCTCTGCCCTCCCTTACCAGATGACAACGTTTTGAAATTGACCAGCATGATAAACCAAAATTGGGCTCAAAGTTGTTTATAACATCTCATTAAACTTTATGAAAGCAAATTGGATAAATTATAAGCAGGCAAAGGTGGACGAAGAACATGGAATCATTCATTTAGACAGACCCAGAGGCATAGCACTGAGATATGGTCGTCAACATTTTGGAAACAAATTGGCTACAACGACAATGTTAAACCCTTGGAGATTTTTGGCAGAAATAGTTAGTGAGGAGTGAAATAGATCGATCTCTATTCCAACACCAGCGGCCACACCGAGTTCAGCTTCACGTTCTACTACGACTAACAAACAACAATGGTCACCAACCACCTTCACACCTTCAACTAACACCTCCAAACTGACGAATCTGCACCGGTATACATCACGAACACCAGCACCATGTTTTAATGATGTGAAGAACTCATGGAAGACTAATCCTACCCATCCACATCTCTGCTCTTCCTCCTCATCTGTCTCCCCCAATCCCTCTCTCCCACCACCCCTTTATCCATTCCTTTATCTCTCCCTGTCCCAACCCCATCCCCCGCTCTCCCTCTCTCTCCCTCCCACTCTCTCTCTCCCCCCCTCCATTCTCCCTCTTTCTCTCTCTCTCTCTCTCTCTCTCTCTCTCTCTCTCTCTCTCTCTCTCTCTCTCTCTCTAGGCGCGTCCGAAATGCATCACAGTACCTTGGTTCTGTTGTTCAATGAATGCTCCCATAACGTCACACTGGTCTGTCATTCCAAGTGAATAGTCAATCAAACTGCCCATCATCTTTCATCATCCTTGGCAGATATGTGTTGCCACTACTAATCGCGCATTGTTTTAACGAAGCATGTACCATGGACATGGCCAAATAAATACTGAGATGATCATTATATAGTAATGATGTGCAGGTTACACTTCGAAATGAATATGTTGATAGTTCTTGTTAAATGGCTCAATGATACCGGTAGTCTTGTGGCTTAACTCCAAATTTGGCTAAAATCGTGACACGCCGGACCAAAGCATGAAACTCGGCACAGGTGTTGACTAGGCCATATAGAATTATTATTCAAGGAGGTGCCTAATCTAACTCAACTTGAATAGGACTTTTCAAGATGGCCGCCGCCGCCATTATCGGATATAGTCTCTCTCACCATACCCTTGAAACTAAAGGACTTAAAAAGCTGGAACCAGTGATAATACCCACCAATTAATGGTCAAGCTATGTAATGGCACAAGTTTTATTGTGACAGATGATATATTTGACCATATTTCAAAATGGCGGCCGCCGCCATTATCGAAAATCTACCTTTTGACAATAACCTCAAAAGTAAATGAGCTGGAAAGGTATAACCAGTGTCTATACCCACGTTTACCTGGTCCAGTAATGTAGTGATACTGGGTTTCTGACGATTAAAGGAAATCTGACGTTATCTTATACTAATCATTCAGGAGATAGAGTTTGCCACCCATAATCCATCACTGACATTTTATTTTTTTATCATACAGATAACGAAAGATATTCAGGATTTAGTAGCTAAATGTTGATACATTTCTGCAGCCTATGATGGCGGTCTTGATTTACTTTTCAACCAATCAGAAAAAACCTAGCGTGTCTGCCTCGCTATATACGCTCCGTCATAGAGGTTTCAGCTATAGTTTGACTATGTTGTATAAAAGCCATCATACAGGTAGGCTGTTGAATATTTTGAAACTAATTTGACTGAAAGTTGTTGCTGCCGTAGGCATCAACAACTTCCAGTCAAATTAGTTTCAAAATATACAACGAGATGATATTACTTAATAATAATGTAATGCATTGGCACTTACAACATTTGAGATGAGGAGAGCGTCCCTTTAAAATCATATTTGTCCATTTTGCAAGATCGTCAGTCATTAAGAAGTCACACTTCGAATATCAAGGACTTATGCAGAATTTTGTCTAAAACTTCTAATTCAATGCCAATCTGTGGGGTATTCATATCTTTCCTATTAATTTGAATGAGCACTGTTACAGTCATCATCATTTCAGTCAATGCAAAGTTCACGAGAGTGGCATAGAACTGTGCACCTCAGTCCTGTACTTCTACAAACACATTTCCTTGTACAAGTAGGTGCTTTCTTGCAACCCCACTTGATCAGCTGCCTGCTGACTTCTGGTCGTGTGGTCCAGATTGGTTGCCATTGACTGTTCTGTTTAACTCAGCCGATTTTCTCAGGACTGGGCAGGTTCTGTTCAGCGTACAAGCAACTCAGACAAATGCTATCCTGATAAATACTTCGATTCCTATGCTCAATTAATTCAGCCTGGGTTGGTGGCATGTCTTGCATCATTGGCGTACTTCGCGGAATCATTTCTCTCTGTGGGTCATTTACACTACTTGAACACGACGAACTGTCATACAGAGTCCAAATAAAGCCCTCTAACAATTTAAAATGTCGAGAATTGATGCTCATTTGTTCGAATGGGTGCACATTAGGATACAGAAATGTCTCTGTCACAGACGGAAATCACATCCAAGCTTCCCAACATGATTTCTTGGCCTTTCCAGAAAAACTAAGAGGTCGTATCTGACCCAGTAAAGGCATTGAAAATGGAAGGGCATAGGATCTGTCTTCTCCAAACTTAGCACAAATGGAATTAATATGAAAGTAGCGGAAATTCTTGACCTTGCCAAATGCTACCCAAAGCTAAATATTACCTTCACCCCTTCAATCTGTGCCATATTTGCCAGTTGGAAGTATGCGCCAATAAGAATGACAACAACGTCCGTGTCTACAGTGCTGACAATAATAACTCTCGCACATTTTTGCGCAGCACGTGCAATTTGTAGGCACATTCTAGTATCTGCCCTTCGTCACAACCAATTGACCAGAGGTAATATTGACTACGTTGTCTGGTGGATAATGAGTAGCTGCTACATCTTCTGTGAGTAGAGCAAACAACTCCTCTTTTTGGAGTCAAATAGAATGGCATTGAAGTTCCTTGGCAGCTTTGTCTTTGACGAAACCTTCTTCCGCCACCCCTCCCCCCCTTTCCTCTTTTCTCATGTGTAGCCTCCTTCAGGCTATCAGTCTTGTACGCATCCCATGCTACATTGATACCCTTACAGTTATGAAGCTGACGAATGGTCCAGCATGTGAAGATCTCCTTACTGTAATGGCCAAATGTTGAGGCATTTCCTCGTGGGAGTGAATGCACCACTGCTGGGCCGTCAAAGACTTTGACATTAAAGCTAGTTGGGGCATCTGACTTTTCACAGTGAAAGAGATCCAGTAGCTGGGACGTACAGGTTGGTAATCGAAGGTTGCCATGATCACCCAAGGATGGATGCCATGGGTGATTTTCGTGCATAAACAACTCCTCAAGATTTCCATCGCACACTTGACATGAGATGAACAATTGGCCGGGGGAGGCTGCAATCACTCTTGATGTCTTCCATTTGAAGCCTGTTCTTTAATTTAGTTCTAGCAGTGGGCTGTTTGAAGATCGTAGTGTTATTTCTTTTAATTGGACCATGAATACATTGATTTCTTTCAACCAAAACCTTCTTGACACATTTTTGTACTTTTCTAAACCAAGGTTTTCCATGTTATGGAAGGTACCTACTAGAACCTGATCCACACAGTCATGACTATCAAGGGACATGAGCTCATGTGACTCCTCAGTAAATGGATTACCCATTGACGTAATTGTCACACAGAGATTGCTGACTTGCGCATTGAACGTTTGCTGTGTTGAAAAGCTCTCATCGTGGCTTTGATGATTATCAGTATCATGAACGCAAGAAGATGTCCGTAATATTTCTCCTCAAACTATGATAGTAACCGAGCCTGTTCTGGATGAGCAACCATCCATCTCTACAGCGCATTTAGGTTCTCTGTCAATCCTCTAGCTCCACCTGAGTCTATAACATTTTCAGTATTTTGCTCACGCGCCTGGTCCAGTGGCATAGCATAGGAAAAACCCATGGCTTTCATGTCGCTCAAATGCACAGGGACCCAGCAAGCATAAGAACCGTGAAGCATTTCCAGTACATCAATGTAGAGGGAGAAGTTTCGCTCACGAACAAAGATGAGAACAAGCAATTCAAAATTCAAAGGTCGGCCTCCATCTGCAAAAATCGGACTTCCATTTGGCAAATGCGTCTTCATCTAGCTGATTGTTCGATTCATGTGGTCCTTGCATCTTCTGCCAGGCATCATGTTGCAACATCGCAAAGGTCAATGCCCTCAATTAATGTGCATAGCGTGTTATGGTCAAATGTGATGAATGAAGAAAAGCAGCTGCTGTTCCTGCAGAAGCAACATATGTCCAAACACTTTTCTTTAGCAGGTCGCCAAGCACATTTCACAAAGCCACTTCGATGTGAAGGCCTCCAAATATGATGACATACGGCGTTTCACCAAATGACTCTGGCCATGTCTATTGCACATACTTGCATATGGCGAACAGTGGTTGATAAGCAGCTATTACTGGTATTTGTCCTGGATTTAATATTTCTGTTTCATGTTTTACAATTGTCATTCCGTTGATCATCGGAACAGTAGCAGCTTTCTCGAAGAAAAGTGATAACATGGCACTTATACCGCTTGGATCAGTAGGGGTTGGATGATTAGATGCATGGTAAGCGGACCATGCAATGTTTTCGTCCTTGCCAATGATATCCTTGGACATAACTTCAATAGTGTGATTTATCCATTTGATCTCTTGTCTCATAGCGTCTTCAAGTTTGCTCATAGTATCAGGTATGGCAATCTCTGGCACTTTAACACATTCCACATTGCATACCACATCAGGGACAATGCAGTAACTGGCAGGTAATCGTGGCCTTCCAAATATGGTTTCAGGTGGCATTCCGATAGGAGGCCTGCTGTCCCCAGGATTAATAGTGGTGGGAGTCTGATGGTCATTCCATGGAAGGCTCCTTCCGCCATAGTAGATGACAGGTTATGGTTTTTGTCGATTACACCCACAGTAAAGATATACACTCTCAGCTGAGCGGGGCAGACGGAATTCTCCTGCTTGAATCGTTGACACAGAGCTCCATTGAACCAGTCTAATATTTTCAAGAGTTTTTCATAACTGATGCTGATACCCAGTTGACACAACCGCGCGCGCATGCGTGCGTGCGTGCGTACGTGCGTGCATGCACGCTCGCGTGCGCATGCGTGTGAGTATGCACATTTAGTCCCACATACAGTGGAAGAAGTGGCTCACGGGCCTTTGTGTGTCTTGTCTTAGTGGATTCCGGAACTCGTTGCTTCGAGTTGAAGAGTATTAGCTGGCAAATGGTCAGGCAGTTTGGGTCGGCACCGCACTGTGATCATTGATGCTGTTACCATATAGAAGCATGAATACGAATGACTTGAGGATGGCTGGACATGACTCAGACTGGCAGTCATCGGGATAGGAGCTGAAAAACTTGAAGAATTCATTGGCAAATGTCTCTTTTCTCACTGAGTTGACAACTCGGTACAGAGAAATAGCTTCTTCATCGAAATCACCTGCATCCACTGCAGACTTGAGGATCTGTTGTAGAATATCATTGAAAATAAGAAGTGTGTTTTTTCCATCTGTCTGTGCCTGACACTCCTCGCCGAAGTGTGCAAGAAATTGATCTTTGAGCCTTGACTTATTCACTGTTTTATCAATGCCAAGAAGAGCAAGCCGATTTTCATACAACGTATGCAACCCAGAAAGCTTGAAGATAAATGTTCCATCATCAATAGAGTCCTCTAGATAAGAAATTAACTCAACAAATATACGAGACTGAATTATTTTCTCGGCATTGCTGCCTTGTCTCTCTCCGTACTCGTTGCGTAATAAACTTCTATAGTGAATCCTAAATTTCATAAAGCAGTTGTAGTGATACTGAACTTCACTAGATAGCAATCAAATGACCACCAGCTATTCGCGCTAGCAAGATTTTCTCCTCTAGTTTTATAGCCATATTTCTCACCCTATTATCAAGTTCCAATGTGCAGCACCTATGAAGCGTTCTGTCACATTTTCCACAAAATATACAGTTTTTACTGAAGCCGTCTTGTAATTGCCGTTTCGACTTTCTATCTACATTTTCACATGTTCGCTTTGTTCGGTTTGCCGTTCTATTGTCTTAGCAGATTTGGAACTGGTAACCTGAATGTAGCAGACTTTGTACCACATAGCATTATTTCGGAAAAGTTCATCCGAAGTGGCATCTTCTTGGCACACCAAGTTAGCTGGAAGAACACTTAACGATCGGAATCATTGTACATTTTGAAGAAAAGTCTGATATGTATACAGTCCGGTCCCGTCAGTAGGGCACTTCAGATCTTCACCATTCCCTCCACATATGATGCAGTTCTCCCAATTCATTCTGTCAGGGTTAAACGTCTATTTAAAAACACAAACACATGTAGGCATACATTTATCAGTTACCATTAACTCGTGAGTGCACCTATTAGTGGGGTTGATTTTAGAGAACGACTGTGACACGAGAACAAAGCCCCAAAATCGGGTTGGTGTTAGTTAGAAAGGGTTACGGTTAGTTAGGCAATAACGCTGGGGTTGAATATGTCTATGTGCATTTGTTTCTCACCATAACAAACGTATTTATTGAATAGCTTCACCTTGAAATAATGGGTATAGACGCAGGTTGCATCAATCAACAACTATTAGTTTCACTTTTACTTTGAATAACGATTTTATATAGCCTAACCAACATCTGTGCCAAGTTTGGGGCTTTGGTCCGGCGTGTCGCGAGTTTTTGTTAAGCGACCCCACTATACGTGTGGTGTGAGGCGCAGATGTACTATAGCTATAGAGTGAACACGTGCATACCTTCACTATGGGACTAGTAGTCGCAACCGCTGATTACGCGAGTTCAGTAAATTATCAGTGCGCCTGAACCACATATTTTCAGATTTCGATGCATCGAAACAAGCTGCCAGTAATAGCTGTTCAGCGCATGTGTTCGCATATGACGTCATAATGAACTACGTGACGTGTACAATGACATCATAATGAATGACGTCATGAATGATGTCGATAAGTACGTCACGGACGCATATTTGAAGACATTGAAGACATGAAGAACGTCTATGCGTTGTTGTACAAATTGTTTGCTTTTACTATTTAATAAATATTCTGTTGAATATTTTGAAACTAATTTGATTGGGCGCTGTTGCTGCCATAGGTAGCAACAACACCCAGTCAAATTAGTTACAAAATATTCAACAGCTTCCCTGTATAGTTTTCAGGAAATTGATAGCTAGAACATTCGGGGATCGATCAATCCCAACACGGCGAGGTGTGGGTGGAGTTTAGCTAGTGATGGGCGGGGCATAGCTAAAATGGAAAGGTCCATTGCATCACATTGACACCGGGGATATGATGGACAAAGTGACTGTGGATACAATCAATAATACTGAATCTCTTGAACAAATCAGTATGAAGAATTTGTTCTACAGCGTTTGATCAATTGTCGTGTGCTGCTCGCAGACAATACCTAAGAACAAATTTACACTGTTTCCCACTAAAATTTACTAAGACAAATACAGCAATGGACAGACTAAACGCTATGTAGATTGTAGTTGGCTAATTTGTGAGTGTATCGAGCCCGTGATTAACCGCAGGTCCTGCAACAACAACGCCGCCAACGCCCGCATACGTTTTTCGACTGAGTTGGTTCATGAATTTATTTACTTGGGTCGAACCACGGACTTCGTTTGAACCAGAAATGCCAATGATGATCGTAATTTTGTGGCAATGATCTGAACCCACACATTTTAAAAATTAATAACACTAAAACACTAGCCTACTAGTTAAGATAGTGAGAGACTCTTGTGGCAATAAAGCAAGCGCAGTACTCGCAGCTTAGTCACACCAAAGCATGCAACTAGGAAAATACTCACAGTACAGCAAAGAGAATCAACTGCGGCATTGCCTAAATTTAGAATAAATTACCCGCGGTCTTGTGACGATCTCCCTCCGTTCTCACTATCTTCTCTTCTTCTCTTATCTCCCTTACGTTATTTCTCTACCGCCGCAGCTGTTAGGCAAAGAACCACTGAGAGACGTAACGAGCAGCATAAGTTAAGCGTAGGATACATAACTTGGTGGGCTCAAGAAACACCGTGTACCCCTCCTCTTCCCTCTCACCCAGTTGTGCACATAATGATAGATTCAGAATCTACAGTGAAATTCAATTCACGTGACCGTAATACACCCGTGAAGGCACGGCTTTTCCCAATCGTACCAAGTGCTATGGCTGGCCACCCCAATGTTTCTTGCGATAAACCCGCAGTGAAGGAACGAACGAATGTTGCAACTAGCAATGTATTGTGAGGGTGTGGGACTCGCCACCTCCGAAGCACCCTAGAGCTTCCTCAGATAGCGGTCTCTGCCCTTCGCCCCCTTCAGGAAGCTACTAATATATGGACTATGGTTGAAGTCTAGCCTCGCATGACGTAAAACACCTGTAGATTGAACGTTTCAATATAATTTTAATTAGTTGTGTGATGTCTTATCTCTCTCGCTAAGTCTGAAAATAAGAGGTACCGGGTTTGTTGTAATAATAGCTGCCGTAAAGCAGACTTTGTCAATTAATTATTTTCAATACAGTTCTCAACTAGAATGCACTCAATGGGCATACTCGCCTTTGTCTTAGCACAGCACTTAGTGAACCCCCACCTCCCCACCACAGCGGGACATATATAGTTGATCCTTTGACCTCAAACTCGAAGCAGTCATAAACGGTTGTATCCGTGTACTAAATCTGGCGATTCTGCCTTCACCATTGACCAAAGCATTGACCAAAAATGTGTATTCCAGTATATACTTCATGACTCCGTGACCTGTTATTGCCAGTGACTGAGCTCAGGTCTCTGTGAACAAATGATGCCATAATCCAAACACTGTGACTTGCCTCATATTTTAGGATCATAAGATGGGAGTAAATGTCAGTCTTCTTGAAAATTATTGCTTTGAGTTAAACCGATTTTGTGTCAATGCCCATAGTGGCAGTGGTGAGATCCGATCTGTCGCTCGAGTACATACCGTCATACATAATCAATTACGTCACATGTAAGCTGTCACAATCATAATTGGCAGATAATAGTCAGTCGTGATGCTGGAATAGTCTGTTACGTGTACGAACTGTAATTCTTTGAAGGATTTACTATTTAATAAACATTTTGTTGAATATTTTGAAAATAATCTGACTGCAACAGCACCCAGTCAAATTAGTTTGAAAATATTCAACAGCTTACCGGAATAGTCTGTTAAGTGTACGAGTTGTATGTCTTTGAAAAATTTACTATTTAATAAACATCATATTGGATATTTTGAAACTAATTTGACTGGGCGCGGTTGCTGCCATAGACAGCAACAGCACCCAGTCAAATTAGTTTCAAAATATTCGATTTCCGGAAATTCAGGGTTTAAAGTATATAAATTCATCCCAAACACGTACAAAAAGTGGGTGGGGCTTAGCTAAAAGGGGCGGGGCATGGCTAGAAATGAAGCTCTCTATTTCATCAAGGGCAGATAAGATAATTTATTTTCCACGATAGGTCATCGGCGCTTGGGTGTACACATTACATAATTCTGTGGCGGACAATGTGTAAAACAGTAGAAAAACTAATATAAATCTACTCAATAAACATTTTGTGTATGATTACATATTAACATATTTGCAATCTTATCGTCATCCTTATCGGATTTATTCAACATTACTCACTATAATGTCATCATTTGTCAGCTGAGAAAGAACATTTATATGGCTTCGTTTTCTAAATTCAAATGAAATTCAATGATATTTTTGGGCGATTTATACAGCCTGTTATTTTCCCTTAAATTATTCTTTCTCTCGGTGGTGTATACGGCAGTGGTGGCGGCAGCGGCGGTTGTGGTGCTGGTAGTGCTGGTGATATCATCCATTCAATGTATTGGTTTGGGGACACACGCCCCTGCAGTCCTCCAACCCCCCACACACCCACACACCCCACCCACATCCGGTGCCTATGTATGTACAGACGGATAGTATACACGTGACAGATTATATATTATATTCAGAGAGTCAAGAAGAATAATTCATATAGCCTAGTGTTTCCCACGGATGAGTTGGCTCCCTTGAATGACGAAAGCACCCGTAACAACACTCATTTTACACTGGAACGGCTCTG